>JAODTK010005633.1:0-132500 GCA_026419785.1 Sclerodactyla briareus
ACACTCCAGGGCTATTGCCACAAAGTAGTAAAATCAGTTTTTGACCCCTACGTGGACGTGTAATGACCTTCAATGACATGGCGGGGATGGTTTTATAAAAATTGTTATCCCATGTGATGCATCAACTCCAGAGGGCATACTTGTTCCTAACACGCCTAATGTATTGTGAGAAAAAGGTATTAAAGTAAACTTTGACCACTTGTGACTAATACCAAAGTAAGTGTCCATCGAAGCGGGAGTGGTCTCCTCCATGAAGCACAAAAAGTCTATCCATATCCAAAAATGACCCAGTTTATTTTTTGCGCCCGTAACTCCTTAAATAAAATAAGCACATTTATGCAAAACCTTAACTTTCAACAACATGACCACCCGACAGAGGTCAAATTGAGGTTAAGAGGTCACACACATGCAGGTCAACCAATATATGACAAGGTGAACCTTCCAGCCTTCAAGAATATTCAATTCTCCGATTATCGCCAGAGAAACAGAGAACGAGAAAACAGTTTTTGCCCCTTGTGACCCTTGAATGACCTTCAATGACATGACAGTTTTATAAAAGTGTACCGCTACATGGTACATCCACTCCTAAGAGCATTTTGCATTCTGATAACACGCCCAGTGCTTAACCTGCCAAAAAAGTATTAAAATCAGTTTTTGACCCCTACGTGACCTTTAATGACCTTCAATGACATGGCGTTTTTATAAAAATTGTACTCTCCATGTGGTGCTACACTCCTAGACGCATATTGCTTCAATGAACACGCCTAATGTGATCGCGAAAAAAGCTTATTGAATGAATTTTGACTCCTGTAACTACCAAAGTAACCGATCGAAGCGGGAGTTGGTTTCTCCATAAGCACACAAAAGGTATCACCATATCAAAAATACCAGTTTCATTTTTTTTAGCCTGTAAAATCCTTAAATAGCACCGTATACAAGACTCAACTTTTAACCCACATGACCACCCGACAGAGGTTCAATTGAGGTCAGACGTCACCCACCTGCAGGTCAACAGTATATCACAATTGGGAACATTCCAGCCTTCCCCGCTATTCAATTCTCCGATATGGCCAGAAAGAAAAAACAGTTTTTGACCTCTAAGACCTTGAATGACCTTTAATGAATGGCAGTTGAGTAGAGGGTTTATGAAAAATGGTGAACTCTCCATGTGATACTTCACTCCTAGGAGCATTGCATTCTGATGAACAAATGCCCAGTTGCAATGCCAAAAAGTACTGAAATCAGTTTTTGACCCCTACGTGACCTTTGATGACCTTCAATGACATGGCGGTTTTTTATAAAAATTGTACTCTCCATGTGATGCTCCACTCCTAGAAGAAGCATATTGCATTCCAATGAACCCGCCTAAGGTTATTGCGAAAAAGCTATGAAATTATACTTGGACCCCTGGTAACTACCAAAGTAAGTGTGTCCGATAGAAGCGGGAGGAGTGGTTCCTCCATAAGCAAACAAATGTCTACACATATCCAAAATAACCAGTTTTATTTTTTGGCCGTAACTCCTTAAATAAGCACATTATTCAAGACTCAACCTTTAACCAAATGATCACCCGACAGAGGGTCACAATGAGGTCAGAGGTCACCCACATTGCAGGTCACCAATATATCACAATGGTGAACCTTCCAGCCTTCCAGATATTCAATTCCGAGTATCGCCAGAAAGAAAACAGTTTTTGACCCCTTAGTGACCTTGAATGACCTTGCATGAATGACAGTTTTTATGAAATGTAACTCTCCCAGTGATACATCTCCACTCCTAGGAGCATTTGATTCTGATGAACACGCCCAGTTATTTGCCGAAAAAAGTACCAAAATTCAGTTTTTTACCTCAAAATTACCTTTAATGACCCTCGGATGAAAGACCACTTTTATAAAAAAATTTTTTTTTTTTTTTGGGTTTTAACCCTAAATGGGTTCACCCTGTCCGAAATATAAACCACATCAGGAAAGTCATGGAAGTGTTGCAGGAACACATCTCATTTGGCAGTTATATGCCCATAAGTGACTTTGAATGACCTGTGATGACTTGATGGTTTTTATGGAAAAATGTTCTCCACCAGGACGTACACCATATCCTGAAATTTCAACGTTGCCAGCAATGTCAGTGTGTGTCTCCAAAAATATTAGTTTTTTGTCCATAAGGGACCGTGAATGACCTGTGATGACATGTCAGTGTTTATGAAAAATGTACCTCGATGAGATGCACGCAGTCCTACAAGATTATGTATCTCCAAAGTTACTGCCGAGGCTATTGCAAAAAAAGTATCAAACCAACCTTTGACCCCTCGTTAACTTGAGAACCGGTGCCCGATTGAAGCGGGATTTTGTTCCGTCTATTCAGCCCAGAGTCGGCCACATATCCTAAATTTTGACAAAATTGACAGTTGTAATTTCTTTGCCCTGTAAATCGAAAAATAAGCACATTCTTCAACAGTTACCTTTGACCTTTTGGACCCTTTATGGGTAGTCTGACCTGCCTGATTCTAAAATACCATGACAAATCACTACGAACATACTCACTGAACTTATTTCGAAACTGAAAACGTTGGACCTCTGATATCTTCACACACACAGTTCACTGGGGTCAATTATGTTCATTTCGACCGGAAGGTACCTTTGAGAATCCGAAATGGCCACGAACTTGGATCGGCAAACAACATGTCAAAGGTCAAATTGAGGTCAACGGTCAACCGATGGAGGTCACAGTGAATCACAATGTGCACCTCCCAACTCGGCAGACATTTGGTTCCCAATTTATGGCCAAAACCAGTTTTTGACCCGAATTGACCTTTGATGACCCTATTTTACCTGAAATCTAATCATTTTCCTCTACCTCATATTCCCCGCATCTATGTGCCAACCAAGTCCCAATGCCCCTACGGTTCATCCGTAATCTTGCTCACGACCTGAACAATAATGACATAATAGGCCTATTATTACTTACTTAATTAGTGACTTTCTTGCCCAAAATCTAATCGAGATCGTGGTTCACCCACCCCGTATGCTACCTTGAAAATTTCGTCGCAAATTGCACTTGCCGTTCGATAGATATCCTGCTCACAGGAATTGTGACCCACACATCACATGCACACGCACACACAACACACACACACCCACACAGCACACCCACAACATACACACACACCACACCATAGTGATCACTTAGTCTCCTCCTGAATTTCATTCAGCGGACAAAAACAAACGATGGGAGATAGAGCATTTAGTTATAGAAGCATGATCCTACAAAAATTTTTGAGGGAAAATGATTGTCCGTCTGGCAACCAACTTAGTGTTGGGAATTATGTCGTCTCGATCGATCTCAGACGACCTATTTTCAATCGATCCAATGGAAAGTCCTTGTGCACATGTATTTGAGTGTTGCAGTTGCCCTTGCACCTTCGAGTGAAAACATAACCCGTGCATACTGACGCAGCACTGCGGTTTTCGCCGTCTGTTTACTCTCTGCGGGATACGAGGAGAGCCATGCACGTAGGTATTTTTTAAGGAGCGCTGTAATCATGCGGGTAAATCCAAATGAGAGGGCGGGGAGCGCGATCCAGCCGCTGGCGATCCTTATAACGCAAGCCCTGCGATCATGTTACAACTAGGCCTAACTAGTTTGAGCATTTGGGACGTTCATCTGAGAACGTTATTTTCATAGGTCGTTATGTTTTTAAGGGCATTTTGGAAAGGATCAGATGTTGTTTACAACGTCAAAGCCAATTTGACACTGACAGTAGCCGTTCAAATGACAAGATTTGACAGTATCGCCATGCTTAGAATAGGATCTTTGACTGTGTATCTGTATTCTGCAAGTAAATGCTACTAGTACCCCACTGACTTAGCAGGATCCATCTATGCGTATGCTGGCCGTACGCATGGAAAAGTGCAAGTCGAAGTCTTGATATCGCGGACGGCAAAATTCCTGTGGCGAATCACTGCATGTTCTTCACCAATCCACATTTATTGTTTGTCCACATTTATTGACCTTTACTGACATCAGTCCATAAACATGGAATGGCTTGGAACATGTCTACCACCTTGGCTAATATTTGAGACAGTGCCCCGCACAAAGTCCCCACTGGATAATTCCTATTCATGTACTATTAGCTATTGTATCAACAAACCCCACAGGTGGACACACTCTTTCTGGCTCACCATCCAACAATCCTAGGACGAGATGTGATGACAGACAACTCTCCCCTGGACCATAGTTTTAATTGTCAACTTAGGCTGCAGACCTGGACCTTCTTCATATCGGTAAACCTACTCGCCGAGGATGCAGTATGTAACAAACCTCTCTCACATTCTAGAGCCACGGAAGTTGGAAATTGGGGGATTATGGTTTTTAATCGATTCTATCACACTATTGAACATAATGTATCTCAGCCCTAGCCATACGAGCTTCATCCACCCTACCACGTTTCAACCTGATCGCATCATCTGTTTAGAAGTTTGAAGAACGTGACGAACAGACCGGACGAACGAAACGAACGGGGAGAGACTTGATGACTTTGTAGAGCTGCTCTCCCCAGATAAAATTGCGCAAGTTGCGTGAACTGAGCGGGGTCCATTGTTCGAAATATTTTCTATTTAGTTTGCAAAATGAGAGATATTGGTTACCCAGATACAATAAAAATTATAAACAAGTGCCGTCGGAACGTCCTTGGTACTGTCGGACAGCGAAATCCCGTGGCGAATACCTTGCATGTTTTCGCCATTTCACATTTATTGTTTGTTCCTTTACTGACCTCTGTCCATACCATCGGAATGCCTTGGAACATTCTAACCCCTTGGCTAATATTTGCTATCAGTACTCAGTCCTAAGTCTGGTGTCAGTGAAAAGTACGCTTCCCCAGAAAGTATATCTGACATCGTTGGCACTCAAGTTAGTTGAAACCACTCCACAAGTTAACCTTACACAGCATTTAGGGGGGGAGCAGCACCTTGGCCATAAAGCTTCCTGTGCTCACACATTTCTAGGTCTCCATGAAAAGTTGGACCAAGATGTATGTAACAAATCCTCCAGGCAGGGCCTAATTAAACTATGGCGAGATGTCTGAAAGACCAAATCCTCTCCCCCCTGGACATTTCAGATAAGGGAAAACCTGCTCAGCAGAGGACGGAAGTAGGTACAAACTTGTCTGGCTGTCAGAGAGGTCAAATTAAAGTTGGAAATTGGGGTCATTAATTGGATTTAATTGAAATCTCATAGCACTATGCGAACATAAATGTAGCTAGGCTAGCCATTAGCAAGGCCCCCCCCCCTTGTCCTCCACCTACCAAGTTTCAACCTGATCACATGTATGGTTAGAAGTTATGAATGAACTTGACGACAAGAAGGGAAACTAACGAACTACCGGACGACAAACGAACGGAGAGACATGATACTTGTAGAGCTGCTCTCTCCTGCACCGCCTACAAGAGGGCAATCCCCGGAGTTTGCAGGATCTCATCAGCAAAAGTGGAACTATTAATTTGTTTGTTTCTACTTGGCTACCTTTCGGAGTTGCGATGGGGACAAAGTTTATCAAAATGTCTGAAAACGCCTTTCCCAAACTTATTCATAGGCACAATTTTGATAGTTTCGCCTATTTTTGGGAGCATCATTGTTTTAGTGACTATTCAAGCGGGTGGATTTTCACGTTTGTTCAGCCCTCCAAAAATCTTACGGACACCAACGCACACACACTCCCAAACGGACACTTTTTCGAGTGAAAACCTCATGCTGGATCCCCGCCCCATGGTACCCCACCAATGATTACCCCTCAGTGGATAGTTCCAACCACCACTATGGTTTACCATAGAACCATTGCTTGTCAGCCAGCAACAGTAATTAGGTGAAATGGCAAACTGACTACATTCTCATCTTGCCCTTCGGGACCGATGATATCGTGAGGGCAAACCACATGAATAGGCCTCATAATCAAATGTAACAATGTGTATAGGATTCGTATCACTGCGAATGAATTCTATGGATATCTGACCTAAAAAGCCAAAGGCAACACCAAGTGCGGTGAGGTGGCAGGAATGGCGAGTGCCCTCTGCAATTTCATTGGGTTTCAAACCCTGTTGTCAGCGCAATGATCCCCGCTCCTTTCTCTTGTGAGAAATTGCTGCACGAGTAAGCGGCACTCACTCTCGTTTGGTGTGGGGGGTAAGCCGCACTCACACTGGCGCGGGGGTGGGGGTGTGGGGAGGAATTTGAATGGCGGTCTTGGGACCCGGAATTTCTCCCCCTGCCACAATGTCCCATACACTATTCTAGAAACATGTGAGTTTCGCCGGTGTTCATGGCCACGATCACACTAAAGATCATGCGAAAGGTATAGTGGTGCGAGAATTCCTCAATTTGGATGTATCACAAAGAGAGAAATGAAGAGAAAGATGACTAGAGAAGAGAGCAGACACCACTATTCATGGGCTGCTGCATTTTTATGGTCTTTACGCATGAAACAGTGTATTCCCTTCCGAACAAACGTTGTTTTCTATAATATGTGATTTTTGCACATTCACTCGGACCGTAATACGCATCTATGGAATCCGCCTTAGGCTGCCCACACTAGTGCTGTGGTAAACCATCTCTAGAGTATCCTCATAGTTCCCCGGACACCTGCACAATCGCTGACACTTTCTCATCGAATGTCACCATAGAATAGCAGTTTCGCGGAACTAATTAGGGAGGATCTTACTCGGCAAAATGGCCTGTTTGTAGTACTTACACAAAACACAGCCGATTGGATCCTAAATCTGTATCACTTGCAAAGTTCGTCCCAATACAGCTTAGATCTTCGATAAATTTTCCATCCAATTTTTCGCTTTTTTCTTACCGAACTCACTCAAGATCCAGCCACGTGTCAGGCTATAACAAATATATGATTCAGGCTACCTATTGGCAAGGTTGCTGATTTTTTTTATTTGATTAAAAAAAAAAAAAAACCGATTATTCGATTTTAAATCAGATTATTGATTAGAAGCATTTTTTTAATTTTTTTAAAAATCCACTTGGTCTCAAATGTTGCCTACACCTTTGTAAAAACACACATAACACTGGCATTTAAACCCAGTATACACGGCACTCCCAATCCTGGTATCATGAGGCTCTGAGGCTTGAATTTCTTTGAATATTCAAAACATACACATTGCATCATTTGACACTGCACATCTTAGGACCATGCAGTGTCGAGTATACCATACTTCAGCCTAATGTTCAATTGGTGGTCTTGGTTTGGTATTCACATGGATTGACCCCATTGGTCCTATTATATATCCCCGCGACACTGTAAATGTCCGGGATATTATGGTTTTGGGTGTGTACCCGCCCCCGCCGCCACCGCTGTCCCAGGGGCCCCTTCCGCCGCCGGCCGCACTTCAGGCGTAATAACTCCTTATTAAACGCTTTATCCGATTGCCTGACCACTTGGTACCATGTCCGCCCTAGTAAAATCTGGATATTTTGAAAGTGGCATCAGCAACGCTGGGCCGCTATTTGCATAATTTACGCGAAATTTTCAAGTTAGTCGGATTTGAACGCAATCTTTTGGTTGGACTATAGTTGATCCCTGAGAAATTTCGAGGTCATTCAAGGTCATCTAGGTCAAGTTTGTGACTTTATGCAATTTCCGACTTTGTTAGATTTGAACCAAACTTGGTGATTGCCTGGGCGTCAATCCTGGGGGACCTGGGGGGACTTTCCCCCCACATCTTTTGAAGGATCCTCCCACTTGACTTCATTTTTCACACAGTAATTGTTTTGGCAGCTGAGGTTATTTCCCCCCCACTTTGAAGATGGATTGACGCCTATGGTGGATGCAAGCTACATTTTTCCTCACAAATTTAGAAGTCATTTCAAATCATCGTGGGTCAACTTTGCTAATTCATGACTTTTTTCTTGTCCTATTTACGACTTCTGGATCCCACAAAACTGGTGGATAGTTTATCTTGGTTTTCCTGAACCAAATGGGGTTCTTTATGGGGTTGTTCGACCTTCTTCTTCCCATTATTGCTCAAAAGCGGGATTATACACGTGGGCGGTTTTACTCCCCGCCTCCATGTCTAGTTTGAACGTAGAAATTTGAGATCTTTCGGAGAATCAAGACCATTTGTGTGATATCGTATCAACTAAATTGTCACCATCATCAAATCAATGAAAATTATGGGAGGCGGGAATATGCAACCCATGCCGCTCATCATAGGTTCAGGTTTAAAAATCGCTGGTTACTGGTAATTTTCTTTCATTTCCTGAATAGTTAATGAAATTTTACTGGATTGGTGCATTGCTTCGTGGCCCGAATGCATAGTGCAACAAGACCCAACAACATTAAATTTGTAGTCAGTACCTGACCTAATGTTGTTAAAAGTCAGAAAGTGACTATTGTATAAAGGCGAGTCACAGTGGCACACACGTTTGATCATTGTTCTAGAATCATAGATATATCAGACAGCTCATATATTTCAAAATGTCTGTAGTTGATATATGGCAACATTTTTAAATGAAACGAATCTGCTATCATCATATTAGACCTATTCTCGAAGTAGGCTAACTACCCCCTTTTCCCTCATCAACTATACTTATGAAGACCCTGGCATAAAGTGCGAGAGGCATAGAATTCACCGCCTCAGAGCATTGAAATTCAGCCAAAAACTATGATAAAACTGTGAATTTGGATCGGTAACCTATTCTTTTAATGTTCTGTTTGATTTATTGAATGTTAGGGTAGGGATACCTACATTTTTTCTGGGTGTTTTAGTTTATTCCTAGTTTAATTTCACTTTAACTCAACTTTTCCTGAAAAGAGGAAATCTTGAAAAAGGGATTCAAAATCAGTATTTAAAAAAAAAAAATCATCCGATTACAACCGCGATTTAATCAACGTGTTTAATCAACCAACCCGGTCTATGGGCTAACGCAATTGTTGGGCCGTGGCCTGGCGGGCACGCCTCAGGATTTGGTATCAATTTTCAATTGTATAGCAATTAACAATTTTTGAATAGCACTTTAAAAAGATGACCAATTTGCAGTTTTCCCTTGTTTGCAGAAGCAATGGTAGCCGACTATCTTGATTTTATTGTGTTCGCTCATTCCATTAGACATAATCACCCCCCCTTGCAAATTTGGAAAAACAATTCCCAGTCAATTTCATATTGGGTATTAATTTTTATCATAGATCTACCTAGGCTTTTTAACTTGTATTGACTTTGTACAGGACTATCTAGGCCAAAAAGTAAAAGCCACTTTCTGAAAACAATTCATGAAAATTGCATCAAACCTTGGTTTGAAGTATTGCTATTAACCCACTTTACATTTCTGTTTGATTATGTCCATGAATTTGAAAAAAATTGCAAAAATGAATTCTTTAACATTATTTAAGTGTGATTTTCTACCATCCCAATGGCTATAGTGGATTTGTACAATTCTACCCTGTTTACGCAAAATGCCTCTATTTTTGCTATAATCGTCGGGATTTGAAGTGGTCTACTCGATGCTGTTCATTACCTTAGCTCTTCATTAAACCAGTGTTTACATGATGTCCTGTTGTGAACAATCGTGGCAATGGCAGGCAATTGTGCACAGATTGCGATTCCTGAAATGATAACGATAAACTAGACTTGACATGTGAAATCGCTTGATATTTTTTCGTTTTTTGTATGAACAAACTCTCCCCGTTGTCTGCCAAACTTTTTTTTTAACCGCCATCAATTTGACCTGTGCTGTTCCCTACTACATTCTTCCTAGTAGTTGTAAGCCCACCCCGCCGAAACAGGTCGCTGTGCAATTACCCTAACGTAACGATTATTTCGACAAGAAAACCGAAGCAAATCACGATCTAAAATCAGTCGTAAAAGCTACCAAATCAAGGCCTAAACTTCATGTATAAGTGTATTATCCACCAATTGTCTATTCCTCACTTCTCGTTCTCCCATATAAATGTAGGCTACGCAAATTTTCGCCGGTATCGCTGATCGACATCGTACTAAATCCTCCCCTTCGTAATCGTAAGTCTATGGGAAAATCCTATAGAGTTAATTGTTGCGAGATTCGTTGCCGTCAGTCCGTAGACCTGGTTATTGATGTTACGCGTTCATTGGGAATTGGGAGCACATTGAATGCTCGTGAACTGTATAGGTGCTGACCACGTGTTCCAAGCAGGGCCCATGTTTGACAAGTGTGTACAGCATTGGACAGTCAAGTATACATACAGCTTTGCATACCCGTTACTGAGCCTGCTATGTCCCAGCCGGCTTGATATTCGGCAATAAGCAAATAACCACTCCACACACGTGGGGCATTTTTTCAATTTCAACAGATGCAGATAATTGCGATGTACGCGCGGCTTAGATCGGCAAAAAATACAAACTAGTCAGCACTGGATTTTGCTAATTTCATTAGTCCTGGGATTTGGTACCATACCGGTACTAACTGTGCAGTTGACCATCGGTACTGCGTACCAGGTGCTGCGAGTACGGTAATAATACTATACCGGGGTATACAGTACCGGAACCCTATCCACTTTGCAGATTTATAAAAATCAAGCCTGAACTTGTCTTTATATCGCATTTTGCGATCCAAAAACAAAGTGTGTGCAGTCGGGCTCAATTGAGGTGCAAATTGCAATGCGATACCAGCTAATGCAGGCCCTGGGCCTAAGCTCTATTTAAGGGTTGTGTGTTCTCCTTTATTTCTTGGACAGGCTTGTTTAGGGATGTAGCCCACGGTGGGGCATCACCGGGGTTTGCACTGTCACTTGTGTGGTGCCACGGCCCTCAAGCAACATCAGGCATGCCAAATCCAGCACTAAATTTTTTTTTTTTTTTTCCCGTATGGATTTACTGTAGAAGGCACAAATCCACACTGTGAAAACCCGACATTATGTCACAAATATCCCTCCTTGAGACCTGGGCCGCTGTCGTGACCTGCTGCGCATTGCACGCTAACCTATCCGCCACAAGCCTTCACAGGACGGAATGCGGAACCCAAATTCCTAGCTACAACCGGTCTGGTTAAAGGCCAATGACATGTAGCTTTCAACCTGCTGTATTTGCTATATATTAGGGTCGTGATGCATATCACAAACCCCATCACGCGCGACTGCGTTACTCCCCTTCTCGGTGGTGAAAACGGCAATCAAATTATTACGTATAGATTTCGGACGTTTAAGGGGGGCATCGCAGACCGTGCAATAATGGAAACCTTTCTGCGCAGTACATGGGTACGAGTGAATCGCGAGTTGGCTGAAAACACGTCATTTTTACAGCCGATCACAGGCAATTATAGCTGGGAATTCTCAGGAACAGCAGATCGACTAAGAAATCGACTGAGACGATCATAGCTTTCGTTTTGAATAGCCTCATTCCGTTTTTTCTCTGTGGAGCGATTAAAACACCGCGAAAATCTGCTATATTCATTTGCTTGCAAACTTTGTACCATACGTCATTTGTTACGTTACATAGTATGCACGGTACGTGGACTGTCGGCGAGACATGACGTTCAGGTTAGTGTGATACTGCTTTACACAAGCATATGCCGTGGCTATGCTTGTGATAGTGTGTGGAACTGCTAAAATTAAACACCGATCGATATTACGTAAATTATGACAGCCGAGAACGCAGATTCAGAAAGCGAACGAAGGAAAGATAAATTCGAAGAAGTTATTAATTGACGTGAGGAAGTTCTGCCGTATATTTTTGAGCCGGAGACTAGTGAGAGGACTAGATGATAGTGATTCGTACAGCGAGGTCGGTGTGATGACCGACTCGAAATCATGGAGTAGTGCGTAGTCAGCAGGTACTACTGTAGCGCACTAGCCCCTACGCTAGCCTAGGACAGCTTAGTCCGTATCAGAGAAATTTTACCGCAGAGCACCTTCCCATTGAAAGTGAGCCTAACCGTTCACCTCATGACTCCACTTCTCTCTCGGATTACACCAGCCCCCTATAACCTTCCAAAAATCACATCAATTCAAAGCATCCCTCCCTACCCTGTTAAAATTTCATCAGTATAAAAATGATACTTGTAACCTAGTTTGATGTAATATTGGGGAAAATCACAACTTTTTTTTCCCAGCCCGTCTTGTTTTGAAACAAAGGTTTGTAACAGAAGTGTTGCTACTCAGGCGCATTTTTGGCGAAACCCATCCATTCATATTGGGACACTGCATACATTACTATAGAAATCTGCCTGATTATACATCACTTAAGAGTGGCAACGCGAGCAACAACTTGTGCAAGGTCTTGATCAAATTGTGATCAGTGAATTCTGAAGAGATTACTGACGTTCTGGGCATATTTTGTAATTCTCACTTGCCAAAGCCAATATAGGGAATTGAGATGAGTTCCACACAACCTTTTTCTCACAACTCAATAATTGGTTTTTGGTTTGATATTGAATGCAGCTTGTCAGGACTGAAGTTGAAACAGAAAGTTGGCCGCTTAGCGCTAGCCTAAATAACAGCCGATGCTCGAGTTGTGAACCCGGCTTTCGTACAGGCTAAAGCCATCGCTGCGCAGGCTAGGACAGCCGTAATGCTGTGTTACAGTTGGGCAGGATTCACATCAGCTAGATTTAATAATACGATTCCGGGTGACATCCGCAGGGCTAGTCCCTGTTATGTGGAAAGTGAAATATTAAGTATATGAACGTATATCCTAGTGATTTTTCGGATGTGGATCTACACGTACAGAATACACAAAGCCTCCCTCTATGTTACATGCCTAAAGGATTTATCACGTCATCGCATCAATCTAAAACGACATAGGCTACACTTGATTCTGTCTGACTACTTCTGTCCATTGGAGGGTCATCACTATCAGATCTGATAGTGAATGGACACCAGGGCCGGGATAACATGTAGAGCACAGGGGGCTGCCAAGCGTGGATTACGATCATGAGGGTGCCCAGCAATCCCAGTGGACATACTGACTGACCTCGTGTGGGCATGACTGCATGAACGCCCCCCCAGTCAGGTATGTTCAAAAATGTAATCCCCACATGGATTGCTAGGAAAACGGGGAAGTGCGTGAGAGCACTCTTGACGTGCAAAGAACAAAATGGATTGTGGGCATGTCGCCCCAACATGTCTATATTTACTCAATGTTTATTCCACTAGTTGTATTTTTACATTGCCAGGTCTCCTAGTGCTTAGTTTCTGGCTTTGTGTGTGTGAATATTTTGTGACACAACAACCTCTCTGTTGCAAGTAAAATTGATTGTATCGATTTGATATTATTCTGTGCATTTTACGGTCTATTTATTATATCTGAAATATTGTGTCATGGTGGGTTTCCTGTTTTCCATTCTTGGAAGTTGATTCTTTAACTTTTTTTCACTATTCACAGGTGTTTCATGGCGACCTGTGCTGTGATGCCAACAGCGAGGAAGTCCAAGTGCTGCGTTGAAATTGACAGCGTGGCTGGCCATTAATGGATGAAGAGGGGTTTCACTTCATCACACTACATCCAGTTTCGAAGATGTGTGCCTCAATCCATTGGGTTTTACAGGAGTACCCTGGTAAGTATTCCTGAAATCCATTTCAAGAACATATAGGCCCTATAGCCACTTCCCTGATATTGGATGGAGTCCAAACTCATTTTCCATTGAATCATTCCCTACCTGAACATACACATATCAATTGTGAACACCGTGCAAATTGGACTTACCGGAACAAAGTTAGGAGAAACCACTTTGTTGTTTCTATGTTTGTCAAACGCGCTGTTTGCATGATACTTTGAAAGCAGTCAGACCGATTTTAATGCGACATCAATGGACTAACTCGTTTGAATGGAACCTTAACCTTGACCTTTTTGTTGTTTTGCATATCCAACAACTAATGTCAAAGGATAACGTGTTTTTATGCCCGCCTACCAATCAAATTTGATTCCTCCACACTGAGTTACTGGACCCCCTTCAAATTTCTAATGATGACTTTCAGTTGCCACTGAAAAAAAAAAATTCCCAACGGCCTGATTATTAATATATGGACTTCTCCAATGCTTTCGATCAGTGCCTCATCACTCATCTCCTACTGAACTTGAGCACTGTGTGTGCATACTAACGCCATTGGTTTGCCACTTCTCTCAAGCACCATTTTAAACAGAGGGTTGTTGTGGCTAAGCCACTCTCCGGAAGCAGTGTTGGACTATTGCTTTTCTCAAAATGTGGCCTATGTCACCCTCACAGCCTTCATTCCAATTGTTCACTTTTTGCTGTGATTGTGGTGACCAGGATGACTCTAGGTGGAATCTGGGCAAACAAGATGAGTGGCCAACCACATGACACTTCATTTTAATCTGAAAGGTTTTGTCATGACACTTGGTTTTATCAATCTTCTGTACAGCTTGTAATGAAAGATCATGGTGAGTATCCAGGTGGTATCATTATGTCATACTCATACCCAAATGTTGATCATCAATCATCATCAGCCGCAATCACCAAGAGGCAAACTTCAGTTAGTAGCGCAGTTTCCCAATTTGCTTGGTGAGCCATGCAAACTAGAGCTGATGCTGCTACTGACCAATTATTCAGAACTTTACTTATCCGCACCTATCCAAAAACTCAGAAAGCTCTGTAAATGCCAACCTTTAGTGAAAAAACTTTGGTTTCATCTGCTTTTCACAGAGAATACAGACATATAGCACAGGCCAACTGGTGCGGATGTGCTGCAGTTTCTTGGAAAGATGTAGGGTTTTTTTGCCATCTTGTGCCGTGAAGAGGATCAGGGACTCCTTTCCATCGAAAGATACGAGGGATTCCATCTACCTAGACACTGAAGATTTTCTTGGTACGGTACTGTTCTCCAACACTTCTAGACATTGGATGAAGTGACTTCAGGGCAGCCTGTTTGGGGTCTCTCCACTGAAACTGTGTTCTGTGGGTGCTTAGTCGGAAATTTAGAGAGGCCTTAACGTTGTTAGCTCCCACATCAGGCAACATGTTCCACTCTTCTCGCTGGAGGCCCTCAACACGAGTACACATGTCATGGTGTAACACACTCAGACTTACCAACAAAATAAAGGACTATCCTGAATGGGTAGGGGGGCATGCTCCGACAGTGGTTTCATCCTCCCCCCCCCCTCCCAGGACCACCCCGATTTTTGGAAAATGGCTCTTGTTCTTCAAATATCTGCTATCTAGAGTTTATATATTTGTGAGAAAGATTATGTAAAAGCTATATGGACCAGTTCTAAAGCTTCTGGTGACGGCCTTTGATTCTCTGGCCGAACATGAAAATGTGAAAAAAGCCTCCCTGGTCCATCAGAATGTCCCCCAGGGATTATATGTGAATTCATGAAAGCGGGGGGGTGGGGCTATTCTTGTGAACGTAGATACCGTTTGTGTTGGCGACTGTTGTTGGTGACCATAGGTCTACTTCCCTATCTTGACACTCATGGCAGTAGACCTGGTAACACAGGGCAATGCAGTAATGTGTTCGGCTGCCTTTACCTCTCAATCTTATTTAAGTGCTCCTTTTGTGAATCGCATGAATATACTACTATACCATCTTACAGTTGTCGATTTTGTCATATTTCAAAAGCTATAGACCGTGCAAGTGGTCTCTCCATAGTTCATGTTCCCCACACAGCAAATGAAACCACCAATCGGTGTTCTCACATGGGACCTAGTAGAATAGTAAATGAACGCTTCGTGGTTAGGGGGAGTTTCACATATTTAATTAGTTTGCTGTGATTTTCTGAATCAGATTTTTTTTTGTCTCTTGGAATTATTTCATTTATGCGTTCGCAGAGTGCATCACTGGTTCACAGAGGTGCAGCGTGTCAGAGGTAGTTTGATTTCCGTTTCAAATTTCAAGTGTAAATACTGTAAAGGGAGTTGATTAGAGCTCTCCTGAACGCCAGAGTCGGTTTTAATTGGCGGCAATCCCCTGGAATTAGTGGAACAGTTCTGTTATTTAGCGATATGATTAGTGCATGAGGGGGGGGGCAGGGAAAAGTTCTGTGACTGGATTAGAGTGGGTGGCAAAAGTGAGAACTTTGCCACTGCTCACTTCAGGTGTTCTCATTTGCATATAAAGGGAAGAGCGTTGAGGCTCGTGTTTGAAGTGTAGTATCTATGGTAGTGAGACTTGGGCAGTTAAGGAGATATTTATTAGTCTCAAGATGAAATGAATGAGGATGGTCAGATGGATTTGTGAAGTGACCGTTAAGGATATAAAATCTCCAAGTGAGCTAGAGATTGTGTGGGTCTGGTACATATTTTACTGTATCCGGAGTCGCAGACTTTAGTTGTTTTTGGTCATGTGAAGGATGGAGGATGCTTACTGTGTTAAGAGGTCTAGAGGGATCATGCAGTTACTAGTAGTCGTAGGGATTAGTCCTTGGAGGACTTGGGCGGGTTGTTCCTAGTGACCTCGCTGTCAAAGGTAGACCGTGCCCAAGCCCAGGATAGACTGGAGTGGAAGAGTTTGCCATCAAAGTGCCCCCGTCTAACCCATGCTAGCATGGACTTCTGACGTAACTTTTTATGTGATTAAGTTTCAGAAGACGCCGCAATTTGTGGCTGTGTGTCCACTTTCTTTCATTCTTTCAGCAAAATTCCCCCTGAACCTGTGAAACTGATTTTGATCAAATTTTGTATGTGGGTACCAGGGTTGGCCATTTTTAGGTTAATTTTTGTCAAATTTTTACAATAACTGTTAACTATTTAAACCACATTTTTTTCAAGATTTGGGGTCACTATAGGTCATTCAGTGTCTAAACTTGTTGCATGTCCCATGAAACTACTTGGTGGGGTATACCCTTAGTCCCAAATTTTGAACTTCAATCATAGAGAATTTTCACTTTGTCAAATTTCATGCTCACACCAGTTATGCTGGTTGAGCATTGGAATCTGCATGTCCGGATGTTTTCCTTATTTACTATCAGTGCTCCAACATCATTCTGATGTATGACCTAACTTGACACATTGTTTTTTTGCCCATGGGACATTGTGTAAAATTTTCGAATCTCCCCCTACACTTCTGGTGCAGTGCTGATGTTTGGTCATAATGATGGTTTAGTACTGCTGAACTTCTTTTTGACATCACAGGGGCCTTGAATACAAAAGCATGCCTGTGTAGCTAAAATGTTGACAACCTCCTAAAGCCAAGACTTAGTAATATTCCTCAATCCAATACTGATAACTCATACCCAGACACACGTACTGGGGGAAGGACTTTTTTACAATCCTTGAAACAACTATAGGGCTCTTGTAGCTTTGATAAAAACCCACTGAATTCCAACCTTGAACACAAAGCATTCCTGACCTTTCATGTTTACTTATCATGGGAATACACATATCGAGTAATGAGCTTTTCAGCACCCCCGATCTACACACCTGCTAGATGCCTCCGCACTTGAAGAAGGAATAAAAATATTGACGAATCTTCCCCTCCTTTATGAGTGACTTCCCATTTTTTGTATCTGTATGCAAATTTTAGCATTTCTGTGCATTCATCCCACGGCGGCTGGGGGCGGAAATATACACACTCCACTTTTGACAATGCTTCAATTTTTGTAATTTCGGTTCAAAAGCCCATTACCTCCCACCTTTTCCACATGGATGTGCCCCACTTATGATGACAGCCTTAATCATTTTTCAAGGAACCCCTGTTAGCACTACATACTGTAAGAGCTGAAGTGCTAAGACAATCAGGTAGGTAGAATTTTCCAGCACAGCTTGCCAGTGTTTTCCCTGTAGTTTGCCTCTTTCAAGTGGCACCAAGTCTATGGGCATTTCACTCGACTATGTACTATGCAGAACATGCCAAAACAGATAGGAATAGCCAGTTGGTAGCACTCCGCATGTTGCTTGGAAGGCGAGTTCGAATCCGACAGAAATCACTCTCTTTTCCTATGACCCTCGAGCAGGCCTTATCTCCATGCTTCTCCTACCCTGATGTTCTATAGGGACATGTTGAGTACTGGTTTATGATGCAAACTATTCTACTCTCCGGGTTTCTAGGATTGTGTTCTAGTTTCCATCGGAGGATATTGTAAGAGCACTGTAGACACATGCATACGTTTACATACTTCCCAGCTTTTTGAAGATCAATAGAGGACAGAAATGACAAAGCATGGTGGATTTGAAATGTTTACATAGTTTATCTTCTACCATCTTTGGGGATCTATCAAACAAGTCACAAAATTAAAGAACTAAATTTTTAATATAACCTGCTCCCTCCCACCCTGTGATGATATTTTTGTACTTTAGGTCAGGATACTCACACAGCGTCCCTTGCCCACCACTAACCTTTGAAGACTGGATCCGGGCGAGTACCACAGACACTTGGGAAGAGTTGTGCAGTTGTACTTTGAACATGGCTTCCCACTAATAATTGCACATTTGCAATCTTTCCTAGGGCCAAATTTTTATCCTGGGGGCGATTTTCAGGATGGATGGTCTCATATGCTATACAGCCAGAAAGTCAACTGTTAAAACTTTTTGTAAGATGAGATAGAAGCTCCACTCCACCATCCTCTACTGATAGCCTCCCAAATTCACATCGGCTTACACAGTGCCTAGATCGATACCAATAGTGGGTGTAGAACCGTTTTACTCCCGACCTTTCATATCAATGCGAAGATTGTAACATGGGGAATAAATAACATGCAGTTTGTATCATGTTGTTGGGTTTTCACTGACCCCTATAAACTTATGCAACATCATATTCCTTTTCCCATCTAATAATGGCATGGTGAAACAGTCTTGTAAAGATGCAGCTAACTGACCCATTCAGTGAATCTGATAGGCCCCAGTTTAAATCACCAGGTCATGGTTGTCCAGATCCTGGGTCCTGGACACAGTTCATATCTCCCAGAACTCCAGGAGTGGATATTAGGTTCTAGCAACACAAGCCATGCTTGTCTTGAGGGCTTGAGGTTTTCTAGTGGTTTCCTTCCGTCCCTTATGACATTGTACTGGACGTATCTACATCCCCATGGGCCAGAGTTGGCAGTGCTGAGGTTGACAGACCTTGGGAATGTACTATTCACAATTCTAGCCCTAACTCGCACAACCCCAGATTGCCCCCAGAAGCCGCCAACGCACCCATTGTCAGCATTCATTTCTTTTGGAATCTCTTTGATGTCTTCTAGGGCTTCCTCTTTTGTCTGGATTGGGTACGTAGGCACCACACAGGGGGGATGGAACTTCCACGGGCACTCCACCTCTCCACCAGCCGATCCGCACTCTTGCAATGCAATGAGACCTCCATTAGCTCTTCCGGTAATCGTGCAACAATAAAGGTGCACAATTAGAGCATTCTAAGTGTTGCTTTCAGATGTAAGCATTTAACAGAAAAAGATCCAATCGTACAATCCTAAATTTCAAATTCATAGGGAATGATTGTTGACCAGGTCTCCCAGGGCTATAGTTTTGTGGAAATGTGACTAAAATTGCCTACCTTATGCATATTAAGACATCCCACTCCCTTACCCATTCTCTCATTCTGATCTCCAGTACCCACCTAATAATTTCATGGGGAACCAACAACAAACATTTGCATAAATGAAGACGTATACACATTTACAACCCCCCAGCGACTCAGCAATGTTGAAACTGATTTGTGGACTGAGATCAACCCATCGCTTCATGAAAATTGACCAAACTTTGAATTCTGTGATAAATTTGCAAATAAAGCACTGGAATGCCCTCCGTGACCTTCAGTCTACATTTTAAAAATGTTGGAGAGTGACTCACTCAACCATGCCCACCCGGTTTCCATGAAACCACCAACCTTCGATTTTGCATAAATTATGCAAATACAGTAGCATGGAATGACCTCCATTGAACCTGAATCTTGTTCAAATTTCGGACTAATATACCATATTTACCATGTTTCGTGACGCGTGGGGGATCCGACAACTTTGAATTTTTGCAAATTAGACGACTTGTTTACCATATTTACGCAGAGATGCTATTGTGATTGATTCCAGGTTTATAACTCGTGATAAAACTACAAGTACAACTTGGGTAAGATCATCATATTATCATTAAGCCAGCAACAGCTAAGTCGTTGCCATTTTCTTGGGGCGAAGGCTCGCCTATGTTACAAGACACGTTGTCACAATATAAGAACATCTTACTCGTTTCAGTCGAGCATTTCGCCACGACAGATCTTGGTGTGGCCCGCGCAATTCAGAGAAAGACAGTAGCTTCCTTGCTCTCAATATAGTGGGGACTGCATTTACTCGACGATTTCGTATTTTACGAAACCTTCAAGCCTAACGCCATTATTAAAGTGAACGCCGAAACAAGCAGTCTCTGTAAAATAGTAGCTGCGTATATGCCTGGCGTGGCGGTCCATCCAATCTAGCTCGTATTTTACTGCAGCACTCATAACCTCGCTACTTCGTTCCTCGGAAACATGTTCTTTCGTGGTGTTACTACCCTACTCCCCTGCCAGCGGCGGCACAACGTTCCCCATGATTCCTAATTCAGGCCGAACAATGCACGAAGTTGACTGATTTTGATCACGCAAATACTGCCTAAGGAAGTTTGTATTCGCCACAGCACGCACTCGCAGTCTCGCACAAGTTACAAGTAGGCTATGTGAGATGTACCTTTGCGCTCGTCTTTAGTTTGTTTACCAGGTTGATGACGTATTGTTTACGATTGTGATGTCGGGCACTTCGTTAGCAGATTTTGCTATAGGCATTTTGGCCACCGCAGTCCTTCCCCCCTTTACGTCACAGAGCGAAAGGAAATACCGTGATTTTTCACTCGAATTTCATGCCAAAATGACACTGAGGAGATTCAAAATTGGTGTAAGTGATCTCGATAATTAGTTTTTCAATTTGAGACGTTGGTGGCAATCTGGTAACATGTCCCATTGGCCCTTTAAGTGAACTTGTGATAGTATGACACTGCCTATGGATGCAGCTAATTTACTCACTGTCATCAGTAACCTTTCCGTGTGAAAGTTTCCGATCATAGACCTTTTTCGCAATACCTCGTCGCAAGCACTGTGGTCTGCTCGGGGGGATAAGTACGGGGCATCTACATGACAGCCCGAATAGGACTTCAGGGGATAATCAATACTTCACTGCCGAAAGTCCGGCGGAGAAGACTGGGCTGAGGCCGTTTACACATCATCTTTCTTTTCAGTTTGTTTAACTCGCTGAGTCCCACCGCCGCACTAGTCCACGCGCGTTCCAATTCATACTTCACAGCAGTGCGGTGTGTGACCCTGTTGCTGGCATTACACTTACCTGCATGAAAACACCTTATCAAAAACGCTTCTGATGATGAGGAAGCTTTGCCCCCTGTATTCCTTGGTTTCAAAATAATCAAAGGCAAAGGAGAAGGTTAAGGCGGTGGTACCAGTTGTCTTTGCTTGAAGGCCTCTGGCTGATATGCTATATCATACTCATAAAACAATAATTAAATACTACAGTATGGGTACTTTGTGTCTGAAAAGGGGACAATCAAGGCCGAATGGAACTTTACAACGTCTAATCCACACCATGCATTTACTTGCATCTCATTAAATTAGCCCAAATATAAGTTTATTTGTCAACTTCTTTGCCTTCCATAAAAGCAATGCGTTTATCGTCACGCCAACCCCGCCGTCAAAAAATGAACGATCATCTCACACGGAACGACACGTTTTGACGCCGTCAGCTAAATATACATCAACACCTCTGATAATCATGATGCAGGATAACTTCATAGACCTTCCATTTTTCCTTCAGATGTGCCGCTTGCAAGCTGTTTTCTGGTTACCGAATCATGGCCAGACTCTGACTTTTCATGTGGACAACCGAATGTCTTGAGACATAAAATCACCCCACCAGACGGTGACAAGTTTTGGCGGAAAAAATACTTCAGAGCTTATTTCACAACACCGACCTCCAGGTGAGGACTGTTTCCCTCCAAAAAATAGTGGAATAAGCTCAAACTTGGTTTGATCGATAAACGAGGCTTAAAGATGGATTGTTGTCTGCTAGCGTCCAGCGAACAAGCGACGGCGAATTTTTGCATGAACGTCACGGCGAATTTTGCATGCGTCCACGCAAAATATTGTAATGGGGCTTTTATGTAATTGAATTGAAGGGATACTTTTCTACCCTTATTAGTTATATCCCTTTTATTGGACAGAAAATGTTGAAATATACCATTGGTTTCAAATTATCTAAATTGCTGGGAGCAGTATATCGTTTACAGATTTATTATTGACTACAATCCATCTTTACCGTTATCAATTGCAGGAAGTCAAACCTTGGTATAGGTCCAGAACGTTGAGTGGGACGTCTACGTAGACCCTACTGTCATCGTAGAGTGAGGACCGTAAACGAATGCAGTGCAGATCAACATAACCCTTCCTCTCTTTGGTCCATCACCTGAAATATGCTGCGTGTGCGTACATTTCGCCTCCTGTTACTGTGTAACCATGTTTCACTATGAAACTCGATAACAGCACACCTTCCGACGCTTGGTGAAGTCCTCACTCCGGATTCGACGCATTTCAAATTTTCAATGATGAAATTCGATTGACCTCCGCTCCTACCTACTCCTGTGCCGCATAGGCCTAGCTCGCGGCGCGCCTGTCCGTCGTACCTATACGTTGGTTGGTTCGGTCGTCCACATCGCGTTCACGGTACTTGCGCGCGCTCGTGTACACAATGTATGGTACGAGTGCAACGTCTACATGTGGTACAAGTCCTCTATCCACATGTAAACATACACATCCTATGCTATCACTGCCGATTGACAGTAACATGCTTGGGCTGTACATAACTTTTGTACTTGCATATTTTTGATATTTTTCCCCACGCCTGTTTCAATAATTACCATATTAGGGTAGAAAATATTATTTATATGTTTCTATTGCTAACATGTCCTTTGCTGCCCCGGAAAGCAAATAAATCCATGACTTGGTTTTGAAACGCAAACAATATTTCCTAGATATAGCGGTCCAACTACCAGCGAAAGAAATACTATTTTTGTCATTTATGACCGAAGTGCCAAACGTTACCTACACTCAGCATAATACTTTATAAAGTCGGGAGTTTGATTCCCTTGAACATGGCGGCTCCTTGGTTACCGTAGTACGGCTGTGAAGCCGAACTCGGGAATAGGCATATATTAACCAATTTGCAGATGAATCTCTTGATACAGAAGAAGTTAATGGCATATATCGGTCGGCCGATCATGCAGGGCGGCGAATAGGAGGAATAGAAGAGCTTTTAGTTTACACTTGAACGTGGGATGGCAGCCATGGATTTAGTCGCGACCGGTCCTCGTTCTCGAATCCTTCTCGAATTGCCGGTCTCGACCTTCGAGACCAGACCAGCCATAACCCACGTGTGAAACACACGATGTGAGCTGGTATCGGTCTCGGCCCACCGGGTAGTTTTGTGTTAAGATGATTATTGTTTTAGCGCTTCTTGAAGCTAGATTGTTCTTATTTGTCTACACACAAAAAATATGCAGCCCGACTGGCTGAATAATCGTCTTGTCCCAATACAAAAATGTGGGCGTGGTCATGGTGGGGGGGGGGGGGGGGGGGGGGGGGTGGGGGGGGGGGGGGGTTAGAAGATCCTGGTTTGAATTGTCAAACTTCTGAACAAATCCTCGATGTCCCGTGTGGTAACAGCTATTACAGTCCAACCATTCACGGACTATTTGAATCTCCGAAGCGGAGGTGTGTTTCCATAATCCAGTGTTGTGATTGGCGCCCTCCAATATTGGAAGAGATTGCAATGGACAAGACGATGATACAGATACAAACACAAAAACGTGATGCGCACTGAGGACATTCACGGAGTGGTGTACATTAAAGCAGCAGGTAAATGAAATAGACGTATCATCGTCTCAACACCAGACTACCCATACGGTCTCGACTACATCCAGGGGCGTCGGAGCGTTCGAAAAGTGGGGGGACATATCGAACGCCAAAGGACCACTGAGGCGGAGCGCCCCCACCGGTTGGCGCGAGCGTACAAAGAAAATTTCAGATTTACATACCCCCGATCGACGGAAACGGCATTGGCCAGGCTCAATAGCACCATTACATGGTTGAAGTAAAAGACAGACAAAAGTGTCATTGTGGCATAACAAGATGAATTTACTCGATTGATCACACATGGCGTTTTTTATTACTTTTTACTCTGGCTTGTTTGCGTGGGACCAGTGTTACGACCGGTCTTGGTGGGAGCGAAGGGAAGAGCCATAGGGGGCCTAGGAGGAAGGGGACCATTCCAATGTGGGAGCAGAAGATTTGTACCCGAATTTTAAAGTCCACATTGGGGACTCGCGCGCGAAAACAAATTGCATGTTTCCGAGCATGTACGAAAAAGTCTGCAAAAAAAATAATTCACTTTCCTTTTTTCCTTCAAAATTTCCACAAATTTTCGACCGAATTTTTCATCTCAAGAAAAATGGGGGGGGGGGAGGGAAGTCTGACCCCAAGGCTTTGAAATCAATCGAGTGGGAAAAATGATTCGAAGCACTACATCGCATAAGCATAAAACGCCTGGAAGAAAACGCTATTGCGCGCGAAACACTTGATGACAGGCCCGGCCGAAGGGGGGGGGGGGGTGCTGGGAGTGCTGCAGCACCCCAGATTTTTCTGATGGTGCGGAGCACCCCTACCGATTCAGGTCATTGTGTCCAGCACCACTGTCGATTTTGGAGCTTAAAGGCTGTTAGGATCAATATTTGCACGCAATTTGGTATCCGGTTTTCGATCAGCTGCTGCGTAAGGTTGTTATTAGTGTACTTGATGTCTGACTATATGTCTTAATTTTTTTGAGAAGGCCGAATTGCCCCCCCCCCCCCAAAAAAAATAGAAAAAAATCCGCGCGCGCGCGCGGTATCCTATCTTTCCGTTACATGTAAATACAGTGGGCCAGTGTAAAAATAAAGTGTCAGATTTGGCAAATATGAGTTTTGTCCATACGTGTCATCTTCAAGTGTGGTGAACATATAGGCACGAGGAGAATTGGGTTTAGGACTTGATTCATGTTGCACCCCCCCCAGCCCCTCCCCTCCCACTACAACAATGCCGGAATCAACTGCATTTTTAACACTGCACAAGTTAGTCCACTTCTGATCCTCATTGTTAAGATTGGCTTTGCCAGCTTGACGTGCTGTTTTTAACAGATGGATGAAAGAGTTATATGTAACGAAAAAAACAGCAGGCAGGGGATCGTGCACATTAGTATGGAGGTTCAAGGGCGTAGGAACGGGGAACCGTGGGAAATTTTCAAAATAGCATTGTCTTAAGCTTTTTCCACTTTCCTACTTGTACAGTCAGATTGCTTGAATTTTCTTTTTTTTTTTGTTTATGTTTTTTTTTTTTTTTGATGCTGATGGTCACTTTCGAATCAATATCAACAAAATGGGCAACAAATTTCGCGCGCATTCGAGCGCAATGGTGAACATTATCTCGTATGCCTGTATTGTAAAGTATATGATATCGAGCTTTCTTCTCTAGACTAGTATGACCGGTGACTGGCAGATTACCAATAGTGTCCTGGATAATCTGCTGAAGGAGTGGCCATAGAAGAGGAAGGGGGGGGCGTCGCCCCTTCCCAGCTCTCCATTTCTGAGCAAAAGCCATTTACGCGGCATGGTCCAAAAAGGAGACAGAGAAAATAGATATGAATAAAACGAGAGAGAGAGCGTTTAGGCCGAAATCGATCAAATCGTTTCAAAATTCCAGCAAAGGTGAGGCATTCGTAGTTTTTTAAATAAAAATATCCACTGAATGGAAAGGTTTTGGCGCGCGAAGCGTATTTTATGTACCCGTCAACCGTAAACTGCAATGAAATTCGAGCGCCTTTTGATATTAGGGCAATATTTTTAGAGATTGGCGTCGAAAGAAAAGGGAACGTGGTAAAGGAATTCTATTACCCGGTCATCCAGAATGCATAAATGGGGGGAGTGCATGATGCATGGTTCCTGAAACGTGTGATTTCGACCAGCTTCAAAAGAAAGGCACTTGCTTAGTGCTCAGCCACATTTTGGCGCGAAAAAAACACAAGATTCAGAGCAGCAAAATGGCATCTAGGCCACGAGAAAAATGCAGACTTTTTGAAGTGGGAATGGTGGATGGCAGTCCCAACATATCAGATTTAGGCAAAACTCCCGAAAATGGAACTTACTGGCCAGGTGATCGTTCGTTTGGCAGAAAAAGATCAAAAGATCCAGAGTAGCAAAATACGGACATGTGAAAATGCCAAAATTATTCTGGATCGAAGTTTGTGTTTTGGGTGACCCATAATGCACCAAATGTGCACTAAGGTCACCTGAATATGTAAAAATTCTAAAGTGAGGAAAGGCGGGATTTGAGGGTCCCATGAAAGGTGAGATTCAGACCAACGTCCAAAGAAGGTCCCTACCCCGCTCGAGTGGCAGAAAAAACTACAAGATTCAGTGCAGCAAATCCCATCTAAAGACATGTGAAAATGCACATTTATTTCTGGAAAGAAGTGCGTTTCGGAGTGCTATATTGCACCAAATGCATCGGAGGCCACCAGAAAATGCAAAAAACTTCCAAAGGGGGGGGGGGGGGGGGGAGGACTTCGGTAGTCCCTGAAAGGTGAGGTGTAGACCCAAAGGAAGGGAACTCACTCTCTTCGATTGGCAGAAAAATCGCAAGATTCAGAAGCAGCAATCGTTCAAAAAACATGAAAAAATGCAAAATTAATTGGAAGAAAGCGAGTGTTGGGGTCAATATTCCACCAAACTGCATCTAAGGAAACCTGAAAATGCAAAATTTTCTCAAAGGGGAAGGGGGGACTTTGGTGGTCCCATGGAAGGTGCGGAATAGACAACTCCCAAAGAAGGGAAACCCATGCCCTTGATTTGGCAGCAAACACAAAAGACTGGAAGCAGCAATGCATCTAATGGCATGCGAAATGCCACAATTATTTCTGGAAAGAACTGGTTTCGGGTCCAGTGCACCAAATTGCCATCTCAGGCCACCTGAAAAAATGCGGAAAATTTTCCAAAGGGGGATTAGGGGAACTTCGGCGGTCCCCGGTAAGGTGAGATTTGACCAACTCCAAAAGAAGGAAAACTCACTGCCCTCAATTTGGCAGGAAGAATCACAAGATTCATAGAAGCAAATCGCATCTAAGAACATTGTGAAATTGAAAAAAATATTTCTGGAAGGAAGCAGTGGGTTGGAGGGCTAAATGACACCAAATTGCATCTAAGTAATCTTGAAAATTGCCAAAATCTCCAAAGGGAGGGGACACCCACTACCCTAAGACACTCCCCCAGATCCGTCAATCAACTCAGCCCCACTCAAAATTTCGTTCCAACGCCACTGTGGAGGTACGTGATGAATATGGAAACTATACAGGCGATGGAGCGGGCGAAACAATTCTGAGACATGGAAATTTGAGACGAAATTTTGAGCGGATACTAATTCTGAAGAATTGCCAAAATTGTATGATGACTGGCTTCATTTTTCACTAAAATGCCGAAAAATAACCACATTTTCCGTGAAAGTGATGTTCAAGCAAATGTTCAATCTGCCGCAGCCGCCAACCCAATTGGAAAGGGTCCTCGATGGAATTCCTAAGACATGGCTTATGGTAGGAATGGACACCATGATGAAGAATGTAAGGAGTAACATCGATCCGTTCGGGAATTTATTGTCAACTTCAGTGATTGCATACTGGCGCATAAGTCGCGGGAAAGGACGCTCCCTGCCATCTGATGGGGGGGGGGGGGGGGCCGTGGCTGGCTGTGGTAAGACTATTTCCTTGTACGGACGCGTCAACTGATGTTGGCCCGAATTGTAATGAGTAGATCAGTTCCTTCAGAGTGTCATTGAATTATACATTTCAGAAATTATTGTCAATTTGGGCGTGCTTACTGCCATAAACATGGGAAGCACCGTTTCCGGCAATCTGGGGGATATAGGGCTCAAATTTGCTTGTACCTATACGAGACCACCGTGCTGGCCCCAAATTGTAGGATAAACAATAGTCCTCAAGAACGGTTCTTGGAGATAAATTCCTGAAAATATTGCCAATTTAGAGGACGCTCGCTCACGGCCGTACAGTGCGGGAATGTCAGTTTCCTGCACAATTGAGGGTTATAAAACGAAAAATTCCCTCGAACGCTACGCGCCACGAGGGTAGCGGCTGGCCAGAATGTAAGGATAAACATCGATCAGTTCTTCAAGAACTTAGATTATTTGCCGATGACTGTGTGTTGTACAGAGAATTCCAACAATAGTGAGAACAATAACCCTCAAGAGGATCTTACACGCTAGTAAGCTGGCAAAATAAATGGCGGATGAGCTTCAATGCTAAAAAGGTTTTGTTATGCGTCTTTTTAAAACCCAATGACTAGAAATGGCCAAGGATTTGGGCTAAAGCTACGGACCCTTCTGCAAGAGACGAAGAGCCACTCCTACTTGGGTGTTACCCTGACTAGTAAATCTTTCGGGAATGATCATGTGAACAAATCGCTGCAACGGCGAATCACTCTATGCTGTGTATGAGGAATCTCCATCATGCCCACAAGGCGTCGAGGAGTCCGTCTATAAGACCTTAGTGCGACCCCTACTTGAATATTTCCCGAGTTTGTGGGAACCTAGCTCATTACTGCGTAAGCTTAATTAATACCCTTGAATTTGTTCAACGTAGGCTGCTAGATTCTGCTTGAAACGACTTCAAATCTAGGTCCCCGGGGCTGTTGCCAATAGGATGAAGGAGTTGGGATGGCAGGCATCCTGCAACCAGGCGTCGTGTTCGAGGGCTCACTATTTTTTTTATAAGGCAATCAATGTCAATTTCGATTCCAGTGATGCTAGTTCGCATTGTCACGTCATCCTAGTTGATCCTGACCCTACACGGACACCACTGAGAACAGCCTTCAGACCGCTGCCGGCCGTCAAAAGTGTAGGGAGTAGCTAAACTATAGAGGCTATAAGTGTGGATACATTCTTTGGATCATCCTTTTCCCCGCTTGAGAGCAACGCTTCGAGACTTGGAACATCTACCTGAAACGATCGTGAACATCAACGATGTCGAACCCGAAAGTTTCCCAAACGGCAGTCAAGGAGTCTATATCGCAGCAAATCATGAGTAATTTGTTTTTCACGCATGCATGCACAACCCATCCTGACGCAAGCGTGGTTCCACCGGGACGATGGCCAGTATCCTCAAGATCAAGAACGTCCTAGAAAATATGAAGTTCTGAAAGTTATTGCCAGGGACATTGCTACTGAATACGGTCGGGAAGGCGGTTTCCTCCAATATGAGGGTGGGGGGGGGGGGGGAGGGGAGGGAGGTCTCTATAAAAGAAACAAAAATCTTGTTACCCTACGCGTCAACAACCGACCGGTTGCCCGAATATGCAAATCTGTGGCTCTGTAAGACTGCAAATTCCCTTGTTTGCTACGCGCCGACCCATGATGGCGCTCCGATTATATGGTGTTGGCTACCCTCATATGTCACCGCCAAATTCAACACAGATCGCCATCCGCTCATTTACCCAAACTGCTGAAAGACAGTGAAAGTCATTATTATCAAGTGATAAATATGACAAAGCAGGACACTCCCTTCCTTATACCCTACTGACGGCGGTCCATAATGGGGACCCGGAGTTAACTTTTCCCCTTACACCGAAAACCTGGCTATTACGCCCGCGTTCACCTGTATTTTGCTTTTGCGCTCATGGGTCGCCCTTGCCACGTGCTGCTAATTAACAGATTAAGGGACATGTTACCGCGGGTACATCATGGTGTAACTTTACGTCAATCGGAATCACTCTAGTCGCTATGAATAACTAAAAACTATATATAAACAATGCAAAAGAAAAAATCTGAAAAATGAAAATGACAGAAATATAAGTTTTCCTGTAGGGGGTATGGTGAGGTTCTTTTGTCAGGAAAGCTCAGCACACCCCAGTATAGAAATCGTTCGCAGGGGCCTGATTGATGAAATTTTTTTTTTTTAGGAACTTTTGGCTATTCGATTTGAAATTCGAGAACCCGGTATGGAAACAGGAGTAATCCTTCCACTTCGGGCCTAGTCGGGTCCCAGATCTTCACCTGGGGTCCGCGCCTGAATAGCGACTTTGAGACATTTGCCAACGCGATAATTGTTTGTTAGACAAAATTGAATCAGTTTTAGAGTGATACAACATCGGACATGTGCTTATTATTTTTTAGCACTGTCCGGGAAAAAGTGGTGGAGGACAACGATATGATATCATCCCCACTTTTGAAGTGAGGGGGACATTTTTTCCCCCCCCCCCCGTCCCCCACCTGTTTGACTGTCCCATTACTACTCCCTGATGGCAGCTGTAAGCGACGGCGTTATTTCTAGGCGGATGAGCCGGCGTATAAGTATATTCTGTAGGAACGGGAAACCTCGTACATTTTCGTGCGGGATGCACTCAGGACCCCAACGATTGAATATGGATAGAGGCCATGGCGGCGATACGTGGGGGGGTGGACGGGGGGGGACATGTCCCCCAATATTTTTTTGGGGGACATAATATCAATGTCCCCCCGGTCCCCATATTTTTGCGGACTGGTGAAAACATCCTATAATCATATGTTACATAGCTGCCCTGGGTCTAACTCATATTTCGTATAAGATTGCTTAAATTTTTATGTGAGAAAGCGAAATGCAAAAAACGCGCTGCGCGCGCTGTATTCTGTCTTTCCTTTACATGTTTAATACATTAGGCCCATGTTATACAATAACTTTTGTCGATTCTAACTCCAATATGACTTTTTCCTCCATACGTGTCTCTTCAATTGTGGTGAACATATGGGTATGCCACACAGGAGAATTTGGTTTGGGACATGGTGTTCTCGGTGCCGCCCCCGATCCCCACCACAGTAATGCTGGAAACCAACTGCCTTTTCTAACACTAGCACATAACCAATAGCGAGTTTAGTCTACTTTTGATCCTATTGTTCAGACTGGCATGGATTTGTCAGCCTGACTGCTGTTTCTTAATACAAGATGAAATCTATTTGCAACGAAAACAATGGGGCAAGGGCTCGTTCACTCACTATGAAGGTTCACGTGATTGACGCATGACACTATGAAGGCGCGATGTTCGGGGCGGAACAATTCTGAGACATAACATTTTGAACGGAAACAATCTGAAAAAAATACGAATTTACTTGGCTGACTGGCTCAATCCGCTTAATCAAATGCCCGAAAAGTGCATACATTTTCGATGACAGTGATTCAAGCAAATTTTTAAGATGCGGGCAGCCTCCACCCCAATTGGAAGGGTCTCGATGGAAGACCTCTAAAATAGGGCTATGGTAGGAATGGAGGCACGATGAGAAATGAGTGCCGGGATGGCCGCTCTCTGCCATCTGGTCGGGGAAAGGGGGGTGGGGTGGGGTGGGGGATGTAAGACCGTCTTGTACGCTACTACACGCATCAACTGTTAGGGGCGGCGAATTTGCAATGACTGAACATAGTCAGATCCCCGAGAGCCTTCTTGAGATATAAATTTCGGAATTTTATTTGTCAATTCCAGGGATTCTGCTAACTGTCTAGGAACCCGGGAGTTCGCGTTTCCCTTTTTCCGGCAATCTGGGGGGTTCGTGAGGCTCAAAATTTCCTTGTACCCTACGCGTCCACTAATGGGTGGCACGATTGTAAGAGATAAACATCGATCAGTTCCTTCGAGAAGGTTTCTTGGAATATAATTTTCCCGCAATTTAATTGCCACTTGTTTGGGACGTTGCTAATTGCCATACGGCCCAGATAGTTGCCGTTTCCGCAATCTGGTGGGAGGGGGGTTGGTATTAAAACGAGAATTTTCCTTTACCCTACGCGCCCAATGATGGTGGTCCGATTGTAAGGAATAAACTCTCGAACAGGTCCATCGAGAAGGTTTTTTGAGCCTATAAATTTCTGAAAAATATTGCCAATTTTCAGGACTTTGCGTACTGCCCATACGGCTCGGGAAGTGCCGTTTTCTGCATCAGGAGGGGGGGGGGAGGACTGGAAACGAAAGATTTTCCCTTGTACCCTACGCGTCAACCCGTGGTGCATGGCCCAGAATTGCTACGGATATGAACATTGATCAGGTTCTTCGTAAAGTTTCTGAAAAAAAAATCGGAATTATTGCACTTTTAGGGATGTTTCCTTACTGCCATATGGCCCGAAGTGCCGTTCCTGCCCAATTCTGGGGGGCAGGTAAACGAAAATTCTCTGTACGATACGCGCCAACCAACGTGGCGCTCCCCTTAGATGGTGCAACCCTCATATGTCCCCCCCCCTCCAATATTACAGAACGCCGCCCCTGATAGAGGCCGTATAGCTGTATAATAGTAGAATATTCTGATCTATCTGATGCCATTCAGGTTCCTGATCCTGATCATGCAGTTCCTGGTCGTCTCTTCAAATGGGACGTAAATTAGCCCCCCGGTCCCGGGAGCAGGTTCGGATTAGTTACACCCCTGACTCGATATCAACTGAGCACTACAGTTGAGAGAGTTATCGCCGTTGTTCATCAAGCACGATGGGTACGGCCAGGTTCCTTGATGAGCCTTTCTTGGCTCCCTGAATCCTTGAATTCTAAACGGACCAAACGTTATAGGCCTATTTCCCACAATCTCGGCAACCAACACATTTAGGTTGATGCCTCAGTTAATGTTTCCATTCTCCAGATATCGAGAAGAAAAAAAACCTGTCCCTCGCATATCAAATTTGAAATGGATCCGTCCTTCTTTATGCTTACAACCTACACGCATACTTCGAAGTCGATTGACGCTCGCCATGTTCTGAAATGGCTCACTAGCCTACATGTTGCGTTGGCACGCCCCTCTCCGGACCTTGGATAAACTTGGGCCGGTATAAAAAGAAATTCGAAATAGATTACAGTATAGGATCTTTATCTTATATTGATAAACCTCATGCCTATTTTGAGCTCGCAATCTCCTGATATCATGCTCGCATGCATTTTCGCTGTTGGCCCACTTCTGACCTCGACTGGATTCCAATTTGTATTGTTTTGCGGGCGTAAACCAACTGAAAAGCTTTGTAAACACCCTAACTATATAACGATCCTAGATATACTTGGTAATATCTGGTCATGTGCAGTGGAATCCCTAATCGGGACTGGTTCGCCAACGTCCTATTACTGGCTAGTTATTAGTGGCCTGCCGTTCATTCTCATTGTACAATCGGTTGTATCCCCTTTCGTGTGCAATATACCGAGTGTAAGACCGCACTTTCACAGCCTTAGAGGATGTCACCCCACCGCGTTCTTTTTCTGTATGCTACCCGGAGGTTTTTCTGACAGGTTACGTATCTTCTAAACCTATTAGAAATAAGACAGCAGTACCTTTTTTGCTCGAAATTCTCCTCTGTATTATAGATGTTTTCATAAGTGATTTAGGAACGCAATCAATTAATTCTAGGGTTTTCCTGCTGAGAACGCTAAATGGCCTATTCTTAGCTCACTTTCCTGATTCGTATAATTCTTTAAGCCGTCGATTAGAATTGTATTGATTACGTATGATTCCCCTATTTTTCCCCTACCCTGCCGATATTTTGCCATTGGTCAATCTGCTCGTTTGATTATTTATTAGTATTTTTAGATCAATAATTTAGAACGTCCCCTTCGTTCGCCTCGTTATGGTAAAATTGTGACTCTTACTTTGTCCAATCATGTATCCAGTGATTTGGTGCAGGTCTAACAAACAGGGCCAGCTGCGAGAAAAAGAATCAGATAATCACAGTGCTAATAGGTTTACAGGATTTCACATGTGTGATTTTTAGGGACACAAGCGTTAATTTCGAGATATATGAGGATTCGGTAATTAAGCATGAATCCAGAGAAGAGAAGCATAAAAGAAGCAATCACGTTTTGCTCGTATTTTTTCCGTCGATTATTTTAACAACCCCTGGAGACGTCGAAAGAGACTGATCCCAACTTTCGTGAAAAAATTAATATATTTTTGTTTTTTTTGGGGGGGGGGTTGGGCATCAGCAGGTGATACTATTTATCCGAGCGCCACCACTGGATGGCGCGCAACATACAAACGGAAAAGACCCCAGGGTGGCGGCCAGCAGGGGGGGGGGGGGGGGCAGGGGGGCCATCCCCACCCCGTCGGGAAGCTGTCCCCCGTCGGGGAAGTTTTCCAGTCTCGGTCGGGGAGCCCGAGTGGGTTCGCTGAAATGTACACACCCCGCGAGGGCCTTCTTGCCCCGAACAGTATTATTTTCCAAACTTCTTTATTGTGAAATTCCTAGTTGAGGTGAAAATTTCGGCGCTCTTCGCGCGCCTCATTCGTTCTAAGTATTGCCCAAGTCCAAGCGTATCATCCTTCTAAGAATATACAATCGTGGAATATACAGATAAGATACACAAGCCTCATGGATAACTTCGAAAGTCCCTGCAAGAGCTTGAGTTTACAATTCTTTTGGTGATGAGCTCGTTTCTGGCCGTTCTACCACTGTTCTGCCTCTCTGTAGAGTGGGGGTGCTTTCACGACGCAGTGCCAGGTATTTCCTGTGCATTATCGGGAATACCTGACCCTATTTCTACTATAAGGCCGCCGGATTGAGTGGGAAGCTATTGAAGTAAACATGTCCCTCCACAATGTGTATTTCATTTGTGGTTTTTCCTTTTGAAAATTGTTAAAAATATGAAACCTCCCAAATGCAAGTTTTGACTAAGGGGTGGGGTGAGCCTCGTCGGGGGGAACTTCAATTTGGACCCCCCTTCGAGCCTCGGAACCCCCCGTCGGTAATCCTGCCCACCACGGAAAGACACTCCCTACTTCCGTGCCTTATTGTAAGTTTAAAAGCAACCCCCGAAAAATGTACACCAAAAATGGGAGCTCCAGGTGGTCATTTGTCAAAAAATTGTGATGGTTGATATTATCGGATAGTGGCATTTAATACATGCATCGAACGTTTTCAGCGTTTATGCAACGTTCGTTAATGATTCCTACATTTTCTTGTCGAAAAACAGGAATTTTTTCCCCCAAACTTGGTATTTATGGTGTGCCGGATTGCATCATATAGCGGGCCGATTCGTGTCCGGACCGCCATTTGGGAACCCCCGAAGGCTGTTTGTGTTATTGACACATTTCCATGAATAGAGCAAAACAACCACCATATCAGGGGGATCCATTGTGTAATTTACCGGGCAAATGTTGATAGGCCGTCCTCGCACTTTTTCATCTTGTATAAGTCTTGAGGCTGTGATGACCTCCGTTTGGTCAGTGGGGGCGCTATGTTATGTGATATCAAATAACAAGCGCCAGCTCAGGGGCCACATATTCGATGGCAGTGGCATTACGATCTCGATAAGGGTTTGAGGTGCTGAGTGTGTGTGTGAGGGGGGGGGTCCGCACCGATTGATCACATTAAGAAAAATGAATATATATTCTACTTTTTCGATTCGAGAATACCTTTCTAATTAAAATCTTGACAAAATTCCTGGGCACCTCTGACAAAAAAGCACACCCCCCCGGGCTCCAATGGGCACGAGGGCCCTGAATCCAGGTCATCAGAATCCAAAGTCTGAAACAGTGCGTCACGATCACTGTGCAAAAAATATTGGAGACGCATACTTGTCGGTGTAGGGTCGGCAAGAGTCCGAGGTCACGGAGGTCTCTAAATCAATTAAAAACAGTTTAAATACAATAACCGTGCACCGAGAAGATTACTTCGTCTGGCGTGTCGGCTGTCCACCTGGAGTATTGCTTCTTGGCGACTGTCATCAATGACACCTAACGTCCATCAGAGGGCAAAGCAAATGATGAAACCTTGTAAAACTCTACCTGCAATTCCACCTATACACTACAACTATGATTCCTCCACAATTGATGCATTAAACAGATGTCCACGTTTTCCAAAGCTTTCGTACTTTGACCTATGTTGATCTTAGGGCGGACTTTTGGCCTGTTCAAAAAAGGTGGTGGGCATCTCACTCCATATTGTACTAATCCACATGCCAACTTTGCCCAACAGGCGTACTTTGTACATCTAGAAGTGCACCTGTTCTTTTTTTTTTTTTTTTGCATAGTTACTGGATTCTAAGCATTTCAAACAAATCGACTAAGTTACTGTTTACTCTGGACCTGACCCCAGAGCATTAGAGTCTATCAAGTAACTCACTGTAGGCTGGTCGTACTACATCGACTTTGAGTCCCATACAAACGCGTTCTAATGTCACTGTACGTGTTGTTTTTCTTCTATATCTCAATTTACCCATGTCCCGCATTGCTCAATATTTGCATTGGCTCTCTGTTAAAGTTTTGCTTATTTCTTTATTGATTGCCGAGGCAAAAGGAATTTATGCCGTCATGTCTGTGGCGCCATGTGTGTTTGTGGTGTGCTTGTGTGTTTGGTGTGTGTGGTGTGTGTGGTGCGTGCGTTTGTGTGTGTGTGTGTTGTGTGGTGTGGTCGTGTGCGTGTGTGTGTGTGTGCGTGTGCGTGTGTGGGTGTTGTGTGTGTGTTGTGTGTGTGGTGTGTGTGTGTGTTGGTGTGAGTGACACCCCTTGGCATCACGATATTTAACGAACGCAAACAGTTCAAATTTGCACCTGGGTGTCCATGTGGAAGATGAACCCTATTGTTTTTAGTACCATCTCAAGGCTTCAAGTTTTCCCGACCGGGCAAAGTTTGAAACTTGTCACCACGATATCTAATGAAGCAAGTTGTAGTAGGTTCATCTTTAGGTATTTGGTTGCACATAGGGTGAGGATGTCCCCTATTGTTTGTTGGTGTCAGGTCGAAGTCCTTGAAGGTCACCGTAAGGCCATTCCGTTTTATAGCTTGGCACGACAAATTTTAGGGCAATATTTGTTCGGTGAACTACATCTAGTGACCTATTTGACCTCATTTTACTCTTGACCTCAATCGCCTAATGACCATGTGACTTCGGGGTGAACTATTTCGTGACGAACCATACTCGTCTTGTTGCAAAACAAACCAATGAGCCAAGGCATTTACATACTAAAGCACTGCCGGGTCCACACGCTTATCTCCATTATTTCCTCTGTAAAAGACTGGTGAAAAATGCTTTCAAAAACTGATAACTTTAATGTTTGACGTTTACTTCTCGGCACTGAACAGCTAACTGCGTTAAGGGAAGTTCGTTCGTCTGTGTGGCTACCATTGTACCCACTTTTTTCATGTACCCCCTCAATATATGGCTTGGTATTGGACATTGACAGACCCTAACTTTTGTCAGGTTGTTCTCAACCCTGGAGGTGAACCAAGCTTTTGAATAATACTCATGATATCCAGCAGTGTACTGTGATTGCTCATTACTATCATAAGCAGATAGAAACTCATACCATTTCGGTAAAGTAGTGGATTTTAGTTTAGTTTAGTGGAAAAGGGTCAGGAAGGACAAAATCCTCATGAGAGACCCCGAAGCCACAGCATCCCAAAAGAGAACAACACAGATGCTCCAAAGAATTCGTTCACAATTCTTGAAAAAAAATCAAAGACTGTTTTGAACGCATTCCCACTCACGGTATTACGTGCCTGTAGACCAAAGGAGACGTGTTACTTCGCGAACTCCGGACAGCACCAGGCTGTTGGCGTGTACGTGGTTACTCTGCTTACTATTGCCGCTTGATAACTATTCAGATTTTAGGTAATCTCAGAAGGTCTCTTTTTGTTCCAGGTTACAGGAATGCTGTTAGCACGAAATCCACTACTCATGTTCGTCTTGTGCTTACAAAGCCATGAATGGCAGCCCCATACATCAGGGATCTGGTTCATCCTTTCAATTCTAGACCTGGACTGAGATCCGAAAGCGAGCAAGACTTAGCAGTTACCCAAACCCTGTAAGCTACTGGGGCCGCTCCTTTGCGCATTTGCCGCAAATCCTACAATAATCTACTCCGTTGAATTGCATTCTCAGACAGTTGACTGCGTTCAGTGTCGTTTGAATAACTCTTTACATACAAAATGCAGGGTGTCCGTATAGCGTAGGGGAGCTCGATGCGCTTGACAGGCTTTATAAATCCTTGTCCAATCTTTATTACGGGGCCAAAATTACCGTTGACCTAACAAAACATGGTGCTAAATTGGTTTAGGCGGGAGCTGTAGAGCCGTGCATTTACACAATCGCCTTGCAGTATTTGCAAGTCGTTCGAAGTAATATTCCAAGTACATCCTTACATCATAATTATCACTGTTACATCATTTACACCACTCTTGATATGTCTCTCTCCTCCAGAACTCCGGTAGAGTAGAGAACGTTCATCAATAATGAGCGGCAGTGACTCACTGCCATCTCATCCGCTTCGCGCTCAGGAGAGACATTGTTACTCATATCGTGAGGGGTGCACTTCTCTCATTTCATCGCACGTGCAAACACGAGTGACTATAGAATGATCCTTTAGAGTATGATGTGACGAAAGTAATGAACTTCAGATACCGTATCCGGCGATTGGCTTAGTTTACTATGTTACGATTTATTCGGGCCATGTCTGTGGAAAGCAATTGCGTTGAATCTATTCCAATTTCATTTTCTGTGGAACTTTTCATCTCAAAGCGGATATATAAATAAATAGGATTCGTCTTATACTACACTGAGCAGTATGCTGCTAACAGTCCGTGTTCCATTATCCTAGTTATGAGCGAACGCGGGGTTTAACATAGACTGTTCCATTATTAGTTACAGGTATAGGCTTACTTTTATGGGTGTCTTTACCTACACCTAAATTACTCTAACTCTCGCAAAACTCACCTTGCAAGCATGCGTGACTTTACTGTTATTCTATGAATCGGCATATGGTTGTACATGTATACACTGACCACCCAACAAAAGTGGTAGACTTCATCTGGGCCTAACTTGCTCCTCTTGCCGAGTTGTCAAAAGGTGGCGTACTCCTCAAATGTGTTCAGCCACCACGGATTTCTTTATTAACTGGATAGCCTCTTCTCCTGCAAAAAAATCCCCTAGTGCAACCATAGACATATTATCGAGGTCATTGTCTCTAGTTTCAGCTAGGTCCATCTCAATTTGCGCACATAGGCACTCTGACTGCATACTTCCTTCGTTTACTCCGATCCTAATATAATACGAGTGCAACCATGCCTATTGCAGAAACTCTGTGGAATACACACTGAGAGGCGCTAGCAGATTTAACAATTTATGGGCGACAGCCGAAACGAAATGCATTTAGGATAGAGGGTCTCTTTCTGCATGTATGCCGATTTTTCGCCATCCCGCCATAGATGATTATAAACGCCGTTATAGCGGCCGCTATGTATACCGAGTAGGTTCTCTCCTCGATGTTTCACAGTCGTAATGCCACAGTGAGAGGTACTCCTTATCGATATTTATATATCGGTGGCGTCGATCTGTTCGTATAAGTGGTGGTGTGTGAGGGGGGGGGGTCGTGGTTAACAGCATTCACTACCTAAGCGGAGGCGACACCATGAGATGGCGCGCGCGTATAGATGAATTTGAGTTTGTTTATCCTCCTAGCCGTGCGTTATTAGCAAATCCTGGATTGCAATTTTTAGGAAAAAGAAAATGTTGAAAGTTCACTCTCAGATATAGGATACGCTATCGTGGAAACACACAGTTAAGACATAGTTCTGTGGAACTAGTTAGCTAAGAAACCCAAACCCTTAACTTTAACTATATGACCAGTGTATTAATAGTTACCCGTTGTGAAATGTGGCCGGGTCGGATGATTTGGTCAGGATCACAGGGCGCCACCCGCCAACCATCGCTTGATCACTGACCGCTGAGAAAATTCGAGAGGACTTGTCCTCCGATGCAGAAACATTCTTTCGGCCCTCGAGGTTGAATCCAGTGGCGCCGCCATTGGCGGCTTTGGGGGGTGAGGCTGATATTTCGTGGGGGGCGCAAAGTCCTCTATCTTAGCGGCGAGCCAGTATTAGTGGCGGCGTAGCATACCCGGGATTTTGGGAAACGAGGCCTCTTCTCAGTCTTTCCTCTTTATTTATATTAGCTGGTGCAGTGGTGTAGCCAATTTTTTTGTGGGATCGTTGGACTTAGGATGGTGGGTTTGGTCATATTATCCTATTAAATGGGCACTCGTTAAATATTCTAGTGAACATTCTCACTTCCGCTTCACCCTGCCCGTATTCGTCCCATTCTTCGTCCGAATTATGGTCACTTGCGCTACCCGAGTTCTCGATTTGTCTTGGTTATGCCTGCCTCGACTACGCTGTGATGATGAGTCTGTCGCACTTATGCCCACTTGATGTACTCGCTTGACTAGTTGGGCGGAACAATAGGATTCTCCAGGTGGTTTCCAAGATTTACCGAAAGGGTTAGGGCTTACGCATCTACGGCTGGTAGCTCGGTACGGCTAACTGTAAGCTACGGCTAAATGAAGAAGGCCTTACGATACTGCCACACTAGCGACATGCGAGTGATCACTTGCCAAATATCCACATTGATTGTCATGCCCATCCAGCCATATGTTGAATTGGTACATGAAAAGTTTTTTGGCCCGCAGTTCATGAGTAGCCAACAGGCGAAAATAACGTCCCTTTACTCTATTCCTCCGAGATGTTTCAGTGCCGAGAAGTCATGTCGAACATGAACTGTATCAGTTTTTTAAAAGCTGTTTCACCCTTTTACAGAGGACAACGCGCCCTCTTGCGTGTGATAGTGTTTTAGTATCGTCAATTCATTGCCCTATTGGTTTGTTGCAACAAACGATCTGGTCCGTCTAAAAATGACCCCGAAGGTCCACAAGGCTCATCAGGTCAAGTGAGGTCAAGGGTCAAATGAGTCAAATTAGTCTCGAGATGTAGTTCAGTAATAGACGAACTAAAACTTCCATTACACATTCTCTGAAATGTTGCCGTGCCCAAATATATAAGATTGCCCTATGGGACCTTCGATGACGCGCCCTGACTAAAACCAAAGGGTCCATCCTCACCAATTCACGCACTACCTACTATAAACTTAAAGATACCTGCCTTCAGTGATTATCGTGCGCTAAAGTTTTTTTTGAACTTTGGCCTTCGTGCCTTGAATGACGGCTTGAACTGGCACTAAACAAGGAGGTTCATCCTCTCACACGAGCAACGCCCAATGCCTAACTGAACTTGATCCGTCTTGCGTTCGTTAAATTCCTGCTGACAGGGGTGTCACGCACACACCAACACCCACACTATCCATAACCCATACAATCTGCATAGATTCCTGTTGCCTTCGCGGAAAGGAAACTTTTTCGGATTAAGCACATCGTCACCCACTCTTAGTATTGATAACGTCTTCGTACAACCATGGGCGTCCACGCCTACACAGAAATTGAATTCAAATAGAGCAGAACGCGTTAATGTTGCTTCCGACTAGGCAGCAGGCCTTTAGTGGAGGGAGTATAATTATATAATAATAATAATATAATTATAATATAATAATAACTAATAATATAATATAATAATAATTATAATATAATAATAATAATATACTAATAATAATATAATAATAATATAATCTAATCATAATAAAATATAATATATAATTATTATTATTATTATGTATTATTATTATATTAATTATTATTATTATATATTATTATTATTATTATTATTATAATATAATAAAATAATATATATAAAATAATAATACTAATAATAATAATATTTTTTATTAATTTTATTATATTATGATATTATTATAATTATTATTATTATTATTATTAGTATTATTTTATTATTATTCTTATGATATTAGTATTATTATTATATAAATATAATAATAATATTAAATATAATAATTAACAATATAATAATAATATATATATTATTATTATGATTATTATTATTATTATATATTTTAGTATTAGTATTATGTATTATTATTATTGTTATTTCCTTGGGGTTATTTTACGACGAATCATCTGAGCGGAGCGTCAGCACCGGCGCGCGGATCGTACAAAAAGCTTTGTTTGTGTGAGGGGGTAGTAAACAGTACGCCTACTGATGTCTTCTAGGGCAAAGGCCGCTATACGTGATTTTAGTGGAATATTAAAGGATTCCTCTCAAATTTTGACTTAGATTGGCTAACCTTCAAGCATTTGTATTTGTCAAGCGAGGAATATTGAAGTAACAAACTGATATTCGGCTATGGCAGTTTTGTCCTACCCGCGGTGAGCTGGCGAACCAATATGTTCGGCGCATGGTATGTTAATTAAGTTTCAGAAACGTAGTAGAATGATCGTCAGATGGCGTCCGCCACAACTTTTTTAAAAAAAAAAAATGTTTCCTTCAGACTGAGTCAGTTATGAATTTGAGCTCTTTAAACGTTGGTAATGGCTACATATGTTTTAACACGAACGGGTGGGAAACTCTTGCTTCATTCTTGGCGATTCTGCTGTGGGGAAGGAAATACAACTACACATTTTTTTGGCGTATTACGACACGGCGATCAGAGCGAAAAAATCTAACGGTCAGGTACATGAATCGGCAGTGCGTGACTGTATGACTGTCACTGAAAGTGGTGGGTGCTCATTTCTGGCGAAAACTTCCCCTGGGCTCATCAGCTCATTGAAAGTAATTCGATTCAGCGGTAAGTCAATGGCCGTCTAATGTGGGAGTCACCTGCCTTTCAGCTAGAATGCCGTGACCTATTCAGGGCCTGTAAATGTTTATTTTGCGTATAGCCTATGCCTATTTCTAGTCGAAGATTAGTGAATTAAATTTCAAAATTTGGAACTTATAAACCCAGGCCTGAACGATGGGGGCAGAAACTTTTTTGTACATTTACAAGAAGTTGTTTATAATCGGTGGCGTCCGATCTGTTTGCGATAAGTGGTGGGGGGTGTGGAAGGGGGGGGGGGGGGGTCCGAGTGAACCGCAATTCACTACCTAAGCGGAGCGCACTACAACATGATATGGCGCAGATTCCGGAGAATGACCTTTTGGTTTGTTATACCTCCTAGCCGGGCGTTATTGCAAACCTGGAGTGCAATTTTAGGTAAAGAACAATGTTGAAATCCTCTGCGGAATAATGCGAACGCATATACTTGGAAACACAACATGTAAAACATGTTTTTTTTGTGGAACTAGTGGAGCTCTAGAAACCCAAACCCCTTAACTTTAACTATTAATGACAATATGTTAATTAATTATTCAACCCCCGTTGTGAAATGTGGCCGGGTCGGATGATTTGGTCAGTATCAAACAGGCGCCACCCCACCCTCCAACCATAGCTGGCACTGACGCTGAGAAAATTTCGAGAGGACCTTGTCGCTCAGATTGCAGGAAACAGTACTTTCGGGCACTCGAAGGTTGACTCTCAGTGGCGCGCCAAGTTGGCGTGGCGTTGGGGAAAGAGTGAGGGCTGAATATTTCGTGGGGGCGCCAAGTCTCTATCTTAGCGGCGAGCCAGTATTAGTTGCGCGTAGCATACGCGGGATTTTGGGAAACGAGGCCTCTTCTCAGTCTTTCCTGTTCTATTTTTTGAGCGTGCAGTGTGTAAGCCAAGTTTTTTGTGGGATCGTTGACATTGGAATGGTGGGTTTGTGTCATATTATCCTATTAAAATTGATGTGGGCACTCGGTGGAAATATTTCTAGGTGAACATTTCACTTTCCTCTTCATCACCCTGCCCGTATTCTCCATTCTTCGTCCTAATTATGGTCACTTGCGCTTAACTACTCGGGTTCTCGATTTGTCTTGGTTATGCACTGCCCTCAAGCAACTACTGTGGATGATGGGTTCTGTACACTTAGGCCACTTGATTGTTCTGCTTTGACTATATTGGGCAGGAACGTAATAGGATTCCTCCAAGGTGGTTTCCAAGATTTACCGAAAGGGTTAGGGCTTGACCATCTACTGCTGGTAGCTACGGCTATGGCTAAATGGTAGCTACGGCTAAATGAGAGCCCTGCGTAATGCCACACTCAGACGAAATGCGGAGTGATTCCTTGCCAAATATCCAATGATTGTCAGTGCCCAATACCAAGCCATATGTTTAATGGGTACATGGACAAGTTGTCCAGTGCATGGTAGCCACACAGGGCGAAAATAAACTTCCCTTTCGCTCTTCCTCCGAGATGTTTCGGTGCCGAGAGTTCATGTCCGAACATTGAAAATGGTATCAGTGTTTAAAGCTGTTTCACCATTTGACAGAGGACATAACTGGAATAGCGTGTGAAAGGTGTTTTAGTAGTCAATGCAATTGACGCTCTTTGTTTGTTGCAACAATACGAGTCTGGTCTTCTAAAAATGACCCCGAGGTCACAAGGTCATCACAAGGTCAAATTGAGGTCAAGGGTCAAATGAGGTCAAAGTAGGTCTCGAGATGTAGGTCAGTATAGACACTAAAACTTTCCATCACAACATTGCCTGAATGTTCCGTTCCAGATTATAAGGATTGCCCTCTGGTGACCTTCGATGACCTCGACCTGACCTAAAAACAATAGGGTCATCCTCCCATATGTGCAAACGCACATACCTAATATGACCTTATAATACTTGCTTCATTAGTATCGTGCTGCTTAAAGTTTTTGAACTTTGCCCTGTCGTGAACTTGAACGACCTTGAACTGGCCACTAAACAATGAGGTTCAGCCTCTCCACCGAGCAAACGCACCTGGCCTACCTTGAACTTGCTACGTACTTGCGTTTTCGTTAAATATCCGGCTGACAAGACGGGGGGTGTCACGCACAACACAGACACCAACACCATACACATCTACACAACATATGCCTAGATTCCCTTTGCCCTTCGACAAGGATGAAGACTTTGTCGGAGAAGCACATCGTCCACACACCTTAGTATTGATACGGCTTCGTAACAACCATGGCGTCCACGCCGATCAACAGAAGTTGAATTCAAATAGAGCAGAACGCGTTAATGTTGCTTCCGACTATGTGAAACAGGCGCATTTGTGGAGTGAGTATTATAATAATATAATAATAATAATAATAATAATACTAATAATATAATAAAATAATAATAATAATAATATAATTAGAATGAGAGCTGATGATGATTTTATTATTATTATTATTATTATTCTTATTATTATTATTATTATTATATTAATTATATATATTATTATTAATTATTACTAATAATAATATAAAATAATAATAATAATAATAATATAATAATAATAATCATAATAATAATTTTAATTATTATTATTATTATTATTATTTTATAATTATTATTATTTTTTTTCCTTGGGGGGTATTTTACACCCGCCGACATAATCTGAGCGGAAGCGTCCATCAACCGGCTCGCGGAATCGTACAAAAGAGCGTTGTTTGTGTGAGGGGGGATCAGTACAACAGTACGCCTAATGAATGGACTTCTAGGGCAAAGGCCGCTATAGATACGTGATTTGGTGAATTAAAGGATTTCCTCTCAAATTTGGACTTATATTGGCAACATTCAAGCAGAATTTGTCTTTGTCAACGAGTAATATTGAAGTAACAAACTGAATATGCTGGCATGCAGTTGTCCGACCTGCGTGACATGCGAACTCAATTTGATTCTGGCGCATTAGTAATAGTTAATTAAGTTCAGAAACGTAAGTATAATGATCTTCAGATTGAGTCGCCACACCTAATTTGCTTAGACTGGTCAGGCTAGAATTTTAGGCTCTTTAAAAAACGTTTGTATGGCACATGTTTTACCACGAACGGTGGAAAATCTTGGGCTGTCATTCTTTGTTCTTGGGCGATTCTGCTGTGGGACCTGAAAAGACACATACACAAATTTTTGGCGTATTACACAGGCGATCATAGCGAAAAAATCTAAAAAACGGGCAAGTAGCAATGAATTCGGAGTGCCGGGACAATGTATGATGTCGCTGAAAGGGTGGGTGACTCATTTCTGGCGAAAACTTCCCCTGGGCTCAGCATCTCATCGAAAGTAGTCGATTCAGCGTTAAGTCAATGCCCCGTCACTTGGTGGGGAGTCACCTCTGCCATTTCAGCTTAGATGCCGTGGACTTGATTCAGGCCCTGTAAATATTTATTTGGCGGTATAGCCTATGGGGCCTATTTCTAAGTCGAAGATTATTGCATAATAATATTTCAAAATTTGGAAAGCTTAAGTAAACCCACCTGAACGATGGGTGGGGGCAGAAACTTTTTGTACAATTCTAAAAATGAGAGTTGGTCATTTGATTGCAAGTTCATCATACACAACTTTTCAATCACGGTTCCTGTGGCGTTCGATGAAAAGAATCGGTACTCTTAGTAAAGATCTTGTCGGGCATCATTTCTGCTGTTGCCTCATCGCTGCAATGTCCTCACCAATGTACATATTACAAACCTGGGAGCATGGGCGATTTTAATCCCATCACACGTGATATATGCCCCCCCCTCCCCCCTCCTCCCCCTCACTTCCAGAGTAGGGGTTTGGGACTGTATATAATCTTGTACGAAAGAAGGTTCCCGTCCAAAGGCGTTCCATACTGAAAGACAACTCAAGCGGCCGGGCCCTGAACTTGAACTGGATGATAGGGCTAGTGCGATGGGATCATAGTAATTTTTGAGTAGGCTATGTAGATCTGGTTATTCTCTTCTTCTAGATTCTAGACCGCCTGTCCTTAGCACTCAAGACAAAAACTTGAAGAAACAAACAAGATCAAATATTGAGGGTTCGCGTGCCTTATTGTATTTGTAACGCGTGAAACTTCTGTCATCCTCTTCCTTGGACAGTCTGAAGGTGGTGACGGCGTTGATCGACGTGACTCGTTTTTCATGAGAATAAGTGTCAATTTAAGTGCACCGAACATATTTTTTGTTTCGTGTCCATAAGTGACGCTGAATGACTCTTTCATGACATGGCAGAGTTTTAGGCCTAGAATTGTACCCCTCGATGGTATTGCACCCCGTCCCCAACATCACACATCCCAATGCACTCGATGCTATGGCCAAAAAGGTATCAAAACTAACCTTTGGAGCATTTTTCAGACTTGACCTCATCATCTGTATTTTTGCCCACTGATTCGGAAATCACATGCTGACAATGTCGATGACATTCCGACTGCAAACCAAAAGTTCTTTATCGATATGTTTGCACACACAGGTTTATGCCATTTCAGATCAGAAAGCACCTTCGAGATCCGAGGCATGGCCCTATGAAAATTAAATTCATCGCAAAAACTGTCACTAAATCTTAACTGAAATTAAACTGAATCAAAGGTCACATAGATGCGGATCCATGAGTTGATCACAATGGCCGCAGCCTCCACCAGTATGGTTTCCATGTTATGGCGAAAAAACAAAAACTAGTTTGGAACTCGCTCTTTTCCTATTTTTAATGATATACTTAATTGCCGAGCATCAGAGGATCGAACGCTGTTATGGGCCAGAAAGGGTGGCTGACCTCGATACTTGCCTCTCGATCTGCAGCCTGGCAAGTTCTTCACTCATGTACACGGATTAAGGCAATGCCGCTCTTTGGCGGTATCTTAAGGGTGGGGGGGGGAACTAGACGACAACGTTGCAATGGCGTAGCCCCTCGTTGTCCCCCTGCCAAGCCATTGTGGCTGAGCGCCAACCCGAGTAGGCCACGTATCCACTAATCGCTGATATGTTACAGTTGACCCCTAGAATTTTCCCTTTAAAGTCTTTGCGGTTTGACCCGGACCAGGGTTCGAGTTAAGTAGAGGGCGTTGCGCTGATTTGTTATAACAGTATTTAATGTTTTCAGACGACCGCGAGAAATATAGCATCAAAAAAAACGTGTATAGGGCCCCGGACGGGCTGGGAATTCCTTCGAAAGGTCAATAATCTGAAAACCGGTTTCATTGACGGTGGGACTGTTTGACCATCACAAAGGTCATTGCGAAGGGCATAATGAGAGAAGACGCGGCATAAAAAATATGGGGAGGTGACACCCCGTGTGAAAACTAAGTCTCCTCTCAGTAAATATGGCTGTTGGTCGGCCCAGAGAAAGGCTCGGACAAAATACAGTAAGCCAAGAGACGTGCCCGATTCTTCGAGTCCGTCCTCTTAGGACACGTCAGTTAGCAGTCCAGCTCTCAAACATGACAGTAGCTCAGACTGTCCTGCTGCTACCTCCGTACCGCGACAGGGTTGTAACAGAGGGAGGGGGTTACCCCCACCCCAGAGTCAGGATCTCGTTTCTTGTTGGGGCGTACCGCCGGTTGTTGCCGCCAACGTGACCAAGAGATTCTCGAAATCCGAAGTCGGGCCAGTGTTGATGGGAGTATCGATACTCTGAGCGGAGCCACTCTGCGTTAGGACCTCTTCCTTCGTCAGTGTCTGTTTGAGGAGAGCAAGCAAAACAGGGCGGCCCATTTAGGAAGTCTTCAGGGTTCCAGAGGGTCGACGTGTGGACAGCAATCAGGTTCCGGCCCAGCCTACTGCGGGCAGAAGTAGCAGCGCTCCGTCGTCGAACGATGGGTACTTCGTGGTTTTCAACGCTGTCTCATGGGCCTTGGCAAAGAAAGGCACTATATGAGCTCTCACACAATGCTTAACTGGGCTGACTAGCTCACAGGGACTCACAGGCTTCAGTTAGGCGATGAGGCGGTCTGCAGGATCGGCTCCGCGAACCGGGCTGATGGCGGGTTTTTTGAAGGCACGGGTCTGGTTGTACCAGCCTGGCCTTCTTCCCTAGCTATTACGAGGGCCGGAGAGTTCATCATAGAGGGATCTCATTCCGGAAAACCACAGATTTCTATGTCTATCGTTACCATAACAACGTGCATGGCAAACCATCACAGTATATAGGGTTGTGTGAAATAGTAAACTGACGACAATATCTTATCTGGCCCTCGGGACGATGAGATAAAAAAATTGCACTTTGATTTACAACGCAGCTCTGTGAATATAATCGTCTTGTCTAATTGTCTGGGGTGTGTACTCTAATCGTTCAGTGATTGGCTCTCTCCAATATTGGAAGCAACTTGTATTATAAGAGGCCCACTTGTGGGGGCCCTGAGAATCTGGGCAGACGTTGATGCGGTGGAAACACGCAGGTACTGCGGGCGCACCTCAGAAATGTGAAAGCCTTACAACCGCAAGGAGGAGGAAAGCGCCTCATCGGCAGGCTATGTTAAAACAACGTCTTAACACAAGACTACCGCCTGATTAGGATAATCAACACATCGCCTAGATAAGTCTGAACGAACTTCGAATGGGGAGGGGTCACCAGTGGATTTTGAAGTAAAAGTAGCCACGTAGCCATGTGGGCAGGGGTACTGGAGGTCACCATCCTTTATATTGTTCACATTCATGCCCCCAGACTCACGGACTAAATTTCGGTATAAAAAACTATATTCAATTGCATTCGTAAATTTTTCATTAATCATTCGTTCGTTCGATCGTTCAAGACTCGTGAACGGTTTGAACGCAGGAGTCTCCGTCATGTCGCCTACGATGACGACACTATAGGGGGGCGGGGACCGTCTGGCCCGATTTTTGCAAACCTATATCCGGCCGGCATTTCGATACCCTTGGGAGGGGAAGGTGTTTATCTAGGGAGTAGAGTGGACAGGAAGAAGGAAGCGTATCCATCCTGGCCAGATTTCTCGCAGATGCAATGCTCTTCGCCTGTAGAACCAAAATGGGAAATAGTTAATATAACATCATTATTTTAGTTGGGTCATATAATAGAACTGAGTATCGTACCTAGCTAGTATGTTTACCACTGTGCACGTCGCGAAAGATTGCTCAAGTGCTTAACACATATGCCTCCTATACCGAAACCGGTGGCACTCAGCTAACACAATACCAGTTGTTCGCAGCTCATCATATGGCCCTCAATTAGCAAATAGGGAAAAAGATAAATCGTCACAGATGCGCGCTAACTGCCTTCACGTCACAATAGCAAATATCACCCACTTACGTCACAGGTGTACATAGTCAATTCAACTGTCAGCCTTTTAACATCGCGTCAACAGTAAAAGACTTTTCAAATAGTCCATGTAACCTTGCCGTCACTTGCGTGCTAGCTGAAATATATAGTGTCCTTCAATATTTCCTAGCAATGCATTAATTTTGCGACACGCGCAGTACACGGGTGATTATTTCTGCTACGAAAGTTCAGGAAAGGGCTTCAGTGTGTAACAATAACATCCGGCCGATGTGCATACAAGAACTGACGTATACGAATCCTTGAATTCGCTATGAACATGGAACGCCTTGCTTAGTGACGTAACAGAAACGCTGAATAACTTGACAAGATTCGTCCTATTAATTATTGACTCATTTAGTTAGAATCGTGAATCAGTGGGTGCGTTTCAGTCGATTGTTACTGTTAGATATTTTCCGCGACGACTCGAACGAAAAACATGCGCGTATGCAACTTTTGGGAAGCTTGTTATTCGCGTGTTCTTTGCAGCACATATTAATGGCTGCTGCTATCAGGACGTTGACGACGTGCAACGAAAACATTGCTGTGCGCTTCATATGGTGGGCGTGGCTTAACTATTAGTCTCCGGAGAGGTTGTTAGCTCTGTTAGAATGACGTAATTGGTGGGCATCGCGTGACATGGCAGCCATCAGTCGCTTTATTGAAGCCAAGTGCACGTAATTTCTAACAGCTAACAGTCGACTAAAACGCCCCATTATGCGCCATACACGAACACACTCGTACGTACTCAATATGAGTTTTTTGCGTACGTACGGGTATGTTCGTGCTAGAGCGCATGTGTGTACGCGCGCCACGTCATGTGTGCATTCGTGTGCTCCGTTTTGTGTAGTGTTCCGCTGGTTAGGGTAATAAGTGACATCCCTAGAAACATCTGTACATTTAATTCCGGGAGATCAGGTAATCGAGGGATCAGATAATTGCAGGTGGGAGCATCATGCAGTAGGTGGAGGGACAGGGGGTGTTTGTGGGGCTTCTTAAAGATGGATTGTCGTCTGCTAGCGTCCAGCGAACAAGCGACGGCCGATTTTGCATGACGTAGCGACAAAATATCGTAATGGGGGCTTATATGTAAATTTGAAGCGATACTTTCTACCTTAATTTTTTTATTTTTTATATTGACGGAAAATCGCGTGAAAATACCCTTGGTTTGGCATTTATCTAATTGCTGGGTGCAGATATTGTTCACAAGAGTTATTTTTAATTGACACATCCATCCTGTAAATAGGCTACAACTCTCAGTCATAGAGTCAGTTGATAGGCCATATCAGTCAACATAGAGACAGTTTTTGTAAGCGTGGGAAAATCGGTTAAATTCATATTTCCCATTTGTGACTGAGCTACCTCTAAATGTTGACAACCAAGTTGCGGGATCTTAATGTCATCTTAATGTATGGATGATCGTACGTATGTTAGTCCGGAGTATTCGTTTTTTATCTCTACCTCAATTTAGGCAGGGTCAGGAAGGATGAGTCCTCATGAACAACCCCGAATCAGAACAACACAAGAGAAAAAAAAAACAGAACTCTTCCTGTAACATTCCTGTAGAATAGTCAGACCTGTTTCGTGTAGACCAACGAAATCTCAGCGAGGCCTATTCCACTAATTGGTCACCCTCTGCGAAAAGAAATACTATAGACTATCTAATCTTTAACCGTTCACCACGAAGCTTGCGACGATGGCCCCCTTCAGAAAATTCGAAGAAGTATTCGGAGGAAAGGCCATAGAAGCTTTGGACAATTTTGAAACCTAAATAAGATCACCCCGAATTCGCCTTAGCTCTATTGGACTGTCCCATAGCAAGACCCTTTAATCGTTCCTCATACGACGAATCATGCAGACAGTAAATTGATCTGATAGTAGCCCTCATTTGAACACTCTCATTTAGCAAATTTTCTTTCGCGAAAATAAGAATTGCTGATAATATTGAATAATCCAGGTAAGGCTTAACCAACTGCCTAAACAGCCTGACATCCAAGTCTTCGTCAAGAATACTTAAATTAGGTGTAATCAAGCCGAGAATCCCATCCCCTTCCCTACAGCCCCCCCCCCCCCCCCCACACTGCTTGAAAGGTCTCAATGTAGAATCGAATACAAACCAAAAACTGTTTCAGAATCAACCATAGGACCCACATCCGACCACATTGGAAATAAGTATATCATACTTTCATGTATTATCATAGGCAGTTATTTATGGGATTCTGTTGTGTTGTATGAATATCTTGCCGATAAATTCAATCAATCAATCATCAATCAACCACAGGAATCCCTCGACCAATAAAACTGAATGAAGCGTCGGCGTTAGGGTAGCCGACATGCATCACTCCCTTTTATCGACGTTAGAAAAACGTGCTAAATTCTTTCATTTTTTATTCCTAACAGTGTAACTAATACTTCCTTGACATTGGCGGAACATTTGCCTTCCAGCATTTTTTCAGCTAATGACAGGCAATGGGTCAGCGAACTTCACGAAACTGATGAAACTGTATTCTTAAAGTTAGGCATAATTATGGTGGAATTTTAAAGGATTGGAGAAAGGGGAATAGTGCTAACGAGTTATATATTGTTGAACACAAAATATAGAGATAACGGTAGACTAATTTAATATTCCTTTTAATGTTAACTTTCGATTCGCATAAAAAAACTCGATGCACATAACTGAAGGCCTACACAGGGCCTATTCTGGAAGTGTTTGGCGTCCAACTCGCACGTCTTAGTGGGGTACTATAGTAATAATTCCGTATACCTACCACCCCACAATTCATGTATATATAGATACCCTAAAGACCTATAGCTGCTATTGATGCCATCAGAGCATCACCACAACCTGCGTCCTGTTTATTATTCACACGTTTCTTCACATACATGTTACTCCACTTACTTACTCCACAATCGGTATCGGGCTCGTGAGAGAGTAATATTTTGAACATGTTTGCATTGACGTGATCCGCATCGTTGTAATAATGAACATTCCTACTTTGGCGGTCACGTTCCGTTCGTGGGTAACCCGCTATAGGGCTAATTTGAGAAAGAAATATCTTATATGGTTTGTATTTATGTGGTAATAGTAACCGATAGGTTGTATGCCTTGAAAGTTTTACTGTAGAGCTCAAGGAGGCACATGAACAGTTATTTTCCCACGAAAAAAGAAATGTTATTTTCCCGAAAAGTGATGAAAAGTTCAAATGAAAAACGTACTTACCGACTGAGAAAGGTATCCGGTCCGTGCTTGCTTGGAACTCTCCTTTTTCCATGAATCGCTTCTGGCGGAATTACGGCGGGATCCGAAAATTTCTCCATGTTTCAGGTTACGAAAGTTCGGCACGACACCTTCCTTTGGGAAGTCGTACCCCAACATCTCCAGATCTTCTTCAACAATGCGAGGAGCTGAGACCGTCCTTACCGGTCGCGTGTCTCCCTGTCTCTAGTATCATCGCTCATGTACGTAGCCTTGAAGCATCATAATAGGATGGCACACCGTTTTCCTTGACGAAAGTCAATTCTTCCTTGACATTTGGTCTGTACCTCCGGGTGAGAGGCGAGAAGAGCATGCAAAGAAGGGTGGGACATCGTAGCAACAAATCCCGCAGAGAGCACGCTCTAACACCGCAAAAGCGAGGAGGTTGTCCTATCGTGAAGTTCCTCTTCCCCTTTCCCATCGCATCGAATGTAGGCGCTTATGAATTTTTTCGAATTGCCTGAGATTTTGCCATCGATCTGAATCGATTAATTCTGCCCCTTGAAGATTCTTGAATTTGCGCCAGGTGCAATCCATCCCTTAGTTCCTGGTCAAACTGAAGTCGACAGAGCAGCCTACTTCCTGTACTAATTCCACCGTGCTTGATTGAATCTGCCCATGAAATAACTAAAGCCACAAGTTTCTTGAACTCAGCATCGTCGTAGTCGTACTGTTCACCAATAAAAGTACAACACTTCTGTTGGCTATGGCCTGCGCATAACAAGGTCGGGGAGATTTAGAACCGGGCCCTCTGTGGTGTCTGCTACACTGTCCAGCCTGTTAACAAGACGGTCGATTTCCGATCGTATCACTCTCGTATACCCCCCTGCCTATACCCAGATCGCGCGGAACAGGTTCTTTGTGAATCGTGCTGCCGTTGTATGGGTTGGTCCACTTCAAGAGTGATACCTAAAAAGAAAAAATGAAATAAAATGCGAACCTGAAATGTAATGAATGGTATTTGTTTTTATTTATTAGGCTTCATCCGTTGCAGGACGACAGAAGATAGGGCATTATTCTTCTCCTCCTTCTCAAATAAAATAATCTGATCAGGTAAAAGTTCTAATGAAGATTCCACATCATGACTTGCAACAAAACACTAAAATTGATTTTTTTAAGTTTTTATGATGGAGTCAATATTTAAATTTTGGGAGAACGACGAAATTGACCGCAAGTACTGAAGTCCACGTTAGATGGGCCGTGCAAATCGACCGATAGATAGATAGATGATATATATAGATAGATAGATAGATAGATAGATAATAGATAGATATATCAGATAGATAGAGTAGATAGATAGATAGATACAATTACTATGGAATAATACATATTTGAAAAGGTACAGCAAAACGATCGCACATATTCAAGTGAAGACCTCAAACGGTTACAAACCTAACGACTATGCAGGGCGTTGAAAGTTCCACAGCAGAAGGGTAACACTGTTAGTAAAACAATTCAAGCCGTCTAAGAACCTCTGAACAAAAAAAAAACCCTAAAATACTCCCGTAGCACTGATGGGAACGTCTGAAAAAAATGCAATTATCACACTTCCTTGTCCTTTCTTGATAGAGTACGCGGCTGGTGTACCGTATTCGACTGGACCGAGGGTGGAACATCGGACCTGGACAGGAAAACACGCAAGATCATGAAGGCCTCCACCCACGAGCACACCGGCTATACATTCAAAGGAAAAGCGGTGGCAGAGGCCTGTAGGAGATCAGAGCAACATGGAAACTCCCGATACCGGCCTCAACAACATAAAACAGGCTTAAGAGGAGACTCCGATTCTCAGATATAGCGGTCTGCAATGTGGGAACCTCTGACGGGTAACGCTTTAAAGCCACTATGAAATGAGATCATGAGAAAAAGGTGTTTGTTAGTGAGCAGCAAACGTTACCTGGCCAATACCCCAGGCAGATCACCGAATTGGCATTAAAAGAAACGCTTACATGTGGAGAGGCGAGGTACAAGTCTAAAGAAAGGGACAGAGTGACTGGGGATAACAGCGGCCAGAACCCTCTGCAAACGAAATGTCACAAGCCCAAATTAACAAAGGCCTCAGATGACCCATCGTGTCGAATGTGCGGCCAGGAGGACGAAACCGTCTATCACACCGAAACGGCATGCCAGAAGATCGCAGGCAGCCTGTACAAGACAAGACACAGCAACGTCGCTGCTATCATTCACATGAAGTGCTCAGGCATTACGATGTCGAAATTGAGCATACTAGGGCTCCACGAACCGAATGCAATAGAGGGAAATGACAAGGCCAAAGTATTTAGGGACTTCGAGATCAGGACTGATAGAGTCATCCACGAAAGGCAACCAGACGTGGTGATCATCGACCAGGGTTGCGAAAGAGGCAACAACAGTAGACAAATTTTAGGGAGAAGAAATACCAGGATCTCAAACCAGAGATGCAGAGGATGTGGGATCTCAATCCAAGGTGGTACCAGTTGTGATCGGTGTACTGGGAGCTATACCGAACGATTTAAAAGAGCAATCTCAATAGCATCCCAAGTGGCGAACACGTAGAACACAAACTAACCAAGACTGCGATACTCTGAAGTGCGCATATACTAAGACAAGTACTAGACCTCCCAGAGTCCGGTAGTCGCCGAGGTTCAAGGCACAGGGAGACGTACCCACTGAGAATTGGAGGAGAAAACTAATATAATAATACTAATAATAATAATAATAATAATAATAATAATAATAAATAATAATAATAATAATAATATAATAATAATAATATAATAATAATAATAAATAATAATAATTAATAGACTTGCAGAAGCAGTGAAGGATGGAGCAGTAAAGACTACACCAAGAGGTGAGAAAGTACTGAGCGTCCAGCTCAACGGACAAAACAAAATCCAAGCGATCAATTCATATACGCAATGCCAGTGATGAGATAACAGGAGGCGTGATCGACTGGCCAAGAAAGAGAGTCCGAGTTGACGCAGGACTCGCAAACTCCTCACCATGCATGGGGGCCCCCACCCAAGAGCGATGTACACAGGATCTACCTCCCCACAAGACAAAGGCGGTTAGAGGATGAAGCAAGTGGAAGACACAATAACCAACGAGGAAGTGGGGCTCGTGAATAAATACTCAGTAAACGAGTAAGAGCATGGCAACAAGACGAGGCGGCTGGAGTCGCGAGTAGAAGGATGGAAAGCAGAGTGGCAGCGTCGGTGTGAAGGACAAGTGGAAGGAGAAAGCACTACATGGGCAATACCCCCGACAAGTAGAAGAAATTACCAGCCCGGAATTGGCATACAGATGGCTCAACCGGATGGGGCTCAAAATAGAGACCGAGGCTCTAATCACAGCTGCCCAAGACCAAGCCCTGCACACGAAATGCCACCAAGCCAAAATCCTAGGGATTAGGAGGCGCGCAGTGCCGAATGTGTGGGGCAATGGACGAAACTGTCAACCACCTGGTGGCGGGATCCAGAAGATAGCCCCACGGGAGTACGTAAGTCGTCACAACTGTGTAGCATCAGCCTTGCATTAAAAGATATGCAAGCACTACGGCTGATGGTCGCTGATCAGCCATGGCTACACCATCGGATGCGGTAATGGAGAAAGATGAAGTCACGTTGTTGTACGACTTCGAAATACGCACTGACAGGATCATTAGCTGCAAGGAGACCCGACCTAATCGTCCTGGACAGACAGAAAACACATACACACGATAATAGATGTTGCAGTCCCCAATGATAAGAACATCAAGGACAAGGAACAAGAGAAAATAGAAAAATACCAAGACCTGAGGCCTGATATACAGCGTCGGTGGAACACCAGAGCGGAAGTGGTCCCAGGTTGTGATCGGGGCACTTGGGGCGGTCAGCACCAACCTGAAAGCACCTTGATGAGATACCAGGAATTCATGACACCAACCAACTAGTCAAGCAAGCGATGCTCGGAAGCGCCCACATACTAAGAAGGGGTACTCTCCAGAATCCGGGTAGGATTCCGAGGTCAAGGCAGATGGAGGAAGCCAACTGAATGAGAGTGTCGGTAGAGATGATGTGATAATAATAATAATAATAAAATAATAATAATAATAATAAAATAATAATAATAATAATAATAATAATAATAAAATATAATAATAATAATACTAATAATAATAATAATAATAATACTAATAATAATAATAATATAATAATAATAATACTAATAATAATAATATACTAATAATAATAATAATAATAATATAATTGTGGGAGCACTTTCCCATTTTTCACCTGCAGCGCGGTTGGTGCATTATGTTTCGACTGTCGCACATACAGTGCTAATTGTGACTTAAGGCATTTAGCGTCGTAATCTCGGATTTGTAATTAGTAGAATCCAATACGATTATAATATAAGGCTAGGTAAGAACATTTGAAACGGTCCGTGGGCCAAAACCTAGGCCTAATTGAGACCTAATTCTTCTAGAACTAACGTTACAAGTCTTACCATTTCAAGAAGCGCTCTTTCAATCACCAGCACGCTGCATAGCGCTGTTTTAAAAAGGGTAAGGTCTGTCCAGTCATCAAATTTCCATTGTCCAATTGGAGGTCGGGACTCGCGCCAGGTAGACATCCAAGAATTGCGCAACCTTTATCCTTCAAGCAGATAGAGGGCAATCCAGTATTCAGGACAAGGCAAATGCATTTCAAATCAGATTTGGAGTTTGAAAAAAAAAAAAAAAACAGCAGAGAAGTGCCTAAAATGAAGGACCAACTTGTTGAGGGATCAGAGATGACTGTTACCTCGGTACATGCAAATAATGCTTGATCATTGCCTTCATCTCTCTCTCTCTCTCAAAAAAAAATACAGACAGCCCAATGTTGAATTCCCTTGCAGAAGCGAAACAAATTTGCGAGTTTTTAGTGGGCATCATAACCCGTTCTGTGTCAGTATGTATTACTCAAATAAATCATGGTCGTAGGCAGTTTGAGGAGCCTGGGACCCTCAATATGGAGTCTGATATGTATAGGTTGGTCTATGGCGGTGCATAATCATATTGTCGGGGGTCCTGACCAAGGCACCTGAGGTCATCCGAGGTCAAAGTCTGAAGATGTTGTAAAACAAGACAGCCGCTGAGGCTAAAGTGAGGTTCATACCTGTCATGAAGAGTAACGATTTCTGGGCCTGGTCCGAAGATACTAACATTTTTGTGTTGCAAAAATAAGTCAAGGAATTACTACGCATTGTTGCGTTCTGGTTAGTTTATATACTTACCCTGAGCTCCGTGCCCGAATGCGATCTCTTTGGACACAGTTGTTCGGTCTGGCGGTGACTTTACTGTTGGCGAACACCTTCCGAATATAGTCAACATCATGGAGAACGTAGATGAGCTGGGAATTCGGAACCGATCTGTAATTTGTAGAATCTCCATACTTTATCGCCAACTTCGACAAGACGAAGTCGTCGTTCGAATAGCTGTGAGGGGAAGATGACGTGAGTTCCTATGAGGGGCCAGCCGCGCGGTCCAGGGGGGAACCGAAGCTGCTTATTGGAGCGATTCTCCTCGCTAAGATCCAGACAGTGCCAACGAGGATGGCGACCACGTAAATAAATACACCGGTTCCATTTTCATTGGTGAGCATCCATGCTGGTAACTTTTACAGTTTCGCTCTGCTTTGCAAATCCACAATCGGTGCAAAAAAATGTTTCGGTGGAATGGCACGGGAACAAAGGAGCGTCTCCAGCCGCCACGGAGGTGTGAAACCGACTCGCTTATGACACCAGACACGAGAGCATCGATATTTATAATGGAGTACGATGCACAGATGCATATGGAGTAGCAGTGACTTTGTAACAGTGAGTCGATTGCCGGCACACCGTTTTTACCGATTGTTGCATTTAACCTATTGCTTTTAGGTAATCCGGAGCTGACACAGTTAAAAAAAAAAAAAAAAACACCTGTTGCAGTCGACCCCAGTAAGTCTTAAAATATTACGTAGTGACCCAGAGTGACCTGAGTAATCAGCTGATCAAACTATTGCATAGCTGTGACCCGATACCATACAAATATAGTTACCCAATATTGATAAATAATATAATATCAGTATATACATTATAGGCTCAGGTACAATTACTGTATAGAATCGCAATTTAAATTTAAGACACACTAGTTTATTTATAATAACGGCAGTTCTGCTTATCAGGGTGTCGTAATTTAATCAAATTGGATTGTACATAAAGAAAATGCTTCATATGCATAATCTATATAACCCGCAATTACCGGTGATAACACCAACTTCGTGGCACTGTATAATGATTTCAGGCACTCGAATCATAAACCAGTGTTTGACAACGAGTAAAAGTCTTTCGTAGTAAAACGCGGGATTAATTCATTGCACAATGCAGGTATGTATGGAAATCATATACGCCCTATTAGCCTTGCATGCTATGGCCTTTCAAATGATGCAACAAAACAGTACCCCCCCCCCCCCCCCCCCCGCCCTTGCCTTGTGACGGATTGTATCAGGATCCCTAGCTCAATTCAGTGAGAAAATCTGATGACTCACTGGACGCAAAACATCTATGCATTGTTGCGTTCTGTATAGTTGTGTATACTTACCTTGGGCTCCGTGCCCGAATGCGATCGTTTTTTGGCCAAGTAACTGTCTGCGGTGACTTTATTGTTGGCGAACACCTTCCGAATATAGTCAACATCGCTGAGAACGTAGATGAGCTGGGAATTCGGAACCGATCTGTAATTTGTAGAATCTCCATACTTTATCGCCAACTTCGACAAGACTCGTCGCTGGCCGGCTGTTGTTTTCTATGCAACATATTTCATTTTATATTGCAAACATATGGGAGTCCGACCTGATGGCGGGACTCTCTACTACAAAAAAAAAAATCTACTAAAAATAATTACGCTGTGGAGGTAGGAATGTCAATCTTGGAAAAGAAAAGGAATTATGATTGATTAACTGTATCCAGAATTCCTTCGTAGGTTTCTGGATTGAAGGTCACTGTATCTGATACACAGGGATGTAGTCGATGCCGGCACCCCGGTCCGAGGGCCGGCTAAGCTTTTTCACCTGTACACGTAGGTATGGTAGCCTCGGAAAAAACGAGGCCGAGGCCGGGGAACGAGGCCGCAAAAATCGGCCTCGAAGGTTCCGGCCTCGACTACAACACTGTCTTACAAACACTTTCTTTCCATTGTTCTGATTGTAACGAAAAACTCAATAAACGAGATGCAAAAAAAAAACCCAACACTGTTTGGTATATATATCCTAGCTTGAGTTTTTACTCTCACGATTTTCCCGTTCATTTTTATATCCTAACAAAATTGAAGTTAAAACAGTTGCTTAGCAATCTTGACTGGGTGCTCTCTGTGTCTTTTTCATCAAACCTCATTATGAGGATGGACCTGAATGCTAGGCATTCATCCTCGCCTGAAACAATGAAACATAGATAGGGTGTGCCTTTTTTCTACAATTAGATTTCAAGTGTCCACTTGATTCGGATATGCTCAGTGAAAATGCGCGTGGTGAAGTGATCATTCCTCCCCCAACACTAATCGAGCAAAGAACCCTTTTTGATTCCTCCGTTGATTTCATATTGATCGTAGTTTTTCAGCTGAGTCCATCTTAACAACATTTTACGTTTCAAAATCAATTAACTATTTACATTCACACAACATCTCCGAACTGGCGAAAGCGGAGTTTACACCCCAAATAACATTGCAATGCGCCGAGACAAGTGCAAGTGTTTTGAGCACTGCTAAACTTTTCCCAACAGAATCAATTTAAAAAAAATATTAAGTCCTTTGAATTCCACTAAATTTCCGTAGCGATCAGGGCCTTCTCCCCTGAAACCCTTCATCAGGCTCAAGTCCTACAATCCCCACCCCCCAACTCAAACAAAAACTTTTATACTATCCGCGCCGAATATGGAGAAACATCTTCAAAAGGGTAAACATGTTCTGAGATCTAGTCAAAGTCCTGCCCAATATATTCAAACAGTACAGTCAGGTGGCATAAATAACGAAAATAAGGAGACGAGAGATTATTACGGCATTCGAGCAGTCATATAAAACAAATGTGAGATCGAGAACTCATAGCTCAAGTGACAGGACGGCGAAGAAAGGAAAGAAAAACGAGCAATTGTCCCGAACGCGGAAAAGAAGTGTTTCTTCGTACCAGTAATACATGATGAACAATTTAATTTAGGCAACTTTGTGATGGGATTTGGTAAATTTCAATCGGATAATAATGACAAGTCAACAATTTCAATGTCCAGCGCCCCCACGAAAACTATTGGCGACACCCACTGCATCGGCCCGTAGAATGGGTCAGGGAAGACTGAGAAGTATCATCTCCGGAGTTTCGGAGGCGGGTATTCCACAGAAATTTCTTTTACGCTATAGTTCGGTGGAAACATACTGGTCAACCGTATGGCTTCCCGTTCGATAGTGAATTAGGCCTTTTATCAACCAGCCCCCCCCCCCCCCACCCCCCCCCCCCCCCCCCCCCCCCCCGCCACTGACCAATCCACCCGGCTACTGGAAAATATCCAGAGAGAATACGCCACTGGCATTCAACTTTCGAGACAAGAAGTAAAATTTCCTGCTTCTGATATGCCTATTTTTCCAACGATCCTTGCAAAACGAAGGTGACTCTCCGTTTAGAATCATCCTCCACATTCCTCAAGGGTTGTAACATTTCTTGCGTGGCCGGGCTGTGCAAGACGGAAGTCAAAACGTACTTCTTCAGTCTTGCCTGGGCAGGCTCATGAGCTCTCCCATGCACTGGGTTCCGCTCGGTCCTCGTTTAGTTTTATTCTTCTATTAGTAATTTGATTTTCTGTTCAGTTCTAGTGCTCTCACTCTCTCAACATTTCCATATTCTTACCTGTTATCATATTATTTTTTAAATTTTATGTACGGTCTATTCTGTGGAGCACTTAGAAATTTCACTTGTTATATAGGGTGCCAATCAGTGCTAATCAGGATCCGGATTGTTTTTGCGATTTCAATATTCATTTGGCCTGATTCATAATTGGGAGTGCTCTTTTATATGTTTGTGAGACAGACTTTCTGCTCCAATTAGTGTTATTTGTACGACGTTCCTTGGAAACATGCGATATCAAGACACATCACGGTAGCCCCACTTCTTCCGTGAACCAATGTTGATGGAACCGCATACGTGAATGATCGCACACGCAGTGTGCGTCTATCAGATGGCATCGCCCCCTGATGTGGAGGCGTAAACAACACATTCCACTTCGGAATTGTATTCGGATTCTTGCTCCAATCATAGAAAAGCTGCTATTGATGGCTTGTATAACGCTGAAAATTTATAATGAAACATGGAGGAATGGCAGACGGAATCGGAACCATCCTCATCGTCTAGCCCAGCAACATACAACACACTGAGTCCCATCGACTATACAGAGAGAAATAGGCCTATAATATCATCCATTGAAAAGCATGCCATGGCGTGGGTACACTAAGTCATTTGTAAAACATCACAGTTATCACTATTCTGTACATCGTGTCTGCGGCCAGGTGATCACCTCTATCACTTTCCTGTATTTTACAATCTGTACTGTTCTATAGCTTACCTGCTGAAGGGTAGGGACGATGGGCTCGGATTCCATTGTTGGGTTATGTGGGGCCGGTACGCAAATGTGAAAAATCGCGACTTCACGTTAGCTGAGATGGTGCCAGTGTCTGAATATGTCCTATTTAGTTTTCAAAGGTGGATTCTATAGAGGCAAAAAATCTAAATGAAAGCAAACAATCACTTAATAGACAAAAAAGCGCATGTATCAATGCGTATACGGATGCGTATCACCACGAATGATTCTATGGAATATCTTACTCAATAAGCCGATTAACGACAATATTAATGGGCTGTTGCATTTCTGTGAACTTATAGTGTGTTTTTTTTTGGGACGAACGTTCGTTTTCGCAATTTGTTATTTCACATCCATCCCGGCACGCATGCGCAACAAATGAATCCCGGTCTTAAGCGGCGTTCACTGTTAACGGCAACGGCAATGGCGAAAATTCGCACACTGTATGTATTGCGATATTTTGCCGTTGCCGATGCGGTTACCAGTAAGTGTGAACGTAGCAGGCGCGGATACAGGTATTCCCAAGTGGGGTGGGGGGGGGGGGGTATTCGTGATGTGAATCGAGTGCAGACAGACCAACTTCTATGTGCGCGCACATCACGAGCACGTAGCGCAAAGTCGCCCGGCTTGCGTCCAAGGCCCGCCTCAGGTCCCTGGGAGCTGTGGGAGATGCTCTCTTGTAGGCCTACAATCTGAGGCTCATTTGGTAATACCTCATCGTGATTTTGGATGGCAAGATTCTGGAAAATTAGTCCTTTCGGCGTGATAGATCCAGGGCCCGCTTGAGGCCCTGGAAGCTGTAGTATTCCAGATGCTCTCTAGTACAATCTGAGGCTCATTGAGGAGCATTTATCGTGATCTTGGTTGATAGGTTTCTAGAAAATACCAGACGATTCACATATTAATTATGGCTCATTTAAACGTCTGAAAATATTAATAGGCATATGTCAAGTCATGTCACCCTTATGATATACTTGTTTTGCCATACCACAGAACAAGACCCCTATGTGCGCGTAGCAGACCTATAGATACAGTTTTCCATTCTCCACGATGTAACCAGCTCTGTTGTATCCAAGCCTGCAGTTTGTCTTTCAAATGCTAAAGCACCATTAGTGCCTTTGTCATAGTCACATGGAGATTGTCGAGTATGTTATTTCAGAGGCGGCAGAATAGTAAGAGATTGGTATCAGTGACACTTAACAACCAACTATTCCGGGTACGAATTCCACCAGGCACCGGACGATTTTCCCTGGGTTGGCTGTACTTACAGTTTCGATGGGCGAGGTCTTGTTTTCACTTCATGGTTCCGCTGTAATGCAGTGGATTTTCTGGGGTTACTGGGTTTTTTTACGGGATATTTGTATTAAGTCTCGTCTGGCTGTGAGCAGTCACGTGAACTTGAACTACGATCCTCTAGTTCCGAGAAACTGGTCGGGTCCTGGAGGTTTTTTTCACTGTAGTCTTTCGGATTCGGATGGGGACGCAAAACGGCGGTCCCGGGAGAGTAGGTTGGATTGGTTACACCCCCTCGTTAGCATTGAGCACTAGGCGAGAGAGAGACGAGCCGGGGATCATACACGATCAATTACGGCCAGGATTCTAGATGAGCCCTCAATAGGCCTTCCTGAACCGTTAGAAGAAATCAGATCAAATCAATATCAAATCAACTAGACCAAAGACGATATAGCGCACGAAGTGTGCTACGCGCGCTATATCGTCTTCGACTGAAACTAGTGTTGTTCGGGCTGCTGTGTTGCCAGTGCATGCTATAAACAGACGAATCGACGATTCCGTTTCGGGTTTGTCTATTCCCCGGTTTATTTCAGAGAATAGTCTCGTTCAAGATAATATAATATCTGAAATAGGCTGTATGCGAAAACAATGATACTGTGATAAATCAGAATGTTTATTATTATGCAACATGGTATTTTCCACATCCAGTTGAGTTTGTTGGATTTCCACCGTACTGTCTCTAGCTCTTGCCGTAGGAATCTGCGCTCTCTACTGACCTTTTTGACTTTGCCCCAACACTAAGAATGGCGGAACCGATGTTACTGATTTAACGACCTGTAATTCTTCTATCTTCTACGGTACCTGATTTCATTTTCTCGCCATGGTTCCCATTTTAATTGCTTACTTTGGCTGTTTGAAGTGCTGACTGATCGACTGTCACTTGTGTCACTGGTGTCACCACTCTACATGATACCAACTCAGTACTGGCCCAGTTCCACGAAATTGAGATATGACGCCCTTCAGTCTAATTCACGGATCCGAGGTACGCGCAAAATAACGACGTCACGATAGCGAATTAACCTACTGACGTCACTAGGTGTAAACAGGAGCTAAGCCCTGTACAAAATCAATGAGACAGTCGTTCTTGACTTTGTGTATCATTCAAAGTTTCCAGGCCAAATTCCTTAGTGGGTTTTATAATTCTGAGTTGCACAATTCACTGATCCGAGATATGTGAAAATGCCTACGTCACAATAGCAGAATACCACCTACTGATGTCACTAGGTGTAAACTGAGAGCCAAACCCTGTACAAAGTAAATAGGACAGATTTTCTTGACATTGCGCATCACTTTCCAGGTAATAATAATAATGGAACTTATAGAGCGCATGAATCCGGTAAAACTGATCGGAGCGCTTAACAATCAATCAAAATGTGAACGAAATAGATGAGACTTGAGTTTACATTTAAAGAGTCGACAGAGTAGATGTCGTGATTTCCAGGGGTAAGTGCATTCCCTAGTTTTCTGGCATCAGTGGTAACATAGATAGGTTCATGTACCATTTCCTTCCAGTTGGCACGAGAGGTGAAACTATTTCATTGATATTTTGTACTTGTGCAAAAAAATTGCCACACGCAACCGCTAGAAAACGGGAGTAATTCGACCTGCAAAAGTTATGATATAAGCCCTTTCATGTGTAACAATATTATTAGGTCACTGTGCGACCCGCGCTTACGTAACAGCGAACCATGAAAAGTTGTTAGGCTATGGCTCATTCCATTTCAAACTAAGAATGCTCTGAATTCAAACAGTTCAAACAACCTAAATAATTTGCTCCAGAATTTCATTACATTCTTCCAGTTATTGTCTGTGATTCCACTTATTTTTGGGGGTATGTTTCAGAATTTCATTCATGTTTCAGAATCTTCATTTACAATTTTTTAGATTTGTTCTAGAATTTCATCTGATTTTCCATTATGTACCACCTATTCTGGAGGCAAGATCTTGTTCGCTGATTGCACAATATTAAAACCTGCCAGAATGAAGGAAGGAACGGCCATTATGATAGGTTAGTACCATTTTCTTCCAGTTGGCACAAGAGGTGATATAATCCCATCAATATTTTGTAAAGGTCTATGTGAAAAAAATGCCACATGCATGCTACAAATGGGAAATAATTTGACTGCAAAAGCATAAGATAAGTTGTTCAGCTTGTAACGAATAACATTGTCATTAGGCTACTGTGCGTACGACCCACGGGACACTCCGACGAAACGGCGAATCCCTGAATTGACCCACCCAAGTATGCCCAGTCCGGGTTCAATTGCAGGATGCGCTTCAGCAGTGTTCTCCACAAGTGTGATGTCTGTTCAGGTGGTAATTGCATCCTGGGGGTGAAGTTGCTACCCCTACCCTTTGGAAAATATTTGCCCTCGAAAGCAGACATGGGGAGTCGCACTTGTGACCTGAAGTTGGAGAATGCTGGTGACTTGCGGGTTCAGTGACTCGCTCCCATTGAATTTGAAAAAGTGACTTGGTGAGATGACATCACTAGCACCATATTTAGGTCAATGTGACTCGACTCGAACATACTTCCATCTCTGTTCTTTTTTTCCTCCCTCTTATTTGGAAGGGCAATTATTGGATGTTTATCTTCCTTGAATCTATCTGTAGGCATAGGCAGTGTTTAAGTTTTCTGTTTTTTATGTTAAAAATATTCCAAAATAATGTAACGGTAGGGAATGCTATACTTCAGGAGAGAGGTGGCATGATATTTGATTTTACACGAACTGTGTAGATAGTTGATTTTAGTTCTCTCCAACAATCATTGATATGTTTTTTTTGGGGGGGGGCATTAGATATGATGCCCCCACCATTAATATTGGAGGGGACATGTCCCTCGTGACCCCAACCCCCTCTCCTTGATCACCTTGGTGTAGAAAGAAATATCGCAAGTATTGCTACAGTAGGCCAGTATTCCACCCCCCTTCCACCCCTATCCCCCTGCGCCCTCCCTCCTCCAAGAACAAAGGAGGGAAGAAAGGTAGGCGCCTAAAGTTCATTCCTTTGCCAATCATTCCAACCTTACAACATGCAAGTTTATAAAAATTTATTTGGTTCGCGGCAAAAAGTAATTTAACCCAGTGCTCCAGTTAGCTCAGGGTTTCTGCTTAAAGGCAGTCATGGATCAATTTTGCACGGAATTTGGTATCTCGGTCTTCGATCAGCTGGCTGCGTGAGTGTAGTAGTGTACTGTCTAATTGAGCAACTGAATAGAAGATATTCCGATATGTCCCCAAATTTAGGATATTCTGATGATTGATTATTGATTTCTTGACTGAAATCGGGGAATTTGTGCAGTCATGACAGTGGTAAGTGTTGTTGTGTGTATGTTTGTATGTGTGTGTGTGACGCCTGGCTTGTGAAGAGACAACTTTGACCTACCCCCCTGTATGGATGAAGCTCATACCTGGAGTGTGGGTTCCCATAATGAGTACATGATCCCTATTGTTTGGGGTCAGGTCAAAGGTCATCTGAGGTCATTAAAGGTCAAAGTCTGAAAATCTTGTGAAGAGGATAAGTCCAGAATGAATCTTGATCGCAATCAAGTTAAATTGGTGGGTAGCTTTCTCCATTCTCATGGGGAGTACAAGCACTCTATTGTTTTTGGTCATACCAGTGGTATTTTGGTGGAAAAATGGGAAATTGGGAACAATTGAATATTTTTAGTGCAATTTTCAGCTTGTGAGAGCATAACTCAATCCCATCTGGATGGATGAAGCTCATACTTGGTATGTGTTTTCCCCGTATGATACAGACCCCTCTTGTCTGGGAGCAGGTCAAAGGTCATCTGAGGTCACTAAAGGTCAAGTCTGAAATCCGTTTCAAACCGATTATCCCGAATGCCTGTTTGATCAGGTTGGAATTGGTATGCAGTTTTTTCTGATGGGGAGTACAAAAATCCCATTAATGTTGGTGTAGACTGGTCTTTTTGGGGGAGAGATTAAGAAATTCTGGAAATTTTGATTTTTTATACTGTACCAATTTCGGCTAGGAAACACAATAACTCATGCTTGGTATGTGGTTATCTTAAGGAGTACATGGTCCCTATTGTCTTGGGGTCAGGTCAGCGGTCATTTGGCATCAGGAGAGGTCAGAGTCTGATGCCATGCTATTCTTCTTTTGTCTTGAAAAGTACTTATAATGGTTCTCCTACAGAATTATCAGTCGGTTCCATACTTTCCTTGGAGTCAGGTCAGAGGTAATCTGTGGTTAACAAACTTTTAGGTGAAAGGTTATGAAGGCAGTCAAGGAATCACTTATCAGATTGTTGAAGATTGTTGAATGAATTATTGTTGTGTAATATCACATTACTGGGGGGCCGCCAGATGGACCATCTATCGAGGTTGTATATATCTGGTAAATGTGCTATAGAGTGGGTTGAATATAAATTGCAATTTGGAGTGGTAAAATTGTAGTAATCATAATTCTATACAACACAATTGGCTGTATTATAAGAACTTATGTCGTGGTGACTCGTATAGGGAATTTTGCAACAACCGTTGCTCCAAATTTATCGAGAACTGGATGAATTTGTATGTTGCGTCAATTTCAATTTCCTCGCAATAATGGTTGTCAGTCTTTAAAGAATAGGGCTCTTTAAATGTTTCCCATAACCACTACAAGCTTCGAACACGACTGCCTACTTTCAGATTTTAAAACACTGCAATGTGATATAATTCATATCCTTTCTATACTTCAATTTTCTGTAGATGTAATTTTGCTTTTGGTCAACGTGACCTGTGAGTTCCAGTGGCTGCCATGTGGCCCAACAGACCTCTTGAAGCAGTTGGCGATACCGCCCGGAAGGTGAAGATTATCGAACTCCACGAGATGGACCTGAGGCGATTTCTCATGAGCAGCTGTTGTCTCTCGTTCTTCATCCGGGGATCGATCTATCCGTCGAACCTTGTCAAGACCAGGCTCCAGGTCCAGAGGGGCAACAGCCTCTACTTTGGGACTCTGAGGACGCTTTCAAGAAGATCTTCAAATACGAGGGCTTCCGCGGCTTCTACAAGGGGTTCTTTGTCAGTATATTTGGGATCGTGGGGGAGCAGTCATACATACTCTCCTACGAGTTCACCCGTAGGGCGTGCAGGAACTTCAACAACACTGTCAGGTCTTTCATTGCCGGGGGGTCTGCCTCCCTCGTTTCGCAGACTATACGTGTCCCGTTGGACGTGATAACTCAGAGACTGATTGCTCCTAGGTCAGACTGCAGACGGCACAGCCAGTGTAAGGAAGTTGCGTTCAAGGAATGGCAGATTGTGCGGGAGATCCACACGCGCCATGGACTCGGTGGGTTCTACCGTGGCTACCTCGCATCACTGATGACCAATGTACCAAATAGCGCATTGTTCTGGCCGTTTTATCATTCTACACAGGTAAAGAGGACACCCAATTTACTGTGGTCAAAGTTCAGTAAAACCCTTATGTATAGGTGATAATATTATGAGTGTGATCACCATGTTCACCATGCTTATCTAATGTTAATCAAAAATGGGTCATATTTAAACTGTACAGAAGTAATTTAAGAGAATACTAAAGCTATTGTGTGAAAGGCATGATGAGCCATGTGGGGAAAAAAGGAAGAATGCATTCCTTCCAATATTAAAAGAGCATTAGGTTTTCTTAAAATAACAAATTATGGGGTAAAGGGTGGCCAACGTACAGCTCCATCACATGGTGCATAGGGTTTATCCTGAGCATTCAGGGTCAGTAATCATCTGTGGGTTTGGGGTCAGCAGTCATTTAGGGATGTCCTTTCCAAATGGGTATTTTATAATTCTTCCTTGCAGAATAACATGTGGTGATTTTTATCAGTGACCGATGGTACTTTATGGGGGTGGGTGGGGTTTCAAGCATTTGAAGTCGGTGGTCATCTAGGTGTCAGTTAGAGTCGTAAGAAGGTCACTTTATCTATTATTATTGCATTCTTGTGGTTTGAGCTACAGCACCATTGTTTGCTCTGGTTACTGATCTCTTTGGAATTGCCCACTTGTTTCTAAATTTGCCTCATCTGAAACCATGTTCAGGAGACCTAGGAATCACCTCGTTGTTGTGTGTGCGTGTTGGTGTATTATGTGTCTGTCTTTCTTGTGCTTGTGAGCAGAGATTTTTTCTGTCTGATATTGATGGAATTTTGTTGTTGTATTGGGGTTGAATGTACAGGTTTGATTTTGGCAAGAGGAGTAACCAGTTTAGGCAGAAACTGATAAGTTTTTTTTATGCTATTTATGTTTTTTTACTTGTTGTGGAAGATTACAGATAAACCATGGGAGCTATGGTGATGTGGTTTAGCATATAGGTGCAGCATTAGCAGGAAATTTGCCTGACATATTCAGAGCTAGAGAAGGGGGTCACTGGAGGTGATATAATTTTTTGCAAAATCTGGTAGATACCATAGAGTCCCAATGAGTTATAAGAGGGGTACTGGTTAGCGGTAGTTCATAATCAAGAACTCGGAGAATGGCCAAACACTATATGATGCATTAAATTATGCTGTTCTCATCTGTGAATTAGCAAATCCCTCTCTTTCGATCAGGATGGTTGAAACTGAATACCTTAACAGGAATGACCACTCATCACAAAAAAGACAAGACGGGCAGTTCGAGGACCCATTTTGTATCGATTGCAAATTATGCAACCAGGAGAAAATTGAAATCATGGCTACCTCACCCCAAGTCATTGTATAGTGAACAGAAACTGTTCAATACATAAAGCATTTTTACCCTCTGCATTGAATTCCAATGAACCCCAGCCCAAACCCATGCCCCAATAAACCAAAAGAATAAAAAAAAAGGCTAATTGTTAAACCGACAGTGACCTCTTTCTGTGATCAAATGATGTCTTCCACTTTCAGAACGAATAGCCATGTTCTAAACAGCACAGTAGGAGTTCTACCACCGATGAATAGGATTACGGCCTGCCCCGGCCCCCCCCCCCATCGCAGAAAGTAGCTCAGCGGTACGTGACAACCCTATGGACACCGTCAGGACAAGGCTACAGGTATGTGCTCCCCACTAGCCCCGGCAATCCACCGATAACGCTCTTAAATTGACTATTGCAGGTTGGGTACAACAGAGGATATATCGTTGAGATTGGAAAACTTCATCTATGGGTCCAAACCCCATTTCAATACACCTGTTCCTATGTGGAGTTATCGACCTTCAAAGTTGGGTCCATTATGCAGAGAAATTGGGAGAATCCCAATTGCACACTAACGCATGATGTCACACTTGGACAACACAGGAAATTAGGTTATGTATATATTTCATTGTTCCATTTTGTTTAATAAATCAACAATTGATTACGTCAGGGTGCCATGTCTTTTCCCACAAAGTAACCATCAGCACCCACCAACCCACTACAGCATTCCTCTCTCATAGACGCAATAAACAGGCAAAACTTCGAAGGATCGTAACCCTGTAACGGAAAGTGTTATGAACTTCGGGCTTGGATGATGGCATTCAGTTTTTCCAGCTATTAGATTATTCTCTTTATAATTATCCTGCTATTGTCATTTAAACTTGATTGAATGGCTGCTATGTAGAATATGGAGATGAAGAATCGTCATGGTTTTGTAACTTTGCTTGTCCTTCGTGGGAGGCATCACAACTGATTCCGACATACATCTCCACCTATAGCCTAGAAGGAAAATTTTTTCCCACACCTGATGGAAAGGCGATTGGCGGCCCCACTTTTTTTTTTTTTTTTTGGGGGGGTGGTGTAATACTACACATACTGGCACTTCCACATCATGTTTCTCGCTATAATTTGTCTCCCCAGCTCCCCCGCAATTTAGGGTACAAAACTACTGTTGCCGATACAATGTTACACATATTAACGCAATTGATTGCTTTTCGGTGTAACTCGCAAGGGGACATTTTCTTCTCAAATAGTTCATTCATTGCCTCGCCCCCACCACCCCCCGGGGGGTGCATGCCCAGTTCATATAATAGCGCCTAAGCTGTCCACTCCACAACATTGGATAATCACCAAAAATTTATATGTTCTGGTATTTTGAAATAGATGAAGAATGGGTGTAAAATTTGAAAATAGGAAGTCTTCTGAGGGTTGAGGAATTGAGGTAGATCCAGAAAACTTGAGGTTTGGTCAGTTTTACGAAGCATGGCTGGAAGGAATAGGGTTTTGAAGTCCAGGGAGATTTTCTTTAAGGTTGCTGTCGGTCGGAATGGGGTTAGCCATAGAAAACTTGGATGGAGTAATGCACGCTACCTTGAAGCCAAGGGTTATAAGCTAGTTTCGTAATTTAGAGCATGGCATTGCGCAATGTGTCAAGTGTGATAACTTTGTCCTGAGTCTGCCCAGAACTAGGCTTCACTGTAGGACTCCCAAGCTAGGTTGAATAACGGTAGGAGTATCGCACAATCTACAAAAAACCAGCTGACATTTGACAACACGTATGAAGGAATTATTAATTAAACACTAGTCAATACTGAGCCATCAGAAAAACATCAGAGCCCTGATAATAACAGTAAATATTTGACATTTCTACCTAAGAAATCAACGCCAACCACCTAATTAAAAACAGGCAGGCTATAACGATACGAGGACGATCCCTTTTACGGTAGGTGAACCAAAAAAGCAGGGACTTCCCAGGTTTACTGTCAGTGAAGGAACCCGTGGATTCTATTGGGAATTCTTCGTTTCACCCCTGAATGGCAGAAGTTTATACAGAAACGAATATAAAATTGTTCTCTCAAGTGAAGCCGATCTGAGAATATGTTGTTGTCAAATGAAGGAGTAATAATGCAAAGTTTCTCACAGTCCGCTGTCACTCCAATGGATTACTGTGGAGCGTTGAACTCGCAGTACAGAATTATCACACCTTGCATGTTGGGAACAAGGACGCATGCGGCAGGAAGCTATTTACGAACTAGCTTATTGAAGTGCCTTGGCCTAGAGTAGATTTGAGTGGAGAAGGTGTACCATAGAGGTCCCTGTCCTACACAATGCCCCTACATGGATGTAAAAACTGTGCATGATGATGATTCTCAGTTGAATTGTAATGAGTTTTGCAAAGGAAGGGAGGTGGTGGAGGGGAAAATACAGCTCTTGAGGATGAGAACTTTTCAGGCTAGTTTTCAAAAATTTCCTAAATTCACTTCATCGTAACTGTTGTTCCATTTCAGGGAATTTGGAAAAAAATTAAAACAGTGAGGAGTGAGTGAGAGAATAGTGAGAGTTAGAACTGTCAGAATATTGGTTCTCGACCCAGAATGGAATTTGGTGATTCCTCTACAATCAGTCTTGGATTTTGATGAGTGAATCAACTTTTCCGCACTACCAGACAGCCGACACCAATAATTAATAATTCCTGGCAATTCCATAATTTCCTTTTAATTTGTGAAATGGTAGCATAAGGTAATTCTCATGGAGGATGCTCTGCATGATCTTGTGTCCCGCAGGCAGAGAAAACAGGCTTTGCGATTGATTGGGCCAGCTAATTTGTATAATTTTCGGCAACTGGTGGAGGTAGGTCGTTTCAAGATTCTGTTTCTTACCACTCATTTGGATTTGAACAAACTTGCCTGGTAGCTGTGGACTACCATTCGTAAAAACGAAAGTGGATGTCATTCGATGCAACCGACTGAGGTCAAATTAAGCATTATTTATGGGCTTTCCAGCTTTTGTCTCGCCTGAATGAAATGCAGGAAGAGACTTAGTGGTCAACTGTGGACTTTGGGCGTCTGGGTGTGAGTGGTGCAGTTGACAGTACTATCGAGGCGAGGGCCCAGAATTGTTAATAAACAAACCGTGTTGCAATGGGGTGACAGTGGTGTGTTATGAGAGTTGAGTTTTACCATCATCCGAGGACTAGTTACCGTGCATGCGAGGACTCAAAACACACCGCACAAACACACATTCGGACTGTTAGTTTTTTCGCAAAATGGAGGTCCTCACAGAAACGTTTAGTCTATTGTGTGGGGTATGTCACACTTTTTGTTAGCAAATTTTCTCACAAACCGTGAACCCGATTATGACAAAATTTTGGTGTAGCACGGGGTTGGGTGTACACGCTTCTGATTAGATTTTGGGCATCGAAGTCATTGATAGTTGGGTAATTAGCTTATTCTATGTACTTTATTGGTTAAGGGGTAGCAAGTAGGCCAAGAACAGTATGTGCTACAGTGATTAAGTTTGGCATGTAGGACTTAGATGGCAGGTAGATGAACTGGATTCGAATTTTCAGTCTGAAATATGCTAATTAAGTGGTCTAACTTGCTTAATTTATGCAAATTTTTAAATCGTCAGATTTCACGAAACTTGGTGATGTGGTCTACATGGTTCCCGAGAAATTCAACAGTGAAGTCGGGGTCATGGAGGTCATTGAAAAAAAAAAAAAAAACAAAAAAAAAAAATGTGGTCTAATGTTGCAGGATTTATGGCAATTTTTGAAAGTTTGTTGGATTTCACAAAACTTGTAAGAGTGATCCACCTTTGATCCTGATCATTGAAGGTACAGTGGGGTCAGTAGAGTTATTGTAGGACTAATTTGATTCATTTATTCAATTTACGGACTTGTTAAGAATTTGCCAAACTCATAAGAATTCTGCCAAACTTCAGTAGGATGGTGTGTTAACAGTTCTGGATCTGATGTGTTTGATGTCAATTGGATTGAATTCATCAATAATTACTCTGTTAGAATAAAGCATTAATCTGTCATTACCTAGGTTTGTTCTCAAGGCCTGGTACTTGAATGGTCCTGTGACCTGTTGTGCTAGAATATGTCAATATATGTCAAAATAGGCAATAATAAATAGACAAAATGTGGAGGTTTCCTAAAGATATATTTTGGGGACACTTTGATGCTGCATGGGGATGTTTGTGGTGTGTGGGGAGGCGGGGGGGGGGAGGGTATTCGCTGCCTGGTGGGGGGGGGGGGGTGTGATGGATGTCCGGGGCTGCTTGGAAAATAAAGGCAATGAAGAATGAAGGAAATTTCGATTTTTAAAAGGCAAAGATGCCGGGGCTGCTAAAAAGGGGATTCAGAACATTTCAAGTTGCGATTTTTGGGTCAAAGAAGTGAGTGAAGCTGAGCGATAAAACTTGGTCAAATTTGGGGATTTATGGAAAGAAGAGTGAGGGGGGGGGGGCTATGAAGAAGAAAAAAGCAATTTTAAGGGACTTTTGTATTAACAGTCAACTTAGTGGTCAGTTATTTAGGAATTTTATGGTGTTACATGTGAAAATATGTGATCTTTGTTGACATGACTATGGTCTGCATGAATGTTGTTGTTGTGTAGTGAATTACCATAGAAACCACGATCGCAACCAGTGTGAAAGCCACTTTTGGCGATCGCCTTGTTAGGATTTAACTGAAACTTGGTCCCAATTTAGTCGCAAACGTTAAGGCCATTCTTAAAGGGAAATTACAGCCCCGAAAATATTTAAATGTCATAGATTGTGCATTAAAAATCAGGGGCCAATCAAACTTGTGCCATGCTCATAGATGTCAGGTATGAAAGTTATGAAATTTCGAAGATTAACAAATACTCACTGCTAATTTGGCAATCTTGCAATTGGCAACATTGGATGCATGCATATCTACCAATTTGAGAGAAAATGTTAAGATATATTTTTTTCCCTTAGGGGTGATTGGTAGATATGACGTCACTAAAGGTTGCCGTTTTGCCGAAATCGCAATTAATAATTATATGAAAATTTGAGGAAGCCATATTTCCCACCGACATGCTTAACCTGGAACACAGTGATATTTGAATGATTTTTATTTCTTAACAAAAGAAGAGTAATAATTTGCTGGAATTTCCCTTTAAGGTTATGGAGGTCCTCGGATTATTTTGTTTGTCGAGTCTGTTAGGTGAGCGGATAGCAAATGAAAATTTTCATATATAATAATAAGCTCAAATGGAGTCATATTTAGCCCATTCCTATGTCTGTTCTGCAGTGACCACTGATATTAAGACATTGAAGTAGATCATTGATTACGTCACCTCTTATGTGAACGGCGTATCCCTCAACAGAATTCGGGGATTCTTATGATCTGATCACTTGACTTAAAGGCAAAGTCCAGCTCATAACTTGGTATGTGTGTTCCCCATGATGAATACCACATGATCCCTAATTGTTTTGGTCTGGTCAAAGGTCACTGATGTCACCAGAGTCAAAGTCTGAAATTGTTGTAAACATGACAAGTTCAGAACAGTTGGTCGGATCAAGCTGCAGTTGGTGTGTAGCTTTCTGATGGGGGAAGACAAGACTTTTTGGGGAGAAATTTGGAAAATTGTAAAATTGATATTTTGGCCAATGTGCCTTGTAAACAAATAACTCGACCATACCTGAGATGGATTGAAGCTTAATACTCGGGTTGGGTGTTCCCCTACCAGTAAATGGACCCTATTGTTTGTGGGGTCAGGTTAAAATGTCATCTGAGGTCACTAGAGGTCAAAGTGTGATATCTTGAAAACACAATAAAAGTCCAGAACAGTCGGTCGATGAAGCTGTGTGGCTTGTGTAGCTTCGTATGGGGAGTCAGAACCACTATTTTTTGAGGTAGGTCAGAGGTAACAGGATAAAGCCAGAATGCGTGATCTGATCAACGTGAAATTTAGTGTGTTGTATTTTTTTCTCTTAAAGAGTACAGGAACCCTTACTGTTTTATCGAAATGGTGTCCATTTTGTAAAATGGGCAATCTGTGAGAAATGTCATCTCCTGCATATAATGAGCTCGTACAATGTCCTATTATCCCAGTGTCAAGGAATTACGAAGCCTTTTGGCTTCTGGTTATGATCTGAGTCATTGACTTAAAGGCAACAGTCCAGCCAAACTAATACTCTTTTTGGCGGTGTTATACTGTTTTTAAAGGAATGAAAAATACATTCAAATATGACTTTGTTCCAGGTTATCGATGTTCGGGTGGGACAAATAGGCTTTCTCAAATTCAATAACTTGGTTATTTTGGCAATCTGGCCACCTTTGTATCAGTGTTGGAGTCCTAGTCCAGCCAATTCTGAGTCCCGAGTCCAGTCCGAGTCCAAGACGGGGAGTCACTCAACAATCCAGTCCGAGTCAAGTCCGAGTCGAGTCGAGTCCTTTGTCCGAGTCCGAGTCTCACTAGTCTCTATTACAACTTGGCATTTTAGCAGAAATATTAGTATCAGTTTCAAAGAAGCAAGTTATCACAGTTAGTTGTTGCATCATCCCCCCCACAACAGGGTTTATCGTAATGTTGGTTTGCATATCATCATACAAATTTTCGGTTGGCCCCGTACCTGTTTTTTACAGTTTTTGAGTCATCATTGGGGAGTCATAACAATAGCCATGTGAATGCAAATTGCGTTACAGCAGTGCCAAAACTAACCAACAAATGCCCTAAACAACTCATTTATATAACTTCACCTGATCGCCACCCTCCCACATTTTTGCAAACTCTAGAGTAATAACTTTCCAGAAAGCAGTTATCACTTTGAAGTATTTTTTTTCATTGGCATTTCAATAACATCCAACATTCCATCTTTATAGAACAGCGTCCAAGATGCCACCTGCTAGCAGCCATTCGACAACACAGTTTGTCCATTAAAATGCACCAATATTGGCTATCACTTCAGATTTGATTTGAGTGAAGTCTGGAGACATTGACAACAGACAGTACATCGCATTAAGATTGTCAATGTCGATGTCAAAATTCTTCATTTTATAACACCTAAGTTTCGGAGTTTCCCTGTGGGAATTTTTCTTCGGAGGGCGTTCTTGAACATGGACTCGGAGCGAGTCCCCGAGTCCCAACAGCCAGTGCCCGAGTCATCAGGACAAGTCCGAGTCCTAGACGAGTCTCAAAATCTCTCGAGACCGAGACTGGACTCGACCTCCGACCACTGCTTTTTATGATGTCATATATACCAATTATAAGGGAAAAGTTAAGACATATTCTCAACCTTTTCGTCAACATTGGTATATGATGTCCTCAATGTTTCCAATGTGCAAAATTGCCAACTTAGGGCAGTGCTAAATCAATTATCTTAAAAAAATTTTTGCAACTTTATAACTGAACATAGCTATAATGAAACAAAGTTTTTGAGTGGCATATTTTCAATGCACAACCATATTACATTTAATATTTTTTGGGCTGGACTTGGCCCTTTTAAGCCACTATAACAATTCCAATCCTAACCTTTTGTCACTCTAACATAGTACATACTAGTAACCGTATCTGCAAGTTGCCACATATTGCTCCCATTATTTTTGCAGGTCACTGGTGAGCGTTCCATCCCATGGGCATCTCCCTCTCAACTCTCAGGGAGAGGGAGCCAAAGGCTAACTAAGGGGCTAACGGCCATACTCCTCTCACAATACCAAACAGCTTTGTTATCATTGTCGGCTATGAGACCATCAAGAAAGTTCAGTGAAAAAGGAATCATAAGAGAGTTAAGTGTTTCCATAGAAAAAAAAAAGTGTCAAATTGCTGTTACCTTTTAATCTTCACAGGCTCACGTTTAGTGTATAGTGTAGTTTAGTGTAATCAGGAAAATAATATCCTTATGATGATCTATACATAGCAATCCAAAGAGGCAAGTCCAAGAGAGCCTTAGAGAGTATGGTCATGACTTGTGAAAGAACATGTTGACAATTTCAGATTCATTCCAACTCCCTGACAAAACAACAATGTCGGGGAGGCTGTTCACTACATTGGAAACTCGTCTAATCTGCCACAAAGCTCAATATGAGTGACTCTTACCAGTGTTCGTATTTTCCCGGTATCGCAACGCAAAAGCGATGCATAATCGCAAACTGCGAGAGTTTTTAAAAAACGCATAGCAATTTGTGCGATTCAAAGTCCAAGTTACAAATCTCCGCGTCTTATTATTTTATTCTGTGCGATTTTTTGCCTACACGTGACATTCATCGCCCGTGCAAGAAAATATAATATCGTGTAGAAGAACACCTGAAAATAGTGTTTCATCAATCCCATATGTCCCACTTACATAATATAGTCAGTGTTCATACTTACCGAAAAGTGCATTAAAAATGCTTGTGTTTAGAAAATTAAAATTGCTATGCAATATTGCAGAAGTGCTATACAAAAAAGATATTGCATAGCAATTGTTGCTTATGCAATTTTTAGGATCAGTATGACACTGACTCTTCTAAATAGTACTTGGAAAACTAAAAATAAGAAGTGATTGAGGTGAACCTTCTAATCCCTTAACTATTTGAAAACCGGATCAGTCACTGGAAATTTCGTCTCATCTCCATCAAAGGCAAATGGAGACACTTAATCTTCCTGGTCTATATAGCAATATCTCAACAGATACTATCAGCTCAAGGTGAGTCACATGAATGCGCTTAAAAGCTTTGAACGAACATATCTTGCATCAAGGAAACAGGAATGATGATAATTGAGCAAAGAATCCAGTTCCTTTTCTCAGCAGCTTCTGCTCATCTGCTCTAAAAAGGTCTTGCTATTGTGAAAGCCTACATGCAGCACTTGGGCCCGATCAGTGTTCGCCCATCTGGCAAAACTACTTGGATATCTTTTCATCTACGTCTCTTTGCAAATTCTTAACCTACATTTGACACAATTTTTCCTTCCGCAGTTCCTTGGGTGGACACAACACCCAGAGAATCGAAAGAATGAAACTAAATAGGAAAAACACTCATTGCTGTCGATAGACTTCAGTAATTAGCTTCAGTTAACTAGCAAAAGTTAGGATGAAAAGAAATATTCAGCTTTTTTGATGCTTGACCAAATTTCAATGAACTTTTGAGTTGTATTTGTTTGGGCTGTGTACCTTGTGCGTGTGTCATGCGGGTGTCACAAGCTCGGACATGATACTTGACCCCACCAGAATGATGAAGCTCATACTATGTAGTAAGCTCCCCAGGTAGTTAGCCAGAGCCATAATTCCTTTGTGAACATGGGAAGCCCCAGACGCTTGGACAAATCAGCTGCAATTTCTTTTGTAGCTTCCCTCATGGGTCGTACGGGAACCCTATTGGTTGTTTAATTGGTGTGTGTCCATTTTTGGTGGAAAATAACATTGTGGTAAAATATTGATTATTTTGGTGTTCAACTTTCGCTTGTAAAACACAATAAACTGCACCATTTGGGGATACTTAGCTCATACTTTGGTATTTGGAGGGCATTTAGGGCCAACAGAGGTCACAGCTTGTGACACCCGAGTCCATTGAAATTTTGTAGGGACTTTCCCCATCGAAAGAAAATCAGGAACCCCAATTGTTTTTTGTTTATGTATATCAGGAGTGATTTCTATTACATCCCAGTGGCCGCCTTTCTTGGCACATTGGAAAGTGATAAGGGAACAATTCAATATAATTCCCAGAGTAACACAGGATGTTTTAACAGTTGTTCAGTTAAAATGGTAAATATTTTTCCTGAAGCATGAAAACCTGTACGTGTTTACTCCAATCATACTCATGAAGATTTCTCGTAGATTCTGAACAGTATAGACAGACATTAATTGCAGGCACTGAGCATTCACCACTGACAAGAGGTAATAAGAGGGGCCATTATTAGATCCCTAAGGTATACCCCTCACCACTGACACGAGGTAATAGAGGGTCCCTTATTAGATCCTGCGGTATCACCACCTCCCCACCGACAAAGAAATAGAGGGTCCATTATAGATCCTGAGGTATCACCCCATGCATCCTTGATCATTCTCCTGATTGGTCAAAAGTTTTCAATTTATTATTATATGAAACCAATCCTCACAGGTTTTCTTTTCTTCTCTGCATCATTTTGAGCAAACCTACTTAATGTCACATAGCTTTTCAATAACTTGTATAAAACCATCTCATTTGCGAAAGGCTGTGGAAATAATGATGATGCGCATCACCACGATGTGACATATTGCTAAATTTGGACAGCTCATTTCCTGTCCCTGGGTACTATAAAAGGTAAAAAAAAGTATAAAAATTTCCTCCAAAGGTGCCTGTAACTAGAGGTAATTAGCTATATAGGATCAGTAGTAGGCAATATCTAACCATCTTCTTTCTTACTTGATGGAAATTGCATTTGTCATAGCAGACTCAATCAATTTGTCTGGGTGCAGAACTTATGCTCTCTGCCTGTCCAAGTGTGTGCAAAAACAAATGCCAAGAACTGTTGTAAGCTAATGCACTTTTGTGCTGCCACCAACCTCCCTGAATTGGATCTAGAAGTATTTTTTTCAGTGGCCGTGGTGACGTTAACGACGATGGGGGGGGAGGGGGGGGGGTAGGTGGCCAATCTTTCCGTAGGTGGATTCTGTACAACGGTCCATTTTTAGCTCACCCCCACATGTGCTGGGTGAGCTATTGTGATCATGCTGCATGCATCTGTCTATCTATCTATCGTCTCTATTCTCTCTATCTATCTATCTATCTATCTCTCTATCTATCTATCTATCTATCTATGCTTCTATCTATCTATCTGTTCACATTGATTCCAATTGCCTACTAACTCCTCCTACGGTGTTTATGGCTCATGGTGAAACTTGGTCACTTGAATGACCAAGTGCAGGGGATCTGGGGTGTTCAGGAATTTGGGGGCCCAAGGTCCCATTGTGGGCCCTAGGGCCCATCATGTGAAATCATGCAAAATGCTTATCCTCCCTCCTACCAATTTTGAGCAAAACATTGCTGATGTTTCATCATAATGATGGTCCATACAGGCCCCCCGCCCTTCGGGTGTTCAGGAATTTTGATCCACGGTTCACTGTCCCTAGGGCCCATCATGTGAATCACGCAAAATGCTCTCCTCCTACAAATTTTTTAATTCACAGTGCTGATGTTCGGCGGTGTTCATAATGATGGTCCTAATAGCCTACCACCTCGTGGTGTTCAGGAATGTTTGGTCCAAGGTTCCACATGGGCCCTAGGGCCCATTTTAATGAACTTTACACATGAATCACGCAAAATGCTCCTTCTTCCTCAATTTTTATGCACAGTCGTGATGTTCGGTCATAATTACTGTCTAATACCCTACCTTCGGGGGTAGGGGTGTTCAGGAATAATGGGCCCAAGGCCCATTGTTGGCCCTAGGGCCCATCACTTGAAATCTCACGCAAAATGCTTCTTCTCCTACAAATTTTGATTGCCAGTGCTGATTTCGTCATAATGATGGCTAGAGCCTCCGTACCTTCGGTGTGTTCATGAAATTTTGGTCCAAGGTCCCACTTGGGCCCTATTGCCCATCATGTGAAATCATGCAAAATGCTTCACCTGTGCCAATTTTGATGCACAGTGCGGATGTTCGGTCATAATGACTGTCAACATTGCCTTACCTTCGGGTGTTCATGTAATTTTGGTCCACAGTCCCACTTGGGCCCTAGGGCCAGGGATTTAGCCAGCCACCGTGCAGGTCAGCCGTGTTTTGCACAGCCTTTATAACGAAACCAACGGCCACTTTTTTTTACCGGCGGCTCGAAAGTATAATGTTACGCCGTGCATCATAAGTCCTCTCAATTATATACTTTTTAAGCGTCGCGTTCCGAATACAGTTAATTACACAATATGTTTTCGTCAATAAGACAACTCGCTCGCTGATTGTACAGGCCTACTGACTACTATACATACAAATGGTTAAACTCATGGTGTCGATCAGTTCCGGTGACTGCATCTACAATAAAGCCTGACAATATTTTCCTTGCCTTCACCGTACACTACACGAACAACCAATGTGTATGTGTGTACACAACCCTGTAGCGCGGTAACTTCACATCAACGTTCGATCATCCTCTCCGCACACACGTAATGTCTATGGGGTTTTCGCATTGACCCCTGTGGTTTAGACCGAAACACTCAAGCGCTAGCGCTAGCGGTCGCCGATTCAAAATGTGCTGGCCTTGACTCTCGTAACCTACGGTACGCGATGCCATGAATAAATGGTTTAATTCACCAATTCCTCACTGGGTACAAAACGATGATAATGATCATTTTTTTTCGCAATGATTTTAAGCACATATACAATCAAGTTCCAAGGCCTTGTCTTGCTTCGGTATCCATGCAAAACCGAGGCAATGGTTATGTTGTGGTAGCATATGGGCCGTTCGTAGTTTGAGTGTGTCCTTATGTCATATGAGCAGTTTATAGCGCGAGGCACATAACCTAGTTATGTTACGACTGAATGAACGATCGTGTTGTGAGTTTTATTCAGCGCGTATTCTGGTATTGCTCCGGTTTTCAGAGGGGGAGGGGGGTTGCCCGGCGCATGTGGAAATTGCAAGACATTCTTGCTTCAGCCAGTGTGATATTTTGAATGTGTGTTTACGTACATGTGTTCCATTTTGAGCGGTAAATGTTGCAATTCCTGCTGCCCATGTGTTTGGGTATGGTATCTCGTGATCGGAACTAGAAGAGCAATTTATTGATTCCGATACCGATTCCGATTACGCCATAATCCGGCTGATTCCGATACCGATAATTGTTTGAAACACATTGATATTAATGATAATGTAATGGTTTCTGATTCTGATTGGCTACAGACACCAAAAGTTGTTGGCACATGCTTTGCGGTTGTCGTGGCATAGTGAGTAGACCAGCACTTGCACAACTTATTTTGAGGGTTTTTTTTGAGCGTCATTACGAAACTGAAACAACTTTCCCTGTCTCTGGTTTACTCATGATTTATGTAGTACGTGGGTCGATCAGATTTAAATAGAACTTTGTAGTGGAGGCGGGCAAGCGGCGCATTTTAAATCAGTAGAACACCTCCTGCCCCATTTCTTAAATAGGCCTACTGTACAATTAACTTATTGTTTAAAAAAAAAGCTGGTGTTTTAGTTTCTTAGAATGATGGTAGATTACGTTTAGAGATTAAAAATTGATGTTTGGAAATTTGACACACAGTATTCAGTTTCTAAATGTATTCAAACGGTGATTGCACTCAATACAGTCAGCTATATCAACTGAAATCCAATGCATCTGCTGCTCTGTCTAATGCTGTGGGAGAGACATGGCAAAGGGGCACACTGGTATTGTGGATGACTTGCTGAGGGTGTCAATACTGCCAGACAGCCAAACTACAAATTAGACCAGCTTGGTCTACTACTGGGTCACGAAAGGCAAAGGCTGTCAAGTTTATGGCTATTTATTTGTGTAAGTCACATTACAATATACTTTGAGAATTTCAGTGACAGCTTCTAACTTCTAAGCCATCTGGACTTCTGGAACTTCTGGAATGCTTGATCATCATCATCTGCTAGCTGTCAAAATGTGAAATGCTGCTGGTTTTTAGAGAAGAAAATTTAATGAAGACAAAGACTAGAGATTTTGGCTCTTTTTTTCATTAGTTAACAGTACACTTAAAAATCAATGAATCATTATGTTTGCATTACAGACTGCTTCTCCATTTTTTTAGGCTGTAATTCACCCTAAATATTGCACCATTTGCGATCTAGGTCATTCTGAAATCCAATTTTTCACCAAAGGAGAGGGGGGCACCCCTCCCCTTAGACCCCTCCCCCATATTACTCCTACAATTAGTTAGCACACCCACTTCGCAGTTTGCACACCCCACATCATCAAATCCTGCCTCAGACCCTGCCTAGGGCCCATCATGTGAAATCACGCAAAATGCTTCTCCTACAAATTTTGGTGCACAGTACTGATGTTCGGTCATAATGATGGTTTAATAGCCGTACCTTCGGGGTGTTCAGAATTGTGGTTCAAGGTTTATGAAAGTACACACAATGGGTTTGAAATGGATCTCTCTTACAGTTCAATTGGATTTCCTCTAAAGTTACAGGTAAGGGTCCTTGGGTAGTGGGCCATTGAGGGTGGTCGGGAATTTTGCTCAAGGACCCAGTGTGGGGGCCTCAGAACACATCATGTGAAATCACGCCAAAAAATGCTTATCCTCCTTACAAATTTTGGTTGCCAGTGCTGATTCCAGTAATAATGATAGTCTATTAGCAGTACCTTCAGGGTGTCAGGAATTTCTTGGTCCAAGGCCCACTGGGGCACCCGGGCCCATCCATGGAAATCAAGCAAATGCGTTTCCCATACAAATGTTGGTGCCCAGTACTGATGTTCGGTCATGTTGGTCTAATAGCGTACCTTCCCGCGTGGTCAGGAATTGTTGGGCCAAGGCCATGGGCCCCTAGGGCCCATTTTATGAAATTCCAAACATTGGTGCTTGAAAGGCATCTCCTCTTACAAAGCTTCAGTGATTTCTTCAAACTGGGGAGCGTGGTCCTTGTGTACGTGGCTATTTGGGGTGTTTTTGAATTGTTGCGCCAGTGTGGACCATAGGGTCCATTATATAGAATAATGCAAAATGTATTTGTTTCTGCAGTGGTTTGCATAGTGTTGATAGTGGGTGATAATAATACCTGATGTCACTATTGGAACTAGCCACTACATCATCTTTGCTCATTGTTATAACATGTAAATGTATCATCTACACATTACAATAATTCATCACATCTATTCCTGATAGAAAATGCCCAGTAGGGCCTACTGATATACAAGTACGGGTGAGCTACTGTGCCATTGGCAATCTTGTGTACTGTTTTGATGTCATTCTTGTTCCACAAACATCCATCTTAGGGGGTCTATTCAAGGTTCTTAAAAATTGGCTTTGGTTGCTCGAAGACCGAGTTTTGCCGCTACGGACCGACTTTTCAAGATCTCAGAGGGGTGTCACCCCCCCCCATATTTACGCCCCTGCACCCAATGCTTCCATTTTTTGATCCAGTCTCCTATGGGCCAGCAGGCGCCCGCCTCAACTTTACGTATCCACAAATTGGCACACTTGCACTGTGGCAGCAGGTAAAGCCCCTACAGCCACTGGTCCCATACCAAGAGCAGTCAACGGTCGGCCCGTTGGGATGCGCCTTATGTCTAAAGAAATGCACTGACAGTCACAAACCCGGCATGCAACCTCACATCTGCCTCTTTGAGAACCCTTTTATGGATGCTTTGCATGCCATTGTGAGAGCCAAAGATGAGGTAGTGGGAAAGCGGACCCCGGAATCTACTTCCACTCCAGCCCAACAGTGAGTGTCCAGCTTCACTAGGATATAGCAGGACTAGATGCACAGTGGGGCCCAAAACACAGAGCTTTATTTCTCGTACTAGATTACGCCCTACTTCCACACAATTTGGTTGTGACTAAACTCTGAAATAGCTCTTACACTCCAAACTTTTGGACACAATGATTTTGACCCATTGTCATTGAAATGGCAATATAGGCCATTATAATGTAAATTTCAAAATGTATATCCTACAAATTGTGGCACACAGTGCTGATGTTCTGTCATTATGATTGTCTAAAAGCCGTACCTTTACTCGGCCATAGGGCCCATTTGAAAGGAAATTTCAACACAATGGTACCTAAAATGCATCTCCCCTACAAGCTTCAAGTATTATCTTCAAAATTACCATATAATGGTCCTTGGGTAAAGTACCATTGGGGGCGTTCGGGAATTGTGGGCCTAGGCCCCAGTTTGGGCCCATTATATGTATACCGCACAATCTCCTCATAACAAAGTTTGTTAGTGTTGTTGTTTTTGGGCATAATGAGGTCTACTAGCCATATCCTTCAGGCACAGGAGTTAGGACCCAAGAACCCAGTGTGGGTCCTGGGCCATCATGTTGATTTATGCAAAATGCTTTCTCCTCTCAAAGAATTCTGGTGCACAGTGCGAACATATGGACATACTGATAGTATAACAGCCGCACCTTCGGGAGTTTGGGGTGGTCAGGAAGGTCCCACTTGGGCCAGAGACCCTTTTAGGAAATTTTAGTACCGGATTTAGGACCCAGTTCCAGTGAGGCCCTGGGGCCCATCATGTGAAATGTTATTGACTGATGAGACAAATTTGGCCATATGAAGATCAGAAGTTGTTACAGGCACAATAGGTCTTGTTGGTGCTTAGTTTTGGAAAAGTACATGAGAACAAATAGAATCAGCACAAAATACTTAGAAGGAAAAGTATTCTTTCGGTGGGTAATGGTACCTTTCAGTGTGTAGGAGACAGCGTAGGGTGGTGTGTTGGGGGTAGGTGTAATGTGTCTTGTTGCACTTAGCTGTGAATGAGTGTTTAATGAAGTGTTTACTGAAGTGTTGTGTGCAATTACTTCAACATTTATAAATCAGTGGACACAAGCTTGTTTTGAGTATGAGTACCGTGACTCTTGCATTTTATCCTGACAGAAACTCTAGCTTGTCCTCCAAGAGCCGAGTTGTTCTCTGAATCCCATTTGGGTATTCCTCCCAAATGTTTCGTAGCGCCTTTAAAAAGTGCGACCCCCAACTTGTGGATCAGTGGTATAAACATTGAGGCGAGACAAATGGCCACGAGAAACAAGAGGATGAGATTTTGATGCAGCTTTTCCGTAACCAAGTACAGGATGCTATTTATAGTTTGTTAATTTTATTGAAGGACCCATACACCATGCACGCATGAGTTAATTAGTGGGCGTGAAAAATACGTTCAATGTTTGGAATCTGCCCCCGGCAAATTATAGGAAGTATCTTCCCATGACGATTCCTGAAACGGCTGCGCCTAAAAGCAAATGAAGTTGAATGAATCCTACAGCTGATGCACTTGATTCCTACTGTTGATTCGTTTGAGGGAGAGCAAGGCAGAATGTTGTTTATTCGTGGGGTTTTGTAACTACAGCAAATTTCGAATATGTATGCAGAGGGAAATCGGGAATGGACCCATGTTAAATGATAAACCCCCTAGATATGGCCATAAGGGGTAGAGAATGTAGTGAATCTAGTAGATAGAAGAGAATCATCTGTTCTGCTGGGCCTTGAGCAATGTGTAATATTAGGATAAAATTAGGATGTAGGGGAATGAGAGAAAAACTCTTGAAACTTTAGCCCCATGTATCTGAAAGATGTCTCGTGGATTACTTAGCAGCAATGGCACGAAGCTTAACTTGTATTTTTGTAGTTTTATGGGTAATACATTTCTTATGCGATATATACAGTAGTTGAAAATGATATGTGATGTGAATGAAGCCGTAATAATTTGAAAATAGGGTGGCAACAAGGGTGGGAGAAGCAACTCACCCCCTGGTTATACCGTGCCTGCTATTGTGTCACTGGATTGATATCCCTGGACTCCCATGTATGTTGACCACAAAATTCTCAATCATCATGCTGAATGATAGTTACTGCGTAGTAAAGTGTGCTGTGTTAACCATAGAGATAATGACTGTTGGTGTTGTACCATCTTTTCTAACTGTAGGCTGTCTGATTGACTTGTGGGAGGAAATGGAGGAATCTCTCCCTATGGGCAGAAACAGAAGAACATTGGATTCTCTTGAAATTTTGCTATAATTGTCTTCGAATAGTGAGCTGTAGCTTGTTTGCAGATTTTGGATGCAATGTTTGGGCCAGGAAATTGGTGAAAGAAGTATTATGGGCCCTCCCATTCCACAGGAATTTTTGGTTGGATGTTAATTACAACTTGGACTCAGTTGTTCATTGACCCCTGGGACATTGTTACCATGTAAGTCAAGGTTAGAGGTCATAAAAGGGGCACAATAGGCCATGGGGTGTAAAATTCCGAAATGTTTGTTCTCTTTTGTTCTCTTATTGAAATGCATAATGTGATTAATTTGTCATAATGTTTCTTCGGCAGTGATTCTTTCAGCGTGTCACGATTTGGATGCGGCCTCGTATATTGTCATTAGATGATGAAAACAGGTAACATTCTTTGATGGTTGTCAACCTAACTGGACACAACGTTTTATTGACCCCTTGGGAACATTTTGACCTCGTGAGGTTAAGGTCACAGGTCATAAAGGGGGGCACTTTAGGCATGTGTATCTATTCACACCCAGCGATCATTCTTTGAGAGATGTGAAGTTGCAATGTATATTGACTGCCAGGACCATCCTTGACACATCATTTGACCATTGCTGAGGACCGAAGGCCATTTTTAAAGGGGCATCATCAGCCATTGTGTGAAATGCCCGGTTTCGGCCCCCTATTGGTCATTCGTTGATGGATGATGGCAAACTTGGGTATAATGATTATTGACTGCTGTGGCATCTTTAACTTTGTGAACTCAGAGTCCAAGGTCATAGAGGGCACAATAGGCCATTGTGATAAATCCACCTTTTTCATGCCCATTTGGTCATTTCCTTTGATGGGTGTTGACCAAACTAGTTACAATGTTCATTTGACTGCTAGGACACCTCTGACCTTGCGATGTCAAAGTTCAAAGGTCTTTGAAGGGGCACCATGAGCTGTTGTGTGAAATTACACCCTGATTGGCCATTCTTTGGTGAATGTTGACCAAACATAGGTAACAACGTAACAATTGTCTTTCATCTGTGGCCCTGCAATGGTCAGTCAACACTGAAGGGGCACAGCTGGGCCTTGTTGAATGTCTTTTTGGTCCCATATGGATCTTCTTCGGTGATGTTCCAATGTTTTTATTATTGGATATCTTTGGCTATTTGAATGGGCAAAGGTCAACGCCAAGGTCTTTAAAAGTTCCCTAGGCTCAGTGTGTGAAATTGTCGTTTTGGCCCACATGTGGTCTTCTTCAATGATTTTAACCAGAGGTGCTGCTGGGCATTGTACCATGTGAAGTAAAGGAGCACATAGGCATTAATTGGTGATTCAAATGATTTGTTAGGCAAACTTGCAAGACACATTCATTGACTGCTGGGAATCTTGGACCACCTGCAAGGTATGGTCGATGGTCATTAAAGGGGTGCTCCGAGCCTTTGCAGAATTGCAAAATTGCAATTGTTGTCATTATATTCTGAGTGGTGGCACCTTTTCACATGTTTGGACAATTAAATCATCCAATGTTGATAAAATATTGCAAAAAAATGCATCTTTCCCTACAAAGGCAATTGTAATCGTTGTGTTTCTTGGACTATTACACATAATCAATTGGTCTTTATTGAAATATTTGGTACCTTTATCCGGTTTGACTTTAGCACCATTGGTGCTCTTGTTTAGAGCTAACATTCCTAATGCCTCCTGCCTGCTAGTTATATACAAAACATAACATGTGCTACCAGCGGCAGTTCTTTGCTTTCGTTAAACACACGTCACAGAGAAGCCCTTATTTTCATTTGAACAACTTCTACAAACAAGATTGGCCGACAGTTTCAGAGAGATATTCTTTTTATCCTTTTGTCTTTCCTAGGATGTCCGAATTCACTCTCTTCATGCATGCCCACACACAAACTTCCATGTAGCTAGTATACTGTCTAGCCCTGACATTTTCTCTGTAGTTTCCAAATAGCTCCCTCACTGTGCTGGAAAACACTTTTTTTTTACAAGGACTCAAAAATATTTCTTTTCTTTGATAGAATTGCTTCAATGCCACATATTTCTAGAAAATTACTTAGGTGTGTTTCCTCCTCTACTGTAATGAAATGATAAGTGGATAGTTATAATCTGTGAATATAGTTCATTTTCAACATTGCTCACAAGCGATGAGATGTGTGGCAAGTGATGGGTATGAAAGTCATGTGCTTCCACTCGTTCTGAAATTACCAAGAATTCAGGAAATGTGGTGCTCATCAGGGAATGTTCGGAAAATAGCAGCTGTTCTCCAGCTTTTCTGGTACATTGGTCCTTTTTCTCAGACTGTGTTCATATGTGTAGAAGCATAATTCAGGGAAAAAACTGAAACCAAACTTCAGGAAATTTTCGACTCCCATTTTTGGGAAGAAGTGAAATAAATGTGGAAAAACTGATGGACGTTACGGGTGAACTGCCTACCTCATAGAATCAGCAGAGAGGCATACTACAGTACTCTGCTTGCATATAAAACCTGGGTCGTCACTTTCAGTAGCATATCTGTCGTAGGCCTACAGGATGCTCTCACTGGTCCGAGTTACCCCCTCCTGAGTATATTGAACTGCAGTTGATAGATAGTCAGGTTGGCCTGACAATTGAGTTACTGGCCGGCAATCTCTTGACCTACCATTGATTCTATCTGGGGTTGCAAACTTGATCGATTTGATTTCCCAAAATGTGGTTTGAAAATCTGAGATGGACCAAGGGTAACCAATTTTAGTCAAACCAGCATATGATGGGTGAGCTAATGTGAGTGCCATGTCAATTTCTATCTATCTATCCATTTCCAGTCTCTAAACTTTCGCTTTTTGGGCCACAGAATGTTCGGCTTTGATGATCTGGGACCAGATTGGACACAATGCTTTACTGATGGGGTCATCGTTGACACCCAAAGGTCAAGGTCAAAATGGCATTAAAGGGGCACAATGGCCAATAAGTGGAAAAACTACAAAACGCTACGTCTCATACAAATTTCGGTACACAGAGTACTATGGGTTTAGTAATATTGATTTTTTGGTGGCCTAACAGCTGTACCTTAGGAGTGTTCAGGAAATTTTTATCCGGTTCCCATTTGGGCCTAGGGCCCATTTTATGAAATTTCACACAATGGTAACTGAAATGCATCTCCTCCTACAATCTTCAATCAACATTCTTCATAAGTAGCTACATTATGGTCCTTGGGTGAGGGCATTGGGGGTGTTCAGGAATTTTGGGCCTAGGGCCCACTTTGGCTAGGGGCCCTGGTATGAATACTGTAAAATCTTGTATCTCCTACGAAATTTGGTGGAAAGTACTGATTTTCGGTCATAATTATAGTCTAACAGCTGTAACTTGGGGGTGTTCAGGAAATGTTCGGTCAAGGTCCAACTTGGGACATGATGGCCATTTTATGAGATTTCACACGATAGTATTGAAAGTCATCTTCCACAAGCTTCAATTGATTTTTTCAAAGTTGCAGTAATGGACCTTGGTGGAGGGGGTTGTCAGGGGTTCTGGGGACTGGGCCCATTTTTGGCCCTGGCTTGGGCCCCATTAGGGACCTTAGGCCCAGGCCCAGTTGTGGGCTGAAATGCATTTAGAGAGAATACATGTGATTCCTCTAGTTCTCATATACTTTGCTGTTAGTTGCAATGTTTAGAATGTGGATGGGGACCACTACCAAACCTATCTCACTTGGAAATAAGAATTCCCCTACTAGATTGGTCAAGTTGGTTCAAGCCGCTCATCTGTGCTCTCCAACTCAGCTCCACTTACTGTACGTATAAGTGTATTAGACAGCGGCAGCTAGCTATAGGCACCTGTACACTATTGTTTCCCACTACACTGATAAGTACAGTAGGGTTTAGACAACGATATGTCCAAATTAGAAATATAAATAATATGAATGCATCGCTGGAAATGGGCCCTTCAGGGAGGAAGGAGTCTGGAAGTTTATTTACTTTTCACAGATGGAAAATTCTTTGTTAGGAAGTCCAGGTTGTTCCCTTTTTCCTATGCCAGTAGGTGGGACAAAAAGTAAGTCTATTAGGCCTACTACATACTGTGAACCAAAGTCTCTCGTATCATACTCATTCAACAAACAGACATCAGGTGACGGACTGTTACAGTTGTGCCATATTACTCTGTTACGTTCCGACTTTGTCCTGATGTTTTCAAGATGGCAGTCAGTAGGCATTAGCAGCATTCACAAAGCCTGTAATTGTTAGTGGTATAGGTGTCTCGCATAGGGTATAGGCCTCATTCAGAATCAGAACAGTCAACTTCATTCATAACGTATTTCAGTAATGTTAATTTTATTGTGACCATTCCTGAATATTGCTGACTCTGACAATGATAGTTGGACAGTTGACACAGGTGCAGTTAAGGTCATTTGGGGACATTTCATGCAAATAGTCCTATGCCTACCTAGAGTTGACAATCCGATGATCTTGAACTTGTATGATATCCTATTGAATAACATTATTATATAAACTGCCTCGATGTTATAGCATACAAATTCCAGGAGGTTATGGGCATTTTGGTTGCCGACTATAATTCATATGAGTAAGCTAGCGAGCAGAAAGTGAAAGGTCCCAGGATTTCCTAGATAGCTACCTAGGGGAGGTTTAGTATGTCTACTTACAAATTCGGCATTCCTTCCTGTTTTCGTGGGAGGCTGTTTCTAAGATCGAAAAAAAGCATCATTTGAGTTAGAAAAATCAGATTTCAAATAAAAATTCCTTCCCTGCATTTTTAGCTCAAGAACAAACCAGCCGCTGTTTTTGAGTAATTGGAATTTGCATGTCTATCTATCCATCTAATCTATCTAATCATCATCCATCCATCCATCCAAAATGTTGTCAACCAAATTGCATTTTTTGCCTCCCAATCATTCATTCTGCAATGAATGTTTTTGACCAAACTTGGACCCAACAATGTTCCATTGAACCCTGTGACAATGTTTGAAGGTCAAGGTCAATGCCATTACAGTTTCCCACTTGGGGCCCGCGTCGGCCCCTTTTTATTGATTTTCACACAATGGTACTTGAAAATCAATCTCCTTCCACAAGCTTCACTTGATATCTTCAAAGTTCCATGTATTGGTTGGTAGAAGCCATCCGGGGTTTTTGGGAATCTTGGGTCCAGTTTGGGCCCTAGAGCCAATCTATAAATACTGCAAAATCTTGTATCTCCAACTAATTTCTGTTTGCAAATTGCCTGATGTTCACCATTCCATAATGATTATCTACTAGCCATATCCCCTCGGGGTGCCCAGGATTGAGGACCCAAGGCCCAGTATCACTGTGGCCATCAATATTGATTGAATGCTAAGACATCGTTTGGCCATGCATGATCAAAAAGTTCGTGAAGGGGCCAACAATAGGCATTTGTTTGAAACTGCCTACTTCGCCTCATGATCTTGGAACATTTATCACACAACATTGTACCATTCGTCCTTGGACATTTGTGCAGTTTGAGCTAACAGCACCATTGGGGCTCTAGTTTTCTCTTCCTTCCCATAATAACTGGCTTTGAAAATGGGAAACTGACAAATGAAAAATCAATTCAGGGGTGTCCGGGTGTCCACTGAAACAAATGCTGATTATGACGTGCTGCTTGGGCAACCCACTTTCAAGAATTTCGTCAGAATCCGAAAGGGCCGCCCATAGGAGCAAATGTCATATATAACGGGCTGTGAAGATCGGAACACTAACAAATGTTCGATCCGAGGTGTTCAGGAATTTGCAACGAAAGGCCTTTCTCGAAGGTCACCATGTAAGCAATATTTGATGATATCCGAGACTGGTTTGGATAGTTTTTGGTGGTCGTACAGCCAAATTAATCTCCTCAATGACTAGTCGGTTGTAAGCACAAGAAATGTAATGAAAAATAGAACATTTTGAACTGGCAAACACAGTTGGTGCTCTTGATTGGTTGAGGTCTTTCATAGAGAAGTCAGTATTTTTTGCTTGTTCAGTTCTCAGAGATCCATTTACCCTCATTTTCTAATCATTAAAATTAATTTTGTGTTTTCCTCTTCTTCAAAAAATTAAAATATGAAAAATGAAATATATATAATTGTCAGGCAAGATATAACTGCAGAGGTGCAATTATAAGTGCCTGTCCCGTCTCTTGGGAGCCTAATTTTTTCCTTCTCAAGTTTTGAAAAAGTGCCCTCGCCATTTCCTAGAGGATACAGTTTTTCAATAAGGTCTCGAAAACTAATTCGTTTTTCCCATTCCAAGAAATTTGCCACAGTTATGAATAATTACAGAGACTGATTTTTATCTTTCCTTATCTGTAGAGATATAAATCACTTTTCCACATTATGTGTGGACAGCTTCCCCATTATGGTATTTTTTCAAGGTCTACATTTGTCTGTTTAGCCTGACAGGAGGACGAGGTCTGCTCAATATGCCTATTCATATCCTTTGCTGGTTTTGATATAATGCTTATATAGCCACTATATGTTTAATGGCGTCCCTATTGGACGAAATTTGTCAGAAGATATCAAATTTCATTTCACTGTGGAGGTGACGAGAGCTACTTCCACTGATGAAATTGAGGTGGGTAAATGTATCATTTTGTTTGGGAGCAGCAAATCTGTTGCACATTTTGAATGTAGCAACACTGAGCTACATTCCCTAGTTGAGAGTGGGTCAATGTACAATTTATTAGGAGAAATCTGTTAGACATTTTGGTAGGTAGCAAGTGCTGAGCTACATCCACCACTAATTTGCGGTAGGTTCAAATGTCAAACCATTGTTGGGAGAAATCTGATTGAAATTATTATAAGGAATTCTCATGCACTACCAAAGGAACGGACATAGGAGTCACCTTTCTTTGGTAGTGGACAAGAATTCCCTTCATAATTTTGTGATCCTACTAATACCCTACCCCTGATGAACTTATCGATAATCTTGGAACATTCATTTGGATGTAGCAGCTGGAGCTACATTTATTGAGGGTTGGAATGTTACATTTGTTGGTATGTTGGACATCATGCCCCATGGTAGTACCTTTTCTTCTGAATGTACGGGGGGGGGGGGGGAGGGACTCCTGGTAGAGGGGGAAGTTTATGGTACAGTTAGGTACCGTATTTGTTATTTCATTGCATGACAATACTTGCCAAGTAGAGGACCATGCAAGCAGCCTGACCCTCCAATTCTTGCCTCCCCAAGACCCTGACAATTGCACACTTGTCCTACCATCATCAAAACCAAGGATACTGCAGAGTGAGGTAGTTAGAAGAGAATTCAATCTCTGATCTCTGCCTCAACTCAACACTGAGCATCCACGCTTCACTTGAGTAAGCAAACTGGAAGTACAAGTGTTCCCTGACTACTATAAAAGGTTACTAATATGAGCGAGTCACCCTAGACCACCCCTGCATGCTATCTAGCTGGATCAAGTATGGGCAACCACTTGTTTGTTGGTGATGCATTACTCGTTTTTTGTGAAGACCACTCCTGGTTTCCTTGATTCGTTGTTATTTATGTTTTCCCTCCTCCCTTCATGTATCCATTCCCCCGTAATTGATATCATAAATTTGAACACTCAGCTAACGCTCACAGATATTAAACCCGGCAATCTGCCTCCCTAACATGTTAGTGATGTCCTTGTTGATGAAATGGAATTGACTGCCACATCAGGGACACAGGCCTTTTGTCTCGTTGCTTGCTTCTTGTTGCCTGGTAACGGAGGCTGATAGCAGGATTGAAATTCTCAAAGAAATTGCAAGCTTATGAAAGTAGTCTCCTGTGATACTTAATCTGCTGTCTTTTGCCGGTCTGTACATTTTAGAGCACTTGGCAACATTGGATGCAATGATGCAGACCTTGGTCGATCCGTATATTTTATTTCACTGTCATGATACATGATGCGCCAGGTTTACAAATTAAAATTGATGGTTAAAATTGTATTGATCATTCATCACCCAAACGCTCATAGTCACACCTTCTGGAAATTGCAATTACTGCGAGGACAGAGGTGGTATGAGACCGGGGGATTAGTGTCAAAGTATTTATTTATTTAGAATTGCATCTACTTTGTAGGTTTGGTTTTCCAAGCTTGATTTAAAATTTTGTTGCCATTTCTAAATTTCCACCACAAGTTTTCTGCAGCATGATCATGCCCCCCCCTTCATCCACTTGATTGAACCCCCCCTCTCCACTTGATTGAACCCCCCCCCCCCCTCCACTTTATTGAACCCCCCCCTCCACTTTATTGAACCCCCCCCTCCCTCCCCTTGATTGAACATCGAATAACAACTCATAAGGTCTAGACCATGATATTAACAGATATGACACTCCCGGTGGAGCCATTGGTTGAGCACGCTGCATACATTTTGTGTTGATAGACTTCTTCTTTGTGAATCGATTTGCAGCATTATTGCGATCATCCCTCTTCTATTCCAATCTGCATTGCATTTAGAGAAAGCAATGTATTATTGAGAATATGCCAAAAGAATAAGCCAGTTCGGAGTTACAGTTAATGAGATGATAATGATATTGTGTCAAGGTCATAGAGGAATGACCGCAGTTCGGTGTTGAACGTGCAGTGTGCAGAACGATCTTTCGTGTACTCGACCTGCAGAAAATAATGGATCCTGCCATCACAAAACTTTACAGATTTCCCCCCATACTTATCAACAATAACGTCCGAAAACATTGGATGAATTGGTTGCCTTTTCGAATAGTGGTGACAGTTTAAAAATAGGCCGTACTGATATCGCTATGGGGAGAATCTGTCCGAATCTCGTCTATTCCCCTGAACTGTACTGAGCATGGGCACTTAGAATTATGACTGCTTATATGATATTAGTTTTCCCTTACCTTTTATTTTATTCAATAATCAAACATTTTGCAGGACAATATACAGCATGGAAGCATCATTATGCTCAATTTCAACATCCGTTATTAATATTTTCAAGTAACTCCATCACTGTCGCACGGCTGGAATTTTGGGCAAACTTCGTAAGGGCAATAACCGAATTAAATAGCACAAGCCTTCCAGCATTTACCAAGATTCTTACATTCTTTATTTCTCTGTATCAACGAGACTAATCAGACACACCCACCTTCTGGGGAAATTCAATAATGAAACAATGCTAGTCTTGCTTTTTTGCCTTCAGGGAGGAAGAATATATGTACTTGTCTTGGTTCATCATCTTCGTGTGACCTTATCCTGGGTTTTTTTTTTGCCAATCGGTGATGCCACTTCAAAATAGCAATAACAGCTGCTGCAAGGCTATTGACATAATTTGAAAGTGTATTCGTTGTTGTTTGATGGAAGACAAAATAGGAAGAATCAGCTGAATGTTTCTGTTCCATTTTTTTTTTCCTGTAACAAATTGCATGTGATTGGCTCAACAAGACAAATATTCGTTCTACGATCACTTGTTATTTCAAACGTTCACACCACCTAAATGGAGAAAGGGGGTAATTACATTGCACTCTTCTACGAGTGCAATGACCACAATTGCATTTTGTTGACACCAGAAAACACTGGGCTAACCGACATGGTGTATCTTGGAATTAACTCATTAAGGTACATGCATTAATTTTTTTTAAATATACTGATAGTGCCACATCTCGTTTTGGTGTGCCAGAGTACAATATTCCTAGAGCCTGGGCCCAGAGTTTCAAATCTGCTGAAAATCGCCATGGCATATGGGCATTGGGCAATTAGATATCCCAAATTGCTTTTGTTCTCTGGATAGCCATGCACGAATGTTTTCCAAACTAGCTGCAGTAAACTTAATCAGAAAATCCCCATCTTACACTCTCACTACAGTGAGCCAGTTATAGCAACGATTGATTATACCATCATTTTAACAATAGCTATTCTTCAATTACTTACTTTGCCTGTTCTCAAAATTGTGTGTTCGTGTTGGAATATAGGGCATGTCAATGACAATAATCAGCCTTTATGTTCTGAAGGACGAAAACAATGGAAATGATGAGTTGTATCCAGGGCAGATTGGTGGTGGGGCACTCGTGCAATTTCAAACAAGACTTTATCTGCTGCTTCGGAAATTATGGTGGGGACGGGCAAAATTTAACTACGGATTTTTATGGAAGTAATTCCACGTACACTTAGGCTCCTTATACAGATAAATTTGTTGTGCTTTCATTTCCAGAGACCTTACAACAAAATAATGTAAGCCAAATGCTTATCAAAACAGGAACCATGGCATAATCCAGTCGATGAGAAGTCCCCCCATCGAGTCTAATGTGTATGACGAAATACACACAGTAGATTTGCATTGCACATGTGTCGCATGTTCTGATTGGCCAATTTGTGTTTATGCAGCTTTCTGTTTCAGGTATCAACCAAATTCGTCGCCGTCGTAGTATGCCTGTATTAAAACCAAACTTGTCATTTTCAGGGCCAGTTAGGTCACTATGGGAGGTGTATTTCTTAACGTTTCTTCCATGTGGGCAATCTTGGCACATGTCATAGGTACTTCAAATAAACTGTGCATGGTTTTTTTGTCCTCACACTAATCTGTGTTGACGGACCCAGGCTGGTCTGCCAGTAACAGAGCTGAATGACTGCTATCTACAAGGATCATAATTGAGTAATTTGTCAACGTTACTTTGAATCAAAATTCAATTGAATCAAATTGAATTTGACCATGGAAGTAATTTCCACATTTTTTTGTTTCCTTGACACAGTCAGGAGGAATCAAAATCAGTACTGACTATTGTTGTGTGTAATGGTGTGGGGTGCGTCTGTGACACCCCGCTTGTAAACACAATAACTCGAGGCCCATCTGGATAGTGAGCTGATGAAGTCCAGAAAGGGTTTTAGTTCCAACCTCAAGTTGAATTTTGGTGTGAGTTTTTCCTCTGGGGATAAAAATGTCTTCTATCTATTCTATCTAATCTACTTCTATCTATCCTATCTATCTATCTAGCTATCTACTATCGATCTTCTGTCCTGTCTGTCCTTCGGTCTGTCTGTCTGTCTGCTCTGCCCGTCCCGTGCACCGTCCGCGTCTGTCCCTGTCTGTCCGTCTGGCCCATCCTTTAATATGCCCAAAATCTTTTGATGATCTCGACCACCTAGGGCAAATGGCAAAAGTCAACTCGCATTAAAGGGGCACTATGGGTCAATAAGGGAAGACTGCAAAACGCTACTACGTCTCCTACAGATTTTGGGATACCTAATCTGATGTTCTTTCCTATTGATTGTCTTGGGGATATTCAGAATTTTTGTCCAAGGTCCCACTTGGGTCTGAGGGCCCATTTTATCATTTTTGGGGATTTCCCACAATATACTTTAATCATCCCTCCCACAAGCTTCAATCAATTTTCCTTCAAAGTTACATGTATTGGTCCTTGGGAGCGGGCCATGGGGGGGGGTGCATGGGAATTTTGGGCCCAGATCCCCGTTTACTGTGTAGACAAAGCAATGACTGACAGTGTTCTGATGGTGGGATACCACTGATGCACTCAGACTCAAATGAGTACTCAACTCTGAGCATGGTGCATGGTATAATGTCTTACTACATACATCATACATACATACTACATACATACATACCTACATCATACATACATACATACATTACATACCTACATACATACATACATAGAAAGTATTAGTATAGCGCCTTCCCCACTGAGGCTCAAGCAATTCACAAAAATGACAAGTTAAAAAGAGTTTAAACAAGCGAGTTTTTTAAGGCAAGATTTGAACACAGTCAGGGTGTTTTGTCTTGGTAGTGTGGGAGCATATAAGCCTTTTCCTTCCACACGGTTCCAGTTTATGAGAATTGAGAAGGTAATAGATTTCATGGTCATATGGTCATAGGGTTACCTGGCCATTTGAGGTTGCACATAGAGTGGTGCGAGACAATTCTTTCAAAACCCTCCGATGTAAACGGTGTGCATCTTTCACATCACAAAACTTTCAGCTAGATTTTACCCCGACCTATCAACAATACATAGTCAAAATTGGGTTAATTGGTTTTGGTTTTTAGAGAGCGGTGTACAGTTTATTCCCCAGAGCTGTTCAGTGGTGGGCATTGCAACTTACAACCATAAATAGGCTTATTGTTTATGGTTCATTGCCCAGCATTCGCCAGAGCTGATTTTTTCGCCATTCAAGGATTTCCCAGTAATTTTTTTTTCAAAGATCAACGCTCTTTCGTTGACTTGTGTCCTACCTTTGTGACTCCTAAAATATGTGTACCGTATTCCTTGCGATGAAGCGCCCTCAGTAGGGCTTGTGAAGTTTTAAGGAGGTCGCTTACATACACTTGTATCGTATTGTTCCTATCCCAGGCTCCACTTTCGCTTGACAAGGTCGGTAACAACTTTTGCATTGCAAAATAGCTTGGGTGAGCGCTTACGGGAGTTTGGACTGAATAGGATATGCCTGTTTTCTCTGGCCCTCTGTAACTGGCGTTTGGAAGAAAGGAGGTCAGTCTGGCAAGTTGGGTAAAGGAGGGCGATAGAGATACCTGCTTCTAGCAGTGGTAAGTCAATTCATTTCTCCTCTCCTCTTTTCCACATCATCGTACCAAATTTTCGGGTGCACCATTAGAAATCGCTTTTAATTAACAATGTGGTTGCTATTGAGTTTCTGCCAATCAGAAATTTGTTTTGTGAGCTTGTCATTGAGCTCTCAGTTCACCAAATTACCTTCCTCTTTCATCCATCGGCTGTATTGACAGATGATGGTGAATTACAACAATATCTTGTGTAACCAGACTATTTCCCGTGGGCGGGTCTCCACAGACCCCAAACTGGGGAAGTGCCAGCCATTTTCTATTTCCCATTCGCTTTTCTGGAAGCTGAATAGTGCTGTCAATAGCCGATGTAGGAGTCATTTGACCTTTTCCATTGTCATTGTTGTATTATCCTTCAATTTGGCACTGAAGAATGCCAAAAGGTCATAATTCAGCCTAGATTCCCTTGACAAAGAAAAGTCAGTGGAATCTATTCGGGTCAGTGTGGTGCATTTTCGTTTTTATGTACAACCTGGCTTTTTGAAACACGATATCTGGCCCCCCCCCTGGTGGATCGCTCATTCTTGGTATGTGGGTTTCCCCAATTCACTGCAGTCATCATTAACCTCAGTAATCCATATGCCCATGGTTCCTATTTCCTAACCCAGGGGGAAAACCATTTGCCGACTGACAACCCCACTTGACCATCCCTTTCAGTTATATATTTCCGCCACCAAGATGTAAGCACCTGCTCTCGAAGTTCATGGCTCAGGATTTGTCTTTTAGAATCCCTCTTTCTCATCCTCTCTTGAGTTTTAGAGGTTTGTCTAGGTGTACTTGACAGCTTGGGCCGTACGATGGTTGGTTTCCTTCGAAAAGACGTTTTGCCGTAACTGAGTACTTCATTCCCTTCTGGTCTTTCTCGGGGTCAGGTTGGATGCATTCAGGTTGACAGAAGTCCGAGCCGAAAACCGTTGTGAATATGATATTTCCAGAATGCCAGTCTGATCAAGTAAAGCTTTGATGCAGCTTGTTCCTCATGGGGCTGAAAGAGCCCCCCTACTACTGGGTTTGGTGTAGACTGGTGGTCGTTTGTGGTAAAGTGTAAATGTTCTGCTAGAGCCCACTCTCTCCACATTGTTTTTCTTCCTTTCCCAATTTCATTCATCGCTGACCTCCCCATTTTGTTCTTCCTCTGCTTGATTCCTAATCATATTGTAAGTGTTGGTTAAGTGAAATCAACCAATCAGCATCGGCTGTCGGTTCAGTGTTGATATGTTTAGTGGGCCGTGCGCAAATCAACGTTTATTTATGCTCTGAGAAGTATAAAAGTCTCCGATTACCGATTTGGCTGAATAATGCTGACTGCTGCCTAGCTCTTCGTGTGGCCCAACTATGAATGATAAAATTTAAACTGATACTTCAGCTGAAGTAAGGTTACTCAATGTTTCCCATCCATTCATACTGGCACCTAGTCCCTCCTGTCAGTTCGATCTGACAGGAATAGAAGACGCTGGCGAGTGGCAACCGCCGTTCATTCTCTTTTCATCATTAAGTTCTTGAGACTGGCCTTGATACCCCCTGTATTGTATGCTATCCTCCCTGTGTAATAAAAAATTTCTCCCACTACCCTCACTGAGTTGGCAACCCATCAAATATCCACCAAAACTTTGTAATATTGTACTTAAGTTTCTTCCATCCCAAACTATGTGTTATTGTGTTTGTTTGGTCCCCCCTCCAAAACTGCCCGACAGCCATATATGTTAGATAAAATTAATGTCCCATCATGACACCAATTTGGATTGCTCGTTTTTAGCTCAAACCAGCTATGCTGGTGATATTGGGATGCCCATGTCCACCTATCTAACTGTCTATCTATCCTCCTATCTATCCAGTCTGTAAACTTTTGTTTTTTGGGCCACCAATGTTCATGTTTTGATGAATATCGACCAGACTTGGAAAATTGTTATTTGATTGAAGGGTCATCTTTGACCACCTAAAGGTCAAGGTCAAATGGCATTAAAGGGGCACATTTGGCCAATAAGTGGAAAACTGCAAAACGCTATTCCTCCTACAACAAACTTTAATGCACAGTGCTGATGTTCGGTCCCAGTAATGGTCTAATATCAGCACCCTACCTCGGGTGGTTCAGGAATTTTTGGTCCAAGGTCCCACATTTCATGAAATTTCGACACATGTCTGGAATGCAATCTCCTCTACGAGTTCAAATTAATTTTTTCTTCAAGTTATTCTTAACGTTCTCCTTGGTATAGGGCCATCGGGGGTGTTTAGGAATTTTGGGCCCAGGGTCCAGTTTGGGCCAAAGGCCCATCATGTTAAATAACACACAATAACTTGTATCTCCTACAAATCTAGTTGCACATGCTGTTATTGCACGGGTTAACGTAATGATAGTCTGTACGTACCTTCATGTGCCCAGGGTTTAGTACCCAAAGCCTAGAGTGGGCCCGAGGGCCCACGATGTGGAATTACGCAAGATGCTCCTCCTCTTACAAGTTTTGGTGCACAGTACTGACATTTGGTCATAATGATGGTCTAACTGTCGTACTCTGGGGTGTTCAGGAATTTTTGATCCACAGTCCCATTGGGCCGGAGGCCATTTCATGGAAATTTCACACATTAGTTCTTGAAATGCATCTCTTCCACAGGTACTAATTGATTTTATTTAGAGTTACATGTAATGCTCCTTGGTTAGTGGTCCATTGGGGGTGTTTGCAAACATCTGGCTGGAGGCTCAATGTGGCCCTAGGGGCCCCACCATGTTAGAATCATGCCAAATGCTTCTACAAATTTTGATGCACAAGTCAGTGCTGATGTTCGGACAACCACTCATAATTCGGTGCCTATAGCCATTATTCATGGCTCTCAGGAATTTTGGACCCGAAGCCCAGTTTGGGCCCGAGGGCCCATCACATGCAATCACGCAAAATGTTTCTCCTCCTACAGTGCTGAGCTGATCATAATGATGGAATAGTCATACTAATTGGCTATTGGATTTGGTCCAAGGACCCACTTGGGCCCTACAGCCTATCTACTCTATCCAGTGTGTCAACAATTGCCTTTTGGGCCCCCAAACAGCCATTCTGTGATGGATGTCAACCAAACTCGGACACATTGTTAACTGACCCATGAGACATGTGTGACTTCGTGAAGGTCAAAGGGCAGTATAGGCCATTATGTATAAAAAGTACAAAGTACATTAGATTTTCTTGAAACGGTTATAATGTTCCATGGAGGGCTCTTTTAGCTCTGTTTGCAGATTTTGGATACAATATCATATAGTGTCATTAGAATTGAAGCAATAACATCTGATGAAAAGAAGCAAACAGTCATTCTTTGATGGATGTTGACAAAACTTGGACCCAATGTTCATTAATTTTTGTAATTTGTGAGGTCAAGGTCAGAGGGGGTCATTAAAGAGGCGCAATAGGCCATTGTGTGAACTTGCCTTGAATGGATAAGTGGTAGTAACAAGGTTCATTGACTGCTAAGACCTGTTTGGCCATTACAGTAAGTTCTGCTATAGGCTCACTCCCACACATAGTTTCATAATTCCAGTGATGATCGACCTTCCCATTGCTGCCTCTGCTCAAATTTTCCAAAATAATTATTTGCCTATTGATTGGCATGATGGACAAAGCATGTATCTAGCTCCAGCCATTCATGTAAATTGCCCTTCCAAGCATCAGTTCACTCAGACGCTGCTAACCTCTTCAGTCAAATTATCTCTGAGAGCTTCTGATAATCTTGCGATCCCCCAGTAAATTTGATTCTGAGAAAATATCATTTCATGCTTTTTCATATGAATGTCAAAACCGCTCTGTATGCTGCTAGGGAAGTCTCTGATATTCATTCTCAAGTTTTGGGACAATCTAGACATGAGTATTCCCTGGGAGTTTTGGGTGGTTGGAGACTGGGGTAGAATTATTATCATACCACATTAATATTTTATGACAGTGACTGTTCAAGAGTGCAGGAAGTGCAGTGGCCAGCTGATCTTGTCTGCTGTAGAGACTGCATGGCAGACCTGTTTGCCAGATGCTATTGTGGTGGGGCTACAGGTGCTATTGTGGTAGGGCACAGGTGCTATTGTGGGGGGCTACAGGTGCTATTGTGGTGGGGCTACAGGTGCTAATTGTGGTGGGGCTACAGGTGCTATTGTGGTGGGGCTACAGGGCTATTGTGGTGGGGCTACAGGTGGCTATTGTGGTGGGGTACAGTGCTATTGTGGTGGGGCTTACAGGTGCTATTGTGTGGGGCTACAGGTGCTATTGTGGTGGGACTGCAGGTGCTATTTTGGTGGGCTACAGGTGCTATTATGGTGGAGCTACAGGTGCTATTGTGGTGGGGTACAGGTGCTATTGTGGTGGGGCTACAGGTGCTATTGTGGTGGGCCACAGGTGCTAGTGTGGTGGGGCTGCAGGTGCTATTGTGGTGGGGCTACCGAAGCTATTGTGGTGGGGCTACGGTCATTGTGGTGGGGCTACAGGTTGCTATTGTGGTGGGGCACAGGTGCTATTGTGGTGGGGCACAGGTGCTATTGTGGTGGGGCTACAGGTGCTATTTGTGGGGCTACAGATGCTATTGTGGTGGGGCTACAGGTGGCTATTGTGGTGGGGCTTACAGGTGCTATTGTGGTGGGGCTACAGGTGCTAGGTGGTGGGGCTACAGGTTGCTATTGTGGTGGGGCTACAGGTTGCTATTGTGGTGGGGCACAGGTGCTATTGTGGTGGGGTACAGGTGCTATTGTGGTGGGGCTACAGGTGCTAGTGTGGTGGGGCTGCAGGTGCTATTATGGTGGAGCTACAGGTGCTATTATGGTGGGGCTTACAGGTGCTATTGTGACAGGGCTGCAGGTAGCTGGTGTCTGGTACATGATCTGCCCTTCCTTCTCGGTTGGCTATGCTTCCTATGACTTCCTATCAGATTGATGATGATGTTTCCCGTCGGTGATGTCTGGTTTGCATGGTAACCAAGCTGGTTTTGTGTGCCCTAAAACCCTATGTTGATGGATTTTCTATCTGTCCCTAGAGCGGCATCTTCAGGATTCTATCGTTTCTCCAAAGGAACATATGTCCTGTCCATCCCTGCTGATACATTGATGCCAGGGGAACTGCATTCTCCTAATGCTCACACTATAAAATCCAGACATAACCGATGTGTTGGTGAATTTGATCTGCCAATCTACAATTATTAACACTCCCAGTCTATAGAACTGTGTGTGTGTCAAGAGAGCAGTCTGTCATCCCTTTCTGCTCTGTTCACCCCCAGGTCTGAGAGAGCTCATGTTCCCCTTTTTTCAGCAGCCTAGTTAGGAATAGCTGTAGCGTGACTGGGCTGAAGTCAGGCTGACCTGGGGATCAGTCCGCTGGGAGCGCTAGGGCGCCCTCTTGGTTGTTCGCTCGGCATCCGATCATATTCAGATCTGATGTCTGATGTCCAGTGTTGGAGTCGAGTCCAGCCAATCCGAGTCCAAGTCCAAAACCGAATCCTCAGCAGCCGAGTCCATGTCCAAGACAGAGTCCTCAACACCCGAGTCCGAGTCAAATCCGAGTCCTTTTTTCCGAGTCCCGTGTCCGAGTCCCTAATAAACTTGGCATTTAGCAAAATTTAATAGACCTAGTATTGGATTCAATAGCAAGTATTTCAGTTAGATGCTCCATCCCCGGAGACTTTATTGATAATAATGCACATTCAGCCCAATGCGAAATTCATATTGAAGTTTCGACACTTGATTCCTATCCAAGAGTTGGACGCTCATCGAGAAAGTTCATAGCAATGGCCATGTATTGAAATGTAAAACACTGCTAAACTAACAAAACAAATGACCTAAAGAATCCATATATATCTGTACATAGACTCTCAACCTGCGTAAGCTATCATTTGGAGACCCTAATATTTTCCAGACAGCAGTTAGGCATAAAGTGTCTTTTCATTGCATTTCAAGAACATCACAATTTCCCTTCCCGCCATCTTTGCAGACCGTGCGGCGAGTGCTGCATGTTCTCCTTCGCTGTGCATGTGACACATTTGCTAATGGCCGTTCCAGCAGGCACAGTCCTATTGGCTAACTTCAAATTTTGGTACAAGAATTTGGGACTTTGACAAAAAAGACAGCACAGTATGTCATTATGTTTTTGATTATCAATGTTAGATTTTGCATTATTCTGCCAGGTTTTTTGAGCGGTCTCGGACAGAGTCCCTGAGTCCCAGCAGCCGAGACCGAGTCATTGAATCCCGAGTCTGAGTCCTTTAAAATCGGTATCGAGACCGAGACCGGACTCGAGTCCTCCAACCCCCCCGATGTCTGACCGTGGGAGAGGGGTTAAGTACATTTTGGCTAGATCTGCAGCGCTAGTCCGCAGAGGTCAGCAGAGGCCAAACACTAGTATATGCTTCATGTGTCCACATACAGTATTGATTGCCCCCTAATTTTACCTTTCTGGGCCTGTGTCTATCACAGACCTGACAACCCACAGATTAACATGACCGTAAACAGTTATTTGAGATTGTGTCACGGTAAACTTGGAAAGTCACAGTTGAAAAAGTAAGTTGTGAGTTGTGGAAAATATTGTGTTGTTAGGCTAATCCACTGATTACAAAACCGATGCTTCTGTGCTCTCCGATAAGCTGATACCAAACCAGGAAATAGGGAGGTAATCAATAGCCTATTCGACATTGCCTAACTCCAAGGAAGAACTTCTATGATTGTGCAAGTTTTAGGCTGAAAGTAGTATGTCACGGTCTGTGAATGCCCACATCGCCTATAGCGACTTGAAATGGTATGCCCCTACCAGTGCTGGTATTGCGTGTTGAATGAATAGGGGATTGCAAATCCTCAGATACGACGCTGAAATGTCCCAAAAGTGCTGTAATATAAATGTCGAGGTGGCCTGTGGATGTTTCGTAGGCCGCATAGAGAGAATTATGTCTATATGATGTCATCTGAATGTTCCACAGAACAATATGTGAATCTCCAGGTTTGAGGTACTATTTCCCAGGTTTTTGGAATGAAACCTCCAGGTTTATGGATTTGGAGGTTGGCAGGTCTCTGCGATTCCAAGCTAACTCATTGGGTCGTTGTACTGTAAATGCCGTAAAAGTGATGATAGAAAAGGCAAGTCAATAAACAAACCTTGTGATGTTGCCTGCCAGCAGTGAACTGTGAAATTTTACATTATTTACCCTCGCTATTAGTTGCTATTAGTAACAGTGCTCTCAACCAGTGATGTAAATTAATGAATGGTACAGTTTCTCTGCCAAGTGCGGTCTCCCTTCCAGCTTTATTTCAGCGATGCAGCATAACAATGGATTAGCAATTTAATTGAATGATTCCAGATACATTTCTGAGGATTGATCAGCCTCCTGCTAGCAGTAATCCATACATCCTTCTGTATGTAAGGCACACGATTAACTCTCATGATATTGTTGGCAGTTCCCTGTGGCCATTGTGTGGCACTGTATGAATTTGTCTGTTGATGCAGCATGGTATGGACTGGGCTCGTGTTTACTTTCATTGTATTTCAGTCATCACCACTTACCTAATGATATTGTGGGGAGTTAAATGGGGATGACGCTCTCCCTGGGGATTGACTTGGATGACCGTAACAGTGGTGATTGTCAGCAGGAATGGACTATATGGAGTGGGTGGGTGTTCAAGAAGCAGTGGGAACATGGTGTAATTTTGAGTAAGTTAGTAAGTAAGGAAGTAAGTAAGTCGTAAGTAAGTAAGAAGTAGTAAAAACTTTAGTGCTCCAGTAATGGAAATTAAGATATCGAACATAAAAGTTCAGAAATGTACAAAAATATCTGAATAAGAGAAAAATAGACAGATAATGTATATACAATAAGACAGATAGAAAGATAAACAGAATCACAAACATTGCTGGAAAGACTAGCGACTCAAGTTGTATTGTAATGGTTGATTGCACGTGGGATGAAAGAGCTGCGATAACGGTTTGTTCTACTGTATGGTGCCTCAGTCTTCCAATCCTCTATTGACACATTGTCGTGGAAGGTGACGTAGAGGGGATGAGAACTATCATTCCCCACTGAATCCAATTGGTGCAGTATAGATTGGTTACACTAAGTAATACAACACATGCGGAACCCCAATGACCCTACCCGCATTCTTAAGTATATGGTCAATACGTTCTTTCTCAGTTCTGTTCACATTCCCTCCCCAGCAGATGAGACAATATCCCCAAACTCTGGCAATAGTGGAACGTAGAATAATTGCATAATTTCGTTTCGAACATTTAAAAGCTGACAACTTCCTAAGACGATACAACCTGGTATTAAGCCTTTTAACCAGGGCATCCATGTGAACAACCCAAGTGAGAGAAATGTTCAAATGTACACCGAGAGTATTTATTAGGACTAACTCTCTCAACTGCTTCACCTTTGATAATGACGGGAGGAGGTTCAACAACGTTGCCGACGGAAGTCGATTGGACCAGTTCTTTAGTTTTGCTAATATTTAATTTCCAAAAAGTTATTGGTGCAATAGTCCCCGAATGACTGCAGCTGGCAGGATATGCCTCATTCATTATTGCCTGGATGAGTCCAGCCATAGCGGTATCAATCAGCAAATTTAATAAATTGGGACATATACTCGCCTGGGGATATCTACAGGTCAGACGTGTCAAACGTGAATAAAAATGGTGCACGCACTGTGCCTTGTGGGCTCAGTATGGAGGAAATAATGTCAGACCGGCACGTTGGACTTAGTTTAACAAATTGAGTACGATCTGTAAGAGGAATTTACAATCCAGTGAATGAACCCATGTGGGATGTCATGTTGAGCCAATGGCTGGCAAGTTTTGTGGCTGGGATTGTATAAAGCGGAAGAAAATTCAAAAGAACATAAACTCTAGCAGAGGTACCTGTGTGTTCTAAGTGGGAATAAAGACGTTGGAGGAGCAGCAGGATGGCATCCTCCAAGCTCGGCTAGCCTGTGTAAGCAAATTGTAACGGATCTAAAAAGGAGCACAAAATGGCTAAAACTACTCAAATAAGCGCTCACACACGTTCATGGGGGACTGCAGGAATGCGATAGACGAAGAGTCATTATGCATGAAATGACTGGACGATTTGGCACTGGGATGATGGGAGACTGCTTCCATAGTTGGAGCACCACTCTGTTTGAAATGAGGTATTAAAATTCACTGAAAAATGAGCAAACTCTATCACCATGCTTTAAAAAAACCTTGGAGTGAGTTGTCCGGGCCAGCAGCTTTTGATTTGATGGGTCAGCCCAAGAACAGCTGGCGAACATCATCAACACTGACCTCTATATTGCACGTAGCATTGCGTTAAAAACAGAACGCAGCTCTAGGTATTCGGTAGTAAAATCACATGATCAAAATAGATTGTAAAAGTGGATGAGGATTATTTGGCCATAGTAATGGTGATGTCAGATATGTGGCAAAGATTAGATTATTGTTGTAGGCAACTCATAAAGACGGTTACCATCCCAGGAAATGTTTATAGTATTGTTGTAAATAAAGTCTCATCCTGTCCCGGTAGACAGCTTTCTCCTGTGCGATCACGCGTTTCAGTTTTCTGGACCTCCCGTAGTTGATCAACATCGGCCTTTCTTGAAAACCCGTCTTCTGGTTGATCAGTCTGTGGACCCCTCTGGTGATCCACGGTTTATTGTGGGGTAGACACAAAGGTAGACACAAAAAAAAGGTTATTCTATCTACCTCCATATGATCTCCCTCAATACCTAAAAGCTATACTACCAGTCAATGGTAACATGACCAAGTACCCTGGTCATCCAAACTAAACTGTAGGAGGAGAAGCATTTTACAGTTTCTAGCAATGTTGACATGTTTGATCATTATGTCCCTTTAATGACCTTTAACCTTAAAATCCTGAGAGCCCAAAGTGGTAAGAATGTCCCTTTGAGCAAGGAACCTACATCAACGTTTAGGCCTACACCGTCAAAAAAGGAACATTTGAGAACTAAGAGAAGGTGGAAACTGGAAAGACTGGTTACTAGATAGACATGTAGGTCGGTGGGGTGAGTGAGGGGGGGGGGGATGGGGGGAGGAGGGGAGGAGGGGATAGCTCATGTGTGGGAAAGGGGACAGCTCTCGTGTTTTGAAACACTATATGTATGAATGTTGATTACAACCCCTTCTGACACCCTGGTTTCATCACATTCATTAAGAACACGTTTCATATTTGTGCCTCAATTCAGACTTCCAAAATAGGTGACCAAGATAATTGAGTGTAATACAATATATACAGTTTACAGAAACATTCTCTGATCTACTGCAAGCTGCGAGATGCATGAGGATGAAGGCTATTATGGAGCATCCTTGCATCTCGCAGCCACCCATGTCTTCAGAAATTTTTTGTGGATATGGCCTCCAGGTAGCAGATGTGCAATATTGGATTCATGGAAGGTGTTATGTAATGTATTATAATCGTTATCTGTGACAATTAGAAAACCTAAAGTGAATTTTTTGCTGAGCGGCGTCAGTTTGCGAATTGAATTTGATTAAAGTGTCTCTTGATCTGTGTGTGCTCTAACAATTAGAAATTTTAGTTGCTGAATGCATTGTGACTATTACTTGGAATTTCAAGCAAAATTATTGGATAGTTCAGTTTTGCTAATCTAGGCAGAAAGATAAGAAACTAAGTGAGTGGTCCAGCTTGCTGCAGGAATGCTACTCTTCTTGGAAAGGAGGGTGTCCCCGATAGGTAGTGGGAGAGGATGCACTCTTGACTTACATTAAAAGGAATATTTTGTATTGTATATACATGTTATGCTTTAAACCAGTGCCTTAATGGAAGTGAGCGAACATATATGTCTCAAAACTGCGCTTAGAGGCACTTGTTTAAAGATCGACCTAACAAATTTTTGAAGGCATAGTGTGGACAAAGGATGATTGCATATCTGCCCGGAAAGTTGCATTTTCTCAAGTAATGAAAGCCACCTTCGGGTGGAAGCATAACACGAGGTATAAGTAAGTAAACCTTTCAATTTCTCTCCAGAATGGACACTTGTGCCAGTGACGAGCCGGATGATGACTGGGGAGCCACTGGAGGACAACAGATACCTGCTATGGAGAGAGGTTTACAATCGATTGGAGTCAATGCTGCAGTTCTATGTGATCACCTATGATTAAGATGTGAACCCCATGATGTTGTTGAAAATTTTGCTATGTCAAGATAGAAACCAATCAGGTGGAATGCAGATTTCCCTGGGACCATGCAAGGCCTGGTCAAATTTCCCCCATATTCTTCAGAAAATCAAAGGAAGGCAGGTGTCAAAGCGATGTGGGGCAGGTTTTGCTGTAAGATCTGGCAATTTGTTCTTATTTCGACCTCTAAGACAAGATGGTTGCAACATACCAAATGTCTCCAACAGAAAGCAACCACTGGTGCCCAAGGTGAAAAAGATTAGCAGTTCGTGAATCACTTATTTAACCAAAACTGTAGGAAAAGGTGACCCCAAAAGGTGCCAGCTGCTGTCATGGTTGGTACCCTGCTCATAAAGTTATGATAATGTCTCACACAACTGGGAGAAAGATTATAGGTGCCACCAATAATGCACTCATCAGTTATGCAAGAGAGAAAGTTAATTCCCCGGTATGGCTCTGGCACGTACCAAACAGGGCGGGGGTATTGGTTGAGAGTGATTACCTAGCCCCTCCTCCACACTCGACTGACTGCCAGGAGCTCTGTGACTTCCTGCCCATCCTGCACAAGAGACATCCTAGGTTTCAGACTGTTCTGTAAGGTAAGATTTCTTCTGGCACATTATGTTACAAAACTAAGTGAGAACCTCCCATCAGATCTCCTCTGGAGAAGTGCATGGAACCATAAGGTTGAGATACGCATCATGTTTAGTTTAGTGGAAAGGGTCAGGAGGACAACATCCTCATGGAGATCTGATAGGCCACAACATCCCAAAAGAGAAGAATAACTTGATGCCAAAGAATTCTTGGAAAATGAATCAGAGGGTCTTGTCGCTTTCACACTCTTAGACAGAACAACTCTTCAGGAAGGCTATTCCACTCAATAATAAATTTCCGCGAGAAGAAATATTTCTCAATGTCCAATCTACAGCAATTGCCGCAAAGCTAAATTAAGGCAATGACCCCTCTGGAAAACTCAAAGAAATAGTGAAAGGAAAGGCCCTGAAATCCAGGTGGATGGAATGAAAAAACGGAATCAAATCACCTCGACTTCATCTCAGCTCTATCGAAGTTAGAACGAGACGCCTTATCTTCCTCCTAAGGTGACCTCTAAGACAGTGAATTAATCTAGCGGCCCTCTGCTGAAACATTTTCAAAGTACCTTGTGCTGCAACAGCAGTCTTCTCTGACCCTGATTGACTGAGTAAAGAGTCTCATTGGGGAATTACGGAAATAATGGTATGTGCTGTCTTCTCCGTCATTTATGTTACGACCCTCTCAAAGTTACAGTATGCTTCCTCGACCATATTCGTACAAATTCAAACAAATTTGTATAATTTACAGGTATTTCTATGCTTGTTAGTCAAGGTAACCTTTAGCTGAACTGAATTTGCTGGATATGATCTCATTGTTTTGAGATTGTGTGTGTGTTTTCAGCGTATCATATCACCGTACAATTATATCTATCAGGATTTCATTCTTCTTGTCAGGATGGGCTAAAAAGCTTTCCTCCTTTCATCAGATAATGCTTTTTAGAAAATCTCTCTCAAATCAGTTGATGGGCATGACACGGAATATGTGATGGTATGATGAACAGGTGAATGCAGTGGTTTACCTCTGTTTATGAATTAACTGCAAACATCGTAACGAATAATGTAGATCCAGAAATTTGAAGGCCTGTCTTCAATTTGTTTGAAAATTGAAAAAATGAGAAGGGAAAGAATGGAAAACTGTGTGGTAGAAAATATAGAGAGCACTACATCATCTGGTAGTAACAGACATCAGACATTTGTATAATGTCAAATGAGTATAATCAGCATAGTTCGATGGTAATTGCCAGTAGATCACACTATCATATGTTGATACAGTAGTGGTTCCTATATATGGTCTACCTGTGTTCTTCGTGGCTGGAATGATGCAAACCAGACTGTCCGTTATTCACCAAGATTTATGAGATTTAGATTGCCTCTTCAGCATTGGATGTATCAGCGGGGAGTAGAATAATAGGTCCTACTCGAACCCTACCCTACATAGGTGATTGAGAAGAGTCGGTGTTTGCTACCTTTTTTGTACGAGCCAAAACACAACCAGGTTTTTACCCTTTCTTTAAAATTTCTTTAGTATTCTGGGAGCATGCTGTGTGGTGGGGGTGAGAAAAGTAGGGAGTAGAGGTGGGGGGGGGGGGGTGGTCGGTGGGTGGGGGAGAAGCAAGTATTATCCACCAGTGGCAGATGCCATTATCATGAAGTTTGGTGTGATCCTATCTTTCACATAACAACTCAACGTTCCCCTGCTGCCTTTCTCAACTTTCCATATTTTCTGGTTATCTTCGTTAGAGCCTGCAAGAGGGTTTGGATATGTACTCTTGAGAGTCCCAACCCCCCCCCCCCTCTCTCAGTTCTGATGGGTAAATTATACTATAGTCTTTTCAAAAAATGGGAGTATGAAAACACTAGTGCCCACAACTGGGTGATTATTCCAGACATGAGACCCTAGTAGCCTAGTTCATCATAAGGTGAAAAGCGGAGGGTGAAACGTATCCGAGTTCCTCTTTTATGATTAGACTCCCACCCCAACCATGGTGTCCCAGATTGGGTCCAAGAAAATGGAAATAACAATTTTGTGTCAGGGTTTCTGTGGTCATGGAATTTACCCACGGGGCCATTGTCTGCTCTCAAGACAATAGTAAATTGTTAGTCTCCCTAATTCTCCCAGGATTCTGTGGAAAAAGAAATTTTATGCTGTTGGAGGAAAGGTTATGGACAGTCTGTCTGGCGTTTGAAGAGTCACAGAAATTGGTTCCTCAGAATCTGCATGAACTCCGGACTGTGTTCAAACTTCAGTCGCATAGTTCCTTGATGTCCCACAAATCTCTTTTCCTGATGGGAGAATCAATACATGTCGGAATTCATCCTATCGGGATGTGGAAAGCCTTCACATCACCCAGCTGTCATTATTTTTTAAACTAATGCGTACACAGCGGCGAGTTTCAGGAAAACGTCCTGCGCTCTTTCAAAGTGCGGAAATTCTATATTGTTTGAAGCAATTGCCCGGAAATGACACAAAATAATTCAGACTGGAAAGTGGCGTTGGTCGGAGCTTGGTCCATTGACAGGGCTGTCAGCAGACCTTTTAGGTGTCAGCAGAGTTTGGTACAGTCAAAGAGGAGCCCTGACAAACAACCTCATGACGCCACTAGGAAGCACTATAACTAAGTCATGAATATGCACTCACTGGGCAGGCCATCTTGCAAGAAGGTGACGGAGACTCCCGCAGTTATAACTGTATGCCAGGAGAAATAGGGGACCTGCATAATTTCAGCATTTGACGCATCAATACACAATAGACTCTTCAATATTTTGCAGGGGATCTGGTTAGTTCATACCGATATACTTTTCTGAATCACAATTATAATTTATGAGCACCTTTGCAAAACACCTGACCGTATAGCAGATTGGTTACATGTAGGAAATAAATGTTAAAGTAGTTGAAAAAAAAATCATCTGATGACAAAATTGGAATCATATGATGTTGATATTTAGTTTTACTGATGAGGTTGTTGGGTATGTTGGTACATAGCCCTTAACAAATAGTATTGTTTCTTGAGAATAGGACCAAACTAATAACAGTGAATTGACGAAAATGTAGTACATTTATTTGTATATACAGTTTGGCACAATTGAATGAAGTAACTCAGTGGAGAGAGTGGAAATCCATAAAAAAAATTGTTTAATCTTTTTTACTATCGTGATTCTTCATTTCGCATTCGGAATCCCAATGGCATTTTATCCAATGGCATTTTATGGATTCAATGGTAATTCCTTCCAGGTACCTAGGCATCGAGATGTGATGTATGTGCAATATGAGATGTTAGGTAGAATCATGTATATTATGACTTTCACTCATGTACGAGCTGGGAAATTTATCTCCAAACAACGCGCCGCGGAATCACACAAAATGGTTAGTGTGGTACGATATATGACGTATCTTCAACTGGTTCTGTCGATCATAGCAAAGGCTAGTTCTTGTTACCTTCGTCCTGAATGAAGCTCAGCATGAAGGACAGAAGAAAAGGACTAGGATTCAATAGGTGCCGGCATTGTTGCGGTATGGTGTAAGAATCGGTTATTCCGTAGAATCGTGAATGCGGGAGCGGCGTGACTCTCTAAATGTCAAATTTTACGTGAGCTTGGGCAGGAAAAGTGTCAGGATGTATCGGCTTGTGAGGACTGGATTATAGGTTCTATAGAGGCAAAACTTGATTACAGATTGAAACAAGCCACAGTCAATAGGCATAATAACTAGTGTGCCAAAGCGGAATGGACACCGGAGAGCAGCATACAAAATTCTTGGGATATCTCCATGATGGCCAGTAATGTAAAAGTAAGTAAAAACTGTATTGTCCATAAAATTGGAAATTGCATCTCTCGCACATAAAATCAGTTGCAAAAAATATATATCTAATAATAAGACGATGTTCATATATACAATTAAAGAGTAAGGAGTTAAGATCACCTAAAATCAAGCCCTGAAGCGCTACATCACCGGCCTAGGAAATGGCAGAGCTAGCGAGTTAAAGTGCTGATATATAATTTCATTGCACGAGGAATAAGAGAGTTACGATACCGGTTAGTATTCAAGCGAGGAAGCCTCAGTCTGCTAATGCCCTTATTGTTCATCTGACTAGAATGAAGAGATGGTGGAAGGAGTGATTACAGTCATCCCAGATAGATAACAAGTTTAGACTGTTAAAAAGGGACTTGTAAACCAAACAACTGGAGAAAAGGACTCGGCCTAACAAACACGCTCAGCTTCTTAATAACATCATCATTACGGTTCATTTCTTCCTTGTTAACATTCCACCCCAACAATAAAGACCAATACCTTCCAAACCCCACAGATCGCCAAGAGCATTATAAAATAGCTCCAAAATTCAGAACGGGGACGCTGAATAGTGACATTTTTCGAAGGCAGCACAATCTAGAATTCAATTTCTTAACGAGGCTATCGACATGGTCCCCCAAGTTAACTTACTATTCAGCACACTCCCAGATATTTGTAGATGGAACACGGGTCTACCTCTTGCACCATCGATAATAACGGGGGGCGGCGACGTAGACTTACGCCCTCAAGGTCCATAACCATTTCATAGTCTTGGAAATATTTAAATGCAAAAAAATTGGCCTGACAGTACCTCAACAAATAATCGCAGTGTTGGGACGGTGTTAAAGGCATGTCATCTCTCATAATAAGACCAACCATAGTATGTATCATCAGCGAACTTGATGAGAGGGCATTCCTCCGACAATGACCTGAATCAGGACGTGTATAAGGTGAGAGAAATGGAGCCCATACAAGTACCCGCGGGGGGCCCCGTATTGGATAGTAGTTATCAGAACGGCAAGTGGAGGAAAGTTTAACGAACTGAAGTCCGATTAGTAAGATAGTCATATCCAATTGATTAACCACAAGGAGGATACCCATCCCGAGGGAGTTTGAACATATTCATGTGGTTGGATGTAATGAAAGCGGATGAGGGAAATCATAAAACAAAAAAAAAGTTACTCTAGCGAATTACCAGAAGGTTCAAGGGGGAGGGGGAGTACAAGCGATCAAGAAAAGAAGAATTAAGCATCCTCACAGCTAAGACTGGAGCTGTACGCAAACTGCAGGGGTCGAGGAAGGGTATTTTTTAACAGTAGGTTTGAATGCTCCAAGAACAAGCGCTCACATACTTTCATGGGTTTATGCCGTGAGTGCAAGGGGCGAAGATCATCATAGGCTACACGATTAGCGTGGGGTCTTAGGAACAGGTAGATACACGCACTGCTCCACACGACGGAATTGCCAAACTGAAAAGATTGATTAAAAATGACAGAAACCAAAATGAGAAAGCTCTCTTTGACAGTTTTAACCACTTCGGTGAAAGGGAAGTCTGGACCTGCAGCCTTAGAAGATTGGGATTGAGGCAACTGACGAAATACATCATTATCTGTTACCACGAGTTGCAGTCAGTTTCATCAGCAGTTGCCGTTTATGCATATGTGTGTTCAGAAGTAAAATTGAATTATCAAAAACGGTTATAAAAAATGCTTCAAATCATGGCATATTTCAGATGTGGCAGTAGGTAGTGGCAAAGACTGGCTTCTGTTTGTATATCCGCTCATCAGTCGCATTTCCCAGGCACGCTTCATGTCCTTGTACGTGAAGTATCCTTCGATCTTATCTCGGTAGGCGGCCTCTTGAGGACGTTTAAGCTCGGAGTTGGAACTGGCCTCAATCCCTCTGGATATCCTATGCCGAACGAAAAGTCTCCTTCTTATTATGACTTTTTAACGTCTTGTTAATCCATAGTTTGTGTTGGGAACACTTTTATCTTCTGTGTAGGGGACGGCTTGGCCTCCACACGAAAGTTTATATAGCTGGTAATCGTATTAGTTAATTCATCACGTCATGGCAACCATCCACAGACAGTCCCATCTGTACAATCACGCTCCGCTCGAAGCGATCAATTACATTGTCATTCCACTGTTGAACAGTGATTACGGTGGTTTTCTCTCTATGAAACAATGGCAAGTACTTCGGCACCAAGATTAACGAGATTGTGATCGGCTTTTTCAAGTTTGGGTAACTGAAATGATAAGTATGTTGCATCTTTACGTTTGAGTATAGCAGGTTAACGGTAGCGTCATGCCGGGTGCGACACTTCAAATGATTGATAGTCGTATACACTGCTCTTCTTTATACTAGAGTGATTGAAATCTCCATTGATAATGGTACAGGCATCAGGAGATACACCTCAAATTCATGAATGAATTGCATCGTTCCTAGCAGGATTTACGGACACGTTGCGGTTTGGATATCAAGTGTGATTGAGTACGTTGAAAAATTTCCCTCGGCAGGTTAGTAGGCGAGTACTGCTTGTTAAAATTTCGATTGTTCTCAGAACAAGAGGGGCGTTCGATGATGACATCGTTAGGGTGACACCTCTCCTCATTCAATGTAATGCAACACACCACCACCTTTGCTTTCCGATTAGATAGATCCGGTCACCTCGCACGAACGGTGGAAACATGCCAATAAAAGATGAGAGTCACTATGGTGATCCGTAGCAGGGTCTCCGTAAACGACAGAATGCTAGCGTTACGATGTTCTTGCAAGTATTAACATTGGCGCAAGCATCGTCACTTTGTTAAGAGAGAATTGCAAATTACATGATTATTGAATGGCAAGTACGGCTTACATTTGAGTCTGCGTTCCGCTCTTCCCACCCCTCAAGATTTACCTCGTTCCTCTTGCGCATCGCCTTCGGCATGTTACGGATATTGTGTAGGCTGTGTATAGGCCGGTAACGTAAGGAGTGTAATTCCGCCGATGAGTAGGTGATCCTTCCCGATGAAACGGAAATGTTCGTTTCTACTCCCGAACATGAACATATTGTCCCAAGTAGGACACACAGTCCAAAAAGCCAGACACTTAGATTCCAAGAAGCCAAACACTTAGATTCATTTTGCAGGATGCAGGATAACCTGTATATGCATGGGCTGCTGCATATCTGATTTTTTCCTTTTTTTTTTTTTTTAGCTCAAACGGATGTGTGGGTGAGCTATTGTGATCCGGCATGTCTATCTATCTATCTATCTATCTATCTATCTATCTATCTCTGTCAACAATTTATTCAAATTGCTACTCTCTACGGTGTATGGTGGATCAATGATGAAACTTGGTCACAGTGATCACTGAGTGGAGGGCATCCGGGCTGCTCAGGAAGTCGAGGTCAAAGGTAATCTAGGGGTCTATTCGGCCATTTGCGAAAAACTGCAAAATACCTCTCCTCTACAGTTCCAGTCGGATTTTCATGAATGTTTCAGTATTCTCGGTGACCAATTGTTTCATACGGGGTGTTCAGGAATTTGAGGTCAAAGGTCATCTAGGGGTCATTTTGGCCGGAAAAGATGATTTTTTTGTTGGTAAACAAACAAAATGCTTCTCCTCTCAGAGATTGAATTGGATGATCGTGATAGTTGGTCAGTATAATCATTGACTAATGGTACATACGGGGTGTTCAGGAATTTGAGGTCAAAGGTCATCTAGGGGTCAATTTTAGTCATTTCGTTTAAATGGTCAAGCGGCTTCTTTCCTACAGTTCAAATCGAATGCTCATGAAACTTGGTCAGTATTATCGGTGACTAATATTACATACGGGGTGTTCAGGAATTTTAGGTCAAAGGTCATCTAGGGGTCATTTGGCCAAAAAGCTCATTTTGGGGGTTAAACCAAAAAATGCTTCTCCTCTCAGAGATTGAATTGGATGATCGTGATAGTTGGTCAGTATAATCATTGACTAATGGTACATACGGGGTGTTCAGGAATTGAAGGTCAAAGATCATCTAGGGGTCAATTTTAGTCATTTCGTTGAAACGGTCAAGCGGCTTCCCCTTCTACAGTTCAAAGCTGCTCATGAAAATTGGTCAGTTATTATCGGTGACTAATATACATACGGGATGTTCAGGAATTTTAGGTCAAAGGTCATCTAGGGGTCATTTGGCCAAAAAGCTCATTTTGGGGGTCAAACAAGCAAAACGGGTCCTCCCAGAATTGAATTGGGGGGGATGAACTGATAGTTGGTAAATATTATTATTGACCAATAGTACATCAGGGTGTTCAGGAATTTGAGGTCAAAGGTCATCTAGGGGTCAATTTGGCCATTTGGTTCAAATGGTCAAGCGGCTTCTTCTCCTATGGGACAGATCGGACGATCATAAAAAATGGTCAGATGATCATGACCAGTGGTACTTATGTGGTGTTCAGGACTTTGAGGTCAATGGTCATCTAGGGGTCAATTTTGGCAATTTGGTTCAAATGGTCAAGCGGCTTCTTCTCCTATGGGACAGATCAGACTACAAGAAAGTTGAGAAAGTTGGTCAGTATCATTGTGGACTAGTGCTACTTATGGGTGTTCAGGAATTGAAGGTCAAAGATCATCTAGGGGTCAATTTGGCCATTTGGTTCAAATGGTCAAGCGGCTTCTTCTCCTATGGGACAGATCGGACGATCATAAAAAATGGTCAGTATAATCATTGACTAATGGTACATACGGGGTGTTCAGGAATTTGAGGTCAAAGGGTCATCTAGGGGTCATTTTGGCCAAAAAGAGGGCATTTGGGGAGTCAAACAACAAGATGCTTCTCCACACAGATTGCATTGGATATCCTGTGTGGTCAGTATTTCATTGAACCAATAGTGCATACTTTCAGGAAATTAGGTCAAAGGTCATTTATGGTCATTTGCTAACGGTTCAAGCGGGACTCCTACATTTTTCAAGCAACTATGCACGAAACTCGGTCAGTATCATCGGGTTGACCATGGATACATTTACATCGGTCAAATCAGCTTCTTTGACTTCTACTTTACTACTACAGATAGATGGAATGATCATGAATTGTGGTTACTGTTACAATTGACTAATGGTCATATGGACCGTGTTCAGGATTTGAGGTCGAGGCCATCTAGGGGCTAATTTCAGGCCATTTTGTTCGAATGGCAAGCGATTCTATCCATTTTTTTTAGAACACCTATGTGGATTATCTTTCTACGGAATAGTTTGGAGAATCATGGAAGTTGGTACGTGACCTATATTAAGCCTGTTTGTGACTGATGATAGAATTATTATGTCGAAGCTCATGTAAGGTATCTTTAAAAAATCATGCCCCATTTCCTACACTTCAACTGGTCACAAATGATGAGGTGAGATTAATGTGCATGGCACTCTGGTTTTGTCTATGGTGCAAAGTCTGAAATTTCCCAGTTATACCGCACCCCGCGTGCCGCTTCGTGAATGGAAATCTATTGAATCGATTACGCTAGGATTCCACTGGTGCCGGAAAGCCGGCTTGCAGTAAAACACAGTTTGCGAAAGATGGGTTTGATTTTCAGAAGCGAGCCAATTGCATGATGACATGTGAAGTTATAGGCCTACTTAGTTAAGGTGGCATGCTCTTCTAACGCTGGTCGACCAGAATCTCTCGCAGTCATTGTCCTGTCATGTCCATCTGTAATGTCTTTCATCCAGGTCCTTCTTGGACGTCCTTCCCATCCTTCCATTAAAGATTGGCCCCTGGATAGTGTGTTTGGATTTTATGTGTCTTTGAAGGTGTCCGTAGTCGGCATTCTTCCTCTCGAGTGCTTCCAAGTAGCATGCTCTCTTCTCCAACCATATTCAGGACCCACAAGTTGAAACCCAAAAAGTATACAAAAAACAATGTATTAAGACGTGTGAAATGTTGAAGATGGTGTATGAAGGAGTAGGCTATACCATAGATATCCCTTTTAGTGACGCGGCGGCAATGCGCATCGGTACACGTGGTAAAATTGACTTCTCAATGTTCGTTTCTCAAATAGGTTAACAGCTTATTCAGACATTCCTTCCAGAGGCGTCGCATCCGTTTTGAAAAGTGGGGGGTTGGGGGGAGGGGAACACATCGAATGCAACTGACTATTAAGGGAAGCGCCACCATCGGTTGCGCGAAGGCGCACAACGAAAATTTCAGCTTTCATACCATCAGATCGCCGGAAACGGCACTTGCCAGACTCGATAGCACACATCTAATGGGTGTTTGATTTGAGATACAGACAAAGTTGTCATTGTGCGTACTAAGATGATTTACCGGATAGTACACATGGTACCATTTTTTTATTACCTTTGCTACTCTGGTTTGTGCGTGGGAGTGACCAGGGGTATACCCAGCGCCCGCAATTTCGCCCGGAATTTGGGCGTGGGGGGGGGGGGGGGGGGGGGGGGGATTGGGGGGAGATCTGCCCCCAAGGCTTCTGAAATCAGTCGAGTGAACAAAATGATGCGAAGCACTACATCGAGCATATACCACGCCTGATAGAAAAACGCATTGCGCTCGACAACGCTTTGAAAATTTATTGCACTTTTGGCTATGTACGATTGAAATTCCAGAAACTCGGTATGAAAACAGGATTAATCCTTCGACTTCGGCCCGGCGGGTGGGCCAGATCTTTCCCCGGGGTCCGCACCCTGGAATTAAGTTGGACTTGAGACGATATGATATGGTGTCTCCCACTTTCGAAGGTGGGGGACATGTCCCCCGTCCCCCACCTGTTGAAGCCCATGCTCCTTCGGTGTGCTTGGTGTACCCCTGCATTCCCCACTTATGGCACCTAATAAAAATAAATAAATAAATATGTACATTTACTTTAAGGGAGAAATACGAAGGTTTTTGATGCGCCGTTAAGAATTGACCAAACAGCCAACGAGAACGACAGAAGGTGATTGTGCACAGATAAACAAGCCGTTTCGAGCCCCGAGTGGAAGATTGAATATTTGAGTGAGAGAGACCTGAGACACGGATTGAAAGAAAAAGGTCAGTTGTTTCGACACTTGTGAAAAATAAGTAAGGCTTCAGTGCGGCAAAAATTGGCTTTTGGCGAGGTCCACAGTTAACCTCAATATCTAATCCTAGCCTTAGCTTAGATAAGAGGGCGGTTTTGCAGCATGACATCATCGATGGGTGCCTTCGCGGATAAGTACGAAGAAGAGTGTCTTAATGCGCTGGAATTGATTGGTAGAGATGAAAAACAAGTACTAGCTGTACCGGGGGAGAAAAATCATCCAAACAGAATGACAATCGGGCAAAAGTCACCACGAATACACTGGTGTTGCATCAATCCCAATCACGGTGAATTATCCCACGAATACTTTCCGAGTATAAGCAATTGCCGTCAAGTTCTCCACGAATTTGTTCAATTTTTATGTTCTTTCACCTTATCATACAGTTTTTACACCTGAAAATCCGAATCCGCATCTACGGAATAGAAGAGTGCGTTGCGTGCGAGTGTGTGTTGTGTGTTTGTGTGGGAATCCCTAGTCTCATAACTCCGACACCACTCGGATAGATCAAGGTCACACTTGGTATATGGGTTACTCAAATGAATATGAATCCCTATGTTTTGGGGTCAGGTCAAATGAAGATCCGGGTCGAGAAAGGTCGAAGTTTCGAAATCTTGGGTTTCCAGGGCTCCCACAATGAATCCCTATTGGTTTGAGGTCCGATCTAAAGTCATTTGAGGTCAAGGGACGGCAAAGTATGAAATGAGGAGTACAGGAAACCTATTGTGTTTGGTGGGTAAATCAGGGGTCAGATTTGGGAAATTGCGAGAAATGGACAATTGGCAATTTTTAGCTCATTAACACGATAAATCACCCCCACTTGGATGCGACCAAGTTCATATTTGGCTATGGGTTCCCCAAAAATGAGTACATGATCCCTAGTGTTTTGGGGTCAGGTAAGGTCATCTGAGGCAAGAGAAGTCGAAGTCTGAAAAAATCTTGTGAACGCGATAAGTCCAGAATTCCTGACCCGATTCAGGTTGGAATTTAGTATGCATCTTTCTTATGGGAAAAACAAGAACACTATCGTTCTCGGTGTGACTGGAGCCAGTTCTGGAGGACATGAAGATATTGTGAAAAATCATTTTTTGGCTAAGAGACATTAGAATATTCAGCCGTTTGAACTGTGGACAAGTGATCAGCCAATCCGCTGACATAATCATCAAGATTGCTTTCCCCAAGTGGATGTCTCCTGAGACAGCTGTTATTCGACCTTGAAGTGGTTTGTAATGGGAACGGATTCTTTAACCTTGAACTCGTGAACAATGGACAGTGGAGGGCTAATAAACTGAGAAAATGAGATGTTGGAGAAATAGAAGGGGATTACATATAAGTTTCCCCGAAAATTTTCCCAGGAAACGTAAAATAAGTAGGTCATCGGCCGAAAACGAGAATATTCCAACGATCGTAATCACTCCCACTTTTCAAAAAATTCTAACGGATTTGGATTTTAACATAAAATTTGAGTGTGTGGTTTTCTGTCGGCCCCAATGACAGATCATGAACAACGTCTATGTCAGCTACTAATTGTCGGGGATGTGATCCGAATTCGACGATGAAATGAGAGAATGCGGATAATTCAATCATTCCATTGATGAAATAACTTCTCAGTCCGCGGTAGAAACCACGGATGTGGCACCTTGTCATGAAAGAGGGTCATTAGCTATGTCACCCGGTTCAAGGGGCTAGTTCTGTAATGGAGGGGTCGAAATCTGATAATCTTTTTGGCACCCTAAGTCTAGAATGCCTGGTTGATCAGGTTGAAATTTTGTATGAAACCTTTTCATGGGGGAGTACAGGAACGATATTGTTTTTGGGGCGGACCAGGGGCGAGAAGAGGTAAAGTTTGAAAAATCTTATTAAAACGATAAGTCGAAATGCCTCGACCGAATCAGGTTGAAATTCGGTATGCAGTTTAATTATTGTTTTGGTTTGTACGTCTGGGGTCAGATTTGGGAAAAACCACAGCGGATATGGAGGAAGTTGTGATATTCAGCTCGTTACCCTTCATGTACTGCTGGTTTTGGAGAACGAATCGAGTTTCATCTCAAACAATTCCAAGCTTCAAATAGAAACATTTGTCAATTAGGAGCATATATATCCCAATGGAAAACCGGATTGCCGTAATGGGCACAGATCTCCGCCTCGACCCCAAACAAAATGGCCGCCGGCAGCTCATTATATATGTGTCTATGCAAAATTGCTAATTTTTTCACGCTCTGGTTTGTACAGCATGGAGAGATATTTTGACACCTGAGATCTTTGCATATGGTGATAAGAAAGTTCCTTTAACTCTTGATGGAAAACCCAATAAAATGCCTTTTTTAAGAAAAAGGCCGTTTTCCTCAAATACGCATCATGAATATTTAAAAAAACGTCAATTTGCCCAGTTTACAGTTGTGAGCAGCTTCAAACGTTTCAAGTCGCCCCCTTGAATGAATGTTCTATTCACATATACCCACCCTAAACATGATTTGGATATTCTCCCATTGTGAACAAGACACGACAAAAGTGGTGAAATGACCGAATTATATGTGCGCAAACCATACGTAGGACATCCGAATTTGAATGTGATGAAAAAGCCCATCCCAACTGACACCAATGTTGTCAGACTAATATAATTTGTTGGACCTACTTTACAGTTCATATGACAAAAATACGAAGTTCAACAAATACCTTGAAGATCTCAGTTTGTGGATGGGGAAGGAAACATTGCAAAGTGACCAAAAGATGCTAATACGACACCGCATAATAACCTGTTTGCAATTCTGAATCCTCCGTTGATGCTTCTAGAGCCTCGTGATATGGTGAAGAGAAGACAAGATGCTTCCAGTCCCTAATTGCATGGACGGGAAAGGAAAATAAATCAGACATCAGAGCGAATAATACACAGGCAACGAAATATGCAGTATCTCTTGTGGTGATTACCTAGGCTTGTAGCCAGGATTTTTCAGGGGGGGGGGGGGGGGTGCTCCAGCCCCCGCCCCCAGTTGGAGCATTTTCTATGGGGCGACGTTTCACCATCTGAACGGAGCGCAACTATTGGTTGGCGCGGGGAGGTAAAAGAATTTCAGCACAATTAGGAAACCTTCCAGATGGCAAGAAAATGGACACTTCTTGACCTATTCAAGGAGCTGATGAGTTGCATTTCCACAGTTTTTAGCTCAAAAACCATAGCCATCCATCCCATCCTTTTGTGGGGGCCACAAAATGTTAGTGCGTCGAACTTCGTGAATCTCGTACAGAATTGGTGCACAATGTTTATTGACTGATGGGGTCATTCGTGGAGGCAAAGGTCAAGGTTCAAAATAGGCATTAAAGGAGCACAAGTGCCAAAATGGGGGAAAAACTGCAAAACGCTACCATTCCTAAAATTTGGTGCACCAAGGCTGCTGTGTTCGGTCATGTCATGGTCTATAAGCCGTACCTTCGGGGGTTCAGAAAATTTTGGTCCAAGGTCCCAATTGGCCAAGGGCTCATTTCATGAAATTCCACGCAATGATACTTGAAATGCACCTCCTCCTACAAGCTTGATTATATTTCTTCAAAGTACATGTAAATGTTCCTGGGGTAGAGGGCCCAGTGGGGGTGTTCAGGAAGTTTGGCCCAGGCCCCAGTTTGGGCCAAAGGGCCATTATGTAAAATAACGCTAAATCTTGATCTCCTACAATTTAGCTTGCATAGTACTGAGGTTCAAGTTCCTAATGATGTTCTAACTAGGACGTACCCTTGGAGTGTTCAAGATTTTTTGTTTCAATGTCCGACCGGGCCCGAGGGCCCATTTTATGAATTTCACACAATGGGGTGCTTGACATGCTCTCCTCCCACAATCGTTAATGATTTTCAAAAAAAAACCTTCTTCAAGTTACATGTTTATGGTCCTTGGGTAGAGGGCCTTTGGAAGTTATTCAGGATTATTGGGCCCAGGGCCAATTTTGGGCCCTAGGGCCCATTATATGAAATACGGTAAATTCTTGTATCTCCTACAAATCTGTTGCACCATGCGTGATTCGGTCTAAGGATAGTCTATGCCTTCTTCAGGGTGCCCAGGGCTTTCTGTAGGACCCCACCCTATTTGGGCCCAGGGCCCCACCTGTGGAATTGACGCAAAATACTTCTCCTCGTTACAGGTTTTGGTGCCAGTACGGACAGTTCGGTCATAATGGATGGTCTAACCGTCCTACTTTGGGGTGGTTCAGGAATTTTTTTCCATGGTCCCACTGGGCCCGAGGCCCATTTCGTGCAATTTCACACAGTTGGTAATTGAAATGCATCTCCTTCCTCAGTACTATTGATTTTATTTAAAATTTACAACATGCGATTCTCCTTGGTTTCCGTGTCCATTGGGTGTGTTTTGCGACTTCTGGCTGAAGCCCATGTGCCCCCGTGTTAAATCCCATGCAAAATGCTTCTACAAAACAAATTTTGGATGCACAAGTCAGTGCAGTTGTTCAGTCATATTGATGGTCTAGTAGCCGTACCTTACCTCCAGGGCTCTCAAGGAAAGTTTGTGCTTTGGTGCCCCAGTTTTGGGCCCTAGAGCCCATTCGTGGAATCACGCAAAATGTTTCTCTTCCACAGTGCTGAGCTTGATCATAATGATGGAATACGTAATAACTATTGGATTTTTGGTCCCCGGACCCCACCCTGGCCCTACATTCTTCTCTCTATCCGTGTATCAAAACAATTGCCTTTTGGGCCCCCAAACAGTCATTCTGTGAACGGGATGTCGATCAAACTGGGACACATTGTTAATTGACCCCATAGCCATGTTTGACTTCGTGAAGGTCAAGGGGCAATAGGGCCATATGTATAAATTTCCAAATGTCTCTCCTCCTACAAAGTACATTAGAATTTTCTTGAAACTATGTCTTAATGTTTTTCGGTTGGGCTGGCCCGTTTCAGCTGTGTTTGCAGATTTTGGAGACAGCATCATAAGTGTCGTAAGAATAAAAGAACATACATTTGAGAAAGAAGCAAAACAGTCAGTCTTTAATGATGTTGACCCCATCTTGGACCCATGTCATTGACTTTTGTGATTTGTGAAGTCAAGGTCCAGAGGTCAATTAAAGGGGGGCCACTAGCCATTGTGGGTATTGCCATTTTCTCTCTCAATTGGCATTCTTCGATGGATGATGCTAAAGTGAGGTATCCAATGTTCTTGACACTAAGACCTGTTTGGCCACATGAAGATCAATGTGGAAATGGCACATAGCCCTTGCGTTGAAACTGCTTCTTAGCCCGTGATCTTGAACATTTACACAATGTATAATGAACATGCGTCCTTGGCACATTTTGGCGGTTTGAGCTAACGCACCATTGTGTTCTTGTTAGCTCAACCGCTATGCCTGGTTGAGCTACTGTGATCCGCCAGTCATTCTAGCTATCTATCTATCTATATATCTATCTCTCTATCTATCTATCTATCTTCTATCTACTATCTATCATCTATCTATCTATCTATCTATCTGTCTGTACTGTCTGTCCACAATGCCTTGTCGGTGCCAATGACTCAATCTTTGATTGATGTGACCCACTTGTAACCTAATGATCATGTGAACCACTAGGACATTTCTGACCTTGTCAAGGTCAAAGTCAAGGTCATTAAAGCATCACATTGTGCCATTTTGTTCAACAAAATTCAAATGTTACTTCTACAAAAAGCATTGGAATTGTCTTGAAACTCATTCATAATGTTCCTTGGGTTGTTCTTCATATTGTACACAGTTTTTGATGGAACTCATATAATGCCAGCAGAATTAAAAAACAGTAACATCTGGCTAAAAGAAGTATTATTTGCCAATAAACAGTCATAATTTGATGGATGTGGACTGAACTTTGAAACAATTTCACTTTTGCCCTTGGACAACTTTGACCTTGTGAAGGTCAAGGTGAAAGTTCATTAAAGAGGATAAGGGACTACTTTGTTTAAATCTACAAAATCGGCATTTTCTTCTATGAATAGGATTGTATTGTTCTCAAATTGCATTCTAATGTTTTCTCAAAAGGTGCTTCTTCATAGCATGTCCACAAATTTACATGTCATGTTATCCGCGGTAGCTTGAGGTTCATTTTCACAATGGAAAGTTTGACAATTTCCCATGATCCGCTTCATTTCTCCATAATTCACTGCGGATATCTGGACCTTGCAATCTAGCTGTTACTGTATATGCATTGTCTGCATACCCTCCAACCGTAGAGTGCCAATTCCTTGGATGGACGGACCGAGCGATTCGCATAGGCACCGAGCGGGCTAGATTAAGAAGGGCTATTCCATTTAATGTGCCTTTCCTCATAGTAAGTAGCAGATATGGACCTTTATCCATGAAGGGATATTATTTTAGAGATGGAAATTGAATAGTTTCTACTAGCATCGCGATCATAGACCCTTGAATCAGAATTTTGGAGGCAGACTTCGCAGCGACGTTGAAGCACAGGGCTCGAAGCGTTGACCGCTAACCCATAATGTATCCTAGGCCTATAGTATAAGCATTAATACCTAGTGCTTCGATGAGTAGTTAACACTATATTAGCCGCCCGTGGCTGGGAAAGGCCGGCTGAGTATCGTTGGAACGGTTCGATCTTTTGCGCAATCTTCGCATACTCATATATTGTGTGTCCAGACATCGTAACACTGCAGAACATTAGAGAAAACAACTATTTTTATGTTTACAAAACAACGGGCATGAATCATGATTCTGCAAACAGTGCATGTACCAATCTAGGCTATGTCAACCGTGTGAATGGGACCAAATTCACTGTACAATAGCTAACGTTAAATCTGCAACTCTGAAAACTTTGAAATCACAGATAATGAAACAGCATTAGATGGGTTGATCAAAACACCTTGCAACAAAGATTGAATTTCCAAATGGGGGGGTTACTTGCAAGGTTCTTCAGTATTCACTTTTCTGATCTAGGCTAAATGTGGGTCCTGTACAAAATCATAGCAAGCTCACTTAGCTTAGGCCTACTACTGGCACCTTGTGGAATTATTAAGCCATTGAACTTCCATTTTTTGTTTTCTTATTCCATATTCATTCACACCAAATACCTTTCGCCTGAAGGACTCTCACATGGGCCCAGAACAATGTTGCCGTTGAAAGAATTTGCCTTTTCACGACAGTTCAACGTGCTATGGTATGGCAGCAGGAACGTATGCATGGGGTAGCATTATCCCCATGGGCACGTACCACAGTGTAACTTGTGTACAGTAGTTAGACAGTCAGGGATACAAAACTTGAGGCCAAGAGGGAGGCTTGTGTGGTTTTGTTATGGGTGGGGTCAGGGACTTCGGAGTGGGGGTTAAAAAAGTTACGGAAGGTTTAGATTTTTTTAACACTGAGATTTGTGTGGACATTTGCCATTGGAATCTCCTACTCTCGGCCCACTCCCTGACAACTGTGTAACAACCAATCTATACATCCAAGCACATGGGTATACATTACAGTATGCAATGCAAATCATGTTTTCGGCCTGGGATGCGAATTTTTTTTTAGCAGATTTTCCTTTTTCCTGGAAACGTGATGCCAATTTTGACGGAAATTTTAGATGTCGTCGAGGTTGGGTGAACACCTCTGACTAGTTCGTGGGGCGCCAACTCACTATAGAGGAGGGTAATTACCCTATTTTATATATTGATTGTTTCAGCTCGTAGCAGATTACAGATGAACCGTACTTGCTATGGTGACTGGTTTGGCACATAGCGGAAGGATATGGGGCGATGGACTGATTAGGTTTACAGCATAAAATATGCTAATTAAGTTGCTACTTTTGCATAATTTATGTGAAATTCAAGGTTTGTAAGATTATTCCGGAAACTTGAATATGTCTAAATCCAGTCCTGAATTTTTTTTAACAGAGATTCTACGGTCAGTGGATTCATTCGATGTGTCTATTTGCGTAATTTTTGCAAATTTCTGAAGTTGGGTTGGATTTTCATGAAACCGGGTGTGTAGGTTTACCTTCAGTTCCAACTTTTTCCATGATGGTATCCGGGTCACTGGAGGTAATTCAACTTACTGTCTAATTTGCATAATTATGCGTATATAAAGTTTGCCCGATTCCATGAATTTTGGTAGATATGACTTAACCTTCACCTTCCACATTCCTAACTTAGACTGGAAGTTCTTCAGTTATTCAGTCTATTTTACATAGTTCATTCCAAATTTCAAAGTTTGGTTAGATTTTCTTGAAGCTCGATGCATGGTCTACCTTTACTCCAATTTATTTTAAACGTTACTCGAGTCATGTGGGTTATTCATGTGGGTATAATTTGCTTCATTCAGGCAAATGTTCACGCAGTTGTTTGGATGCCCATGAAATGTGTAGAGTGTGGTCCACCATTGGTTCCTGAGATATATATTTGAAATGAGAAAATAGTCATGAAGTTGAATATTGTGTCAATTGACTCAGTCAACAATTTCAGTCATATTTCCACAATACCTAATACGCCTTCGGTAGACATGGTCACCATCTTCCTAGAATTTGAATTGGTTCCCTATTATTAAGCTGTTCCTGTTAAATGCTAATAAAAAAATCTTGGAGCAAGACAGGGAAAGGGCCTTGTACTTGTTTGCAGTTGTGCCAACAGAAAACCTCGTCGTGTGCAACCAAGCGGGTGACACTGGGGGTGATCGCTTGTACCTCTCGAAAAAAACAATCTTTTTGACAAGACAGGTTAACAAAATAATACGGAATGTTTGAATTTCTCAAAATAGCGGGAGGGGACGATCATAAGTATTTATTTTTACTTGCCTAAGTCAATCCTGGACCTGGAGGCTAAAGTTGGGCTAAATGAGAAACTGGAAAAATTAAACTAACAGTAGCTATAGTCATAAGTTTAGGCCCCAAAGACCGACTGTGTTTTCATTGGGTTACCACACTTCCACATACAGACATTGTTTACATTCGGAGTATTCAGTCCTCTGTTGAGGGCTATTAAATAGGCGTCAGAGTCCAAGGCAACTCTTATGGCCCAAACTTTTTCTTGGGGTTGACATCTAGGATATGCCGCGAGTTTTGAACTACTACTGCTTTCTAAGTTTTGGTCCAACAACCATTCAGCAGGCCAAGTACCCATTCAGCTAACCTGTATCCATGGACCTTTCGGCCACCTCGCTGGATGTTATTTTGGCCGCCTGTCCTAAATATAACCAACATACTCCTACTATTCATTCCATAATCCGTCGCTAATGCAATACTGTGTACCTTTTCTAACTCTAGAACGCTCAAAAATCTCGATACAACTCCATCTATTAAGAAATCCCTGAAGGATTTGG
>JAODTK010005633.1:137500-508527 GCA_026419785.1 Sclerodactyla briareus
TCGACGAAAAATATTCTCCCCTGTCACACTGCCAACTCAGAAGATATGGTAACTGCTGATCAAGGGGTATTGAAGTGCACCCTACATGGAGTTTGGGGGAACAGTAAGGGTTACAGTTGAATGACACCGGACATGTCATCTGGGGACATTCATGCTAAGAAATCATGGGTCAAAATCACAGTTAGTTGGAAACACCTTCGCAGGGGAGATGAAGACCCTCTCAAAGAAGGTCCAGAGTGCTGTGATGATGCTTTCTTCATGCAGCCTGCCCATTGCGGAGCTGCGGAGCAGGAATATTAATACCTGGGGGGAATGCGGGGTTTGGCACGTCTCAGACGGAGACGCGTCGGCAAACGCGCAGAGCCAGTGTACTAGGAAGTGCTTGGAGCTCAAAGGTCTGGCCCGAAGCACTTTGAACTGTTGTTAGGAACGGTGGCGTCGGAACGTAATTTTGAGTGGGGGGGGGGGGGGGCTGATTTGTTTGAACGGATCCTGGGGGAGGGGTCTAAGAGAGGGTGTCCCTAGCCCTTTTCGAAGTTTCCACATTTTCCAGTAGCCCCTAGTGCACGTTGGTGCAATATAGCCTCCCGTACTCCCCTTCATCCAGTTCAATCAATCTTTTTGCATTTTCACATGTCCTTAGATGCGATTTGCTGCTATGAATCGTGTGTTTTTTGCCAAATCGAATCGAGGGCAGTAAGATTTAATAGTCGAAATCTCACCTTTCAGAGGACAGCCAAAGCCCTCTTCTCCCCTTTAGAAAATGTTTGCATTCCAGGTGGCCTCAGATGCAATCTGATGCAGTATGGCATATTTAATAGACACTCACTCTGTTCCAGAAATAATTTTGCATTTTCACGTCCTAAGATGTGACTTGTTTCTTAGGATCCTGTGATTTTTCGGCCAAAGTGTACAGAGCTCCATGGGCAATAAGTAGGCTCTACTTTGGGAGATGGTGTAATTCTTACTTAACAGCGGACCCGCTAACTTAGGCCGCCCGAAAATTTGTAGCCCCGAATGGTTTTTAGGTGGATCACCGAAAGACTGGAAATTTTTTGGCATGTTTTATGGGCATTTTATCGAAAATTCGGACAGTCAGCAAAAGAACCGGCCATTTCCTTTTTCACTTTTCCCCTTTGCTCTCCAAATTTCTCATCTCAGGAAATTGTGTGAGTTCTTCCCCTACCTCCCCCTTTCCCCGCCGTACGCCTTGGCCACCAAATCCCGTTTTCCCGCTTTGAGAAATGTTCACATTTACAGGTTGCCTTTTATGCAGTTTGGTGCATTTTAGCACTCCCTAAAACACTCTCTTCGTTCAAAAAAATAATTTTGCAGTTTCACATGTCCTTAGATGCGATTTGCTGCTCTGAATCTTGTGATTTTTTCCTGCCAAATGTGCCAAGCGCAAGGGCAGTAAGTGCCCTTCGTTGGGAGCTGGTCGGAAATCTCACTTTTTCAAGTGACCGTCAATATCCTCCAGTTTGTCCATTCTAGATTACCCAGGGTATGGATTTTCTTTTGCCACGTTACCGTTTATTTCGACGTGAATTTTCAGAACAGATCGCCCGCTATTCATAGTCTCGACTTTCATTGAGTTCACAGGTATCAGGTACGTAAAATATGCTAAAAAATGCTTTTGCGTGCGAAGCGCCAAAACTTTTGCACAATTTTGTGATATTTGAATAAAAAAATAAAAAATCACCTTCCCATCATCTTTCCCGGAATTTCGTCCTTGTTCCATCGAAATTTTGATCGATTTCTGCCTAGATATTTTTTCTCAAGTATTTGTAATCAATTTCAACTGTCTCATTTTGAACCAATGGTAACTGCTTTTGTCCGGACTGGAGGAATAAGAAGGGGCGCATGCCCTAATCATCGTAGTTAACCATAAAGGCAACGAAGAGGCATGCACAGATTTGGTGTTAACAAGCTATTTCCGCTTGGTTGCACGTGAATCTTATCCCTACCCGAATCCTGACAATAGACAGGATATCGATCAATGATCCGATCACCATATAAGATACGCAAAGCCAATCATGGCGGTCGTTGTAAATGTCTGGCGTGCTATTGAACGACAGACGCAAGAGTGTTGCGGAAAATGAGTGAAGTGGGGAGTACATGAATGACGAATGCTGTTTTTAAAATGAAAAAGGGGTTAACACAGACTCGATGGTGAGCTGGGGGGGGGGGAGGGGATAGTACTACTCCCGCTTCTCCACAATTTTCCACTGGGAGGGGGGGTGGGCGTTGTCTCACGCCCCAGTTCGTTTCGCCCTTGGTTAGGGAAAGCCAAGAGGCATTCTTGTCGCAGTTCCTGGATCAAGGGAGGGACCATCACCAATATCTAGATTAGTGAAACAAGTACAGTCAAAGTGAGCGGGTTCCGTTGTATATACAAATAGCCCCAGAAGAAACCTTGACTGTCTCCTTGACGCCTCGTCGCCAGGCAGTAAGGAGTAGATAACAAACCAGGGCAGGCGGGACTGCCAGTGGCAACACTTAACTTGGTTGATGAAAACCTCTGGCAATCTGAGAGCGTAGGAAGTGCTGGGCAGTGGATTAATTTCAAGCCTTGCCGAGATCACCGGGACCCGACGGTATATATATATCCTGAACTGTTGCAGAAGGGCTAAGATGTTCTGAAGCGATGAGGCTGCGGTACTCTTTTCATGGGTTCACACGATGTGCGCTCACGTTCCCAAAGCCTGGAAGGAGGATTGGTGTCTTTCTTCCAGGAAAAACCTATCAATAAGCAAATCTTTCCGAATGATAACGTTAACATAATTTCAGTTGAAATGGTAAATAAGGTATCCTCATTTTCCACTTGAGTGAGGAAGTTGACATCTACAATTTCCTCTCCAAGACGCAGTAGGGTTTCAGAGCAGGAGTCTCTACATAAACGGCATACATTGTGTGCTGCGTATCGAGCAGGCTTCGCCAAAGAGACTAGACATAGAGTGCCTTTGTCAATATACCATGTAAAACATCACTCTTACAAAAGTTGTGTTTTTACTGACAGGAGATATCTCAAGTGTGACGCTACACTCTAAACAGTGGTGGGGTTAAGGAAACTCTTCCGACTTCAGCAATTGTCGTCCTGTGTCATGCACCTTTGTTCCCGTTGCTCATTGTTGTTTAAACATCTATCCCTCAATTGTCACTCATATTAACTTATACACTGAATTGTCACCTAGAAGACTCAAGCAACATTGTTTCCACGGGGGTCGCTCATACGGAACTCAATTAAAGCCTTTGACAATTAATCGTACTGCCAGAATCTCTGATAGTGAAGGCACGCGTAGGCGTGGTTGTTCACATTGGGGACTCTTGTACGGCATTGTTGATACTGTACGCAATGGACAGGCTCTCAGCTGAAAAGTGAATCGCGCAGGCGTTCTTAAGACATTAAATACGTGGATCAGAAATTATATTATTGATCGTACACGAGAAGTCATGTTGATGGAGTGTACTCTAGTCCGGGGGTTGCGACGCACAGGTTTCCCACAAGGTCATGTACTCGGACCACTACTCTTCATTATCTACCTCGATGATATCATGAATATTTTATCTTCAGAATTGCGCCTCTTAGCGTGAAGAGTGATGACGGCACTGGAGAGCTCCGAAAAGAAATTGATGACATCCTGTACAATTGAACAATTCATTGATTTTTCTTGTCGTATTATGAATACGAATCTTTTCGCAAGTGAGTCTAGTATTAAAAGTATAATCCTTTGTCATTTAGGCGGATCTCTTGTAACTTTCTATCACGTTCAATACGTCGGATACAAGTGGCATAAAAGTCGATTTTAAGTGGAGTATGAAACAAAAGCTTCTCCAAGTACGATGTGTTTTTAAGGATTACAATAGATGAGCTCTAAATTGGAAAGAACACGCAAGAAACGTTTGCAACAAATGTCCGAGGTCAAATAGTATTATTAAGCGGCTAAAACATTTCTACCAAGGTATATTTTCTCATGTTATATAACCACGTGTCTCCCCTACCTTAGCTAGAGCCTCCTACTGTGGGGGTTAATACACATAAATCAGCACTTGACAATGTCTACAAAATTGAAAACAAAAAGTGCGAAATATCCGTAACGTGGCCATATAACAAAGCCCTGGGCTCATTCCTAGATTATCTAATTCCCAACTTACATACAATCTTTCTATATAAATTTCACCACATATTCTTCCTGTTATGTTCAACGATTTTTTACCTAAAAACTCTCAGATACCATGATATAACACTTGTTATCGGCATTCTCTGAGCTACCGCTATCATGAGACTGTTCGTGGGCATTCCCAAATCCGTAGTAAAATTGGAGTCATTCGTGACCTCGTCTTCCTTAGCTATAAGAGATTCGTCAACTTTCGTGACCCGTTTAAAAAACAAAAAAAAACCTTCAAATATCACCTATTGCAATCGATATCTCTACAAACTGAATCATTTACGATCAAAATCCTCGCTGTGATCGCCCCCCCACCCTGCTCTACCACTGGAAATCATATACGGTCTTCCATTTCATTTGTTTTTTGTTTTCCTGTTTCTTCATTCCCCAAACATGTGAAAATGGTTTACGTGTGGTGTGTGTTTGTTGGTTGGTGTGTGGTTGTGTGTGGCTGAACAAGCCAGACAGACAAGTTTGTGAGCACAATATCAGAAGATCGCAGGATCAATTCCTTTACAAAAGTATATTGGCAGCAGATTGAAGATAGAACACAAGAGGTATCGGCGAAAGTCCATCCAAGGACGGGGGCAACGCCAGACACGATATGCTTGACTGATTACGACATGAGGAGATTGCAATCATTTCCACAAGCGGGAATGTTGGTCACCGTTATCGAGAGGCAAAAAACGTTCATACGCATGTGAGCACAATATCGGGAGATTGCCAGGAAAACTATTCCATCAATGTAGGTTACAACAGAGCTACGAGAACGAACCCGAGATTCTGTTTCTTATCAATCGAGGCCCCTTCTAGGTCAGGAGAAACCATAAAGGAGAATGCATCGTTACATAGGGGGGGGTGGTCCGAACCCCCCACATTGACCCAGTGACCAATCAATTCCTATACAAAACAAGTTTTTTTTTTTTCTGCGTTCAGTAGAGGTCTTGCAGCTGGTATGTAGCGAATATTGCAGTAGCACGTGTCTAGGGCCCATAAATTGTACTTATTTGCCAACATGAGGGTGGAGGCCATTATGAGGCGCGCACTTTCCCTCTGGTTCCGCCCATCCCCCTCCCCCCCCCCCCCCCCCCTTCCCAGGACAAATCTCTTGGCATGCGCCTGGCTAAGAAGTTATTATGATTCAGTTTGTTTCATTTAGGCATTTTGCCCCCAAAAACGCCGCCCTGTAGTCTTCACACCATTTGTATTCAGGAGAGAACCGTCCATACATATAGAGGAGAAGCTCACGAAGTTTTAACCAATTGCTGTTATTGTAACTGTCTTCAGGCAAATGAGCATCAAGTTTATTCCACATTTCCGTCAAACTCCATTCCCCGCGATTGAGGCGGTCGTGTATTCCTCTTCTATTATACGCGTGTTAGCCCTTGTGTGTTTTAGCGGCCCATTGTTCGATTCGTACACTTACCGTCCGTTGGTCCAGAAACCAGCCATGGTTCTTCCGACTTTCCTTGTGGTACAGGAACCAGTCGGCGAGGCAGGTTTCCTTGTTTACAGGATCCCTGACGACTGGTCCAAATTCTTGCTCCATGTAGCTTATTATGCCGTCGACGTTACTGGGAAGATGGTACATACCGTCACGTGTCATGACGTCACGCCAGGCGCTGGCAGTTGCACCAATGTTACAAAAATCATGGCCATCATTCTGTACGTACGATTATGGTGAACAAACGTTCCACAGTCGAAAGCATTGTACAATTTTAAGATCTGCTTCGCGGGAGTAGGAGAATGTCGCTCTTTCTGTAATACCCCAATCAGCATCTGCCATCACAATGTAGTCGTTGTCTCTGAATTCGTAGAGTCCTGTCACGAAAAGTCGCGAGACCTGGCTCAGCATGACGTCATTGGTGGGCGGGGCGTCCAGGTAAATGACCGTTGCTCTCCTCTCTGCCAATGAACGGCGACGACCCCAAGGCGCGGATCAAGGCCCACTGCGTTTTTTTTGGTTCCCTGTCAAAATAACTATGCTATGGAAACCCAGGCGTTCCCAAGCGATGGCCGTCAGCGGAAGATAGAAGACGTAGTTATAGCTACTGGAGGGGACCGCTGCATCCGTATACTGCGTAATACGTCGGCGGTTCAGGCCGTTCCTGCTGTCCTGAAGTGCTCTTGAAATAGAGGACTCTGATCAGCGGAGTAATAGTACAGCTCGAACACAAGGCCAAGAATACAGAGACATTACCAGTGGCTTGAAAAAGTCCCGATAACCCGATGATATTCCATTGTAGAGCTTCGGACGAGTTCATAGTCGATGGGCGTCCGCTCCAAAAATCACAGCATCCGTCTGACTAGTGACTGAAAGGATATATTTAATAAAATCGTTAAACAGAGCTACTTATTTTTTCATGATGCGTTCATTGGTATATTTACAGTATGGTCATGGTTTCAGTATGGTCATGATTCACAGTATGGCCATGATTTACAGTATGGTCATGATTCACAGTGTGGCCATGATTTACAGTATGGTCATGGTTTACAGTATGGTCATGGTTTACAGTATGGTCATGGTTTACAGTATGGTCATGGTTTACAGTATGGTCATGGTTTACACCCGTATGGTCATGGCCTAACTGATGCATTCTTGTGAAGTTTGTGAGTATTTTGAAATGATAATTTTTAGTTCATTAAACACATTGTACCCGGGTCCATCTGTAGGCCTATAGTTTGCGGAGAGCAGAAAGTCTGCTGAAAGGTTAATAATCTAGCAACGTGAGGTCAACTCTGGGATGGAATCAGTCCTGGAGGAAAGGCCTCCAATGTTCAATTTAGTATTGGCTCGTTCGAATCACCTCAGTTGGAAGGTATCAAAATATCCAACTGGTGATGGGTTGAGACACATGGACAGTTTTTACAATACGAAATGGTTGCGAGGGTCACCAGGGTAATGTTACAGGACCAGCAAGAGCGGGATAGCACGCCATGCCTCATCGCCAATGAGCATTGAACTTTGGGATAAAAAAAATCCTACTGTCACCCAACGACTCAATTAACATACTGTATGGCACGAACTTCGAGTTGACCAAAACAAAAAACCGTTGATCTCAATGAAAAATGTTAAAAAAAAGTTTATAAATAGGCCAATGTCAGCAGGACTGATACCTCTGACGATGTAATCCAGGGGCGGCGCAGGTTTTCCACAGACGAGGGGGCCCGGTTTCCCCGAGGAAGTCCAGCAGAGTTCGTTCACCAAATGTTGCACCCTCACCCCCTGTACACCCAAAACCTAAGTTTTCATGTGTTTAGTTTTTTTCTTTTCCTGTTTGTTTTAAACTTTCCTCTTCTTTTCTCGCAGTCGCTCGATTTTCAACTCTCGATTTTACCCCGACGGAGGGGGGGGGGGGGGCACTGCTCACATGCATATATGGCAGTATGGTGAATGTTATGTGAACGTTTCGTTTCAGTGTGATATTGCGACAATGCCGATTTTTGCGAATGCTAAATACGGGAGGAGTTTATCGGAAACACCTACTATTTCTACGATACTTTCGTTGTTGAAGATGATTCACCGAAATATCTCAGTTACAGAATTATAATAAATGGGATGGAATTTGGCCACTGTTGATCAGGAAGAAAGAATCCAATGTGTAAAGCAAAGTTACAGAGAACCAGCATCAACGCCTGCTGTCACTTATAACAAATTGAGGAAAGTTGACAGCAGTTGAATAATTAGCTGGAGACGCACGGTTCAACGTTTAAAGCGAGTCGAGGCTGTCCATTTGGGTTTTTTCACAATTAATATTTTATTGGTCATTAATTTGAAGTCAGCGAATCCGATATCAGCCTATCACCTGATTGAGAAGATTTCAGTTTATGAAACATATTCGTTATTTGTTTGCATGAAACATTCACAATTCACTCACAATTGACATGTCTTCTTAAGGTTTCGCCAAAATCACCATCTAACTAAGGCGTTGAGTGATACGATGGCGCCTTCTCCATTTTTGTTTGTATTTGTTTGCTTTGTGTGATTCTTCTAAGTACGGTATGAATGCGAACAGGTCTATCCGTGGAGTGTGTAGTCCATAGTTAGACTGCAAGTTTTGCTCTGAATATTTGTTATCATATTTTTACATTTTAATCATGGAATTGCGCATACCGTATCTGTTACGTAAGTTCTATGACAATTTTTTTTTTTTTTTTTTTACCACAGACAAAAACGTTTCTTTTAAAAAAAGTTCACATTACAGAAACTTAATTGCTGTTATATTGGCACTCGAAAGTTTGGACAATTTGAGTGGAACGAACATTTAAAACAGATAGTAAGTTAAGTAAATATATTATTGAGTCAAAAAAAAAATGAATAGTGAAATGAATAAATAGTAAATCTCTTTGAAATGCCCCAATCTCCGATGTACATCTTAAAGCACGATAGTTAGATTTGTATTACACAGTCTTGTTTTTGCTCAAAATGGTCAAAGGTAAATGCCTCTCAGGTATTAGCTATGTAGCAGGAAATGAAAACCCCAGGAAATTTGATTTCGTTTGTGCACATCCGTTTGAGCATTTCGGTATGTCACTGAAAAATTGTTTTGATTGATAGCAGTATAGTGTGGATTAAGTGTGGAAAATCGAACATATACGACACCCGGTGAATTTTTATTCACTTGAAATGTAAACAATCAACTATCAAATGTTTCGACAGTTTTGGATAACTCACCTGTTCTATCCAATAAATGATATTGACTTTCCACAAAAACTGACGATCGTAAGCTTCACGGTGTCATCTATATGATATTGTGGTCTTTCATATAAATATCTTATTCATATATATGCATTTTGTTTTTTATTTTTATGTCGCTTTAATATCAAAAAAATAATTACTGAGTATCAAGTGCCTTAGATGTATACAGTAGGCGGGGTGCGCCCAAATATGCGATACATAAGCTGCATTGAAAGATTGCTAATACACTACCGAATCGAGGAGGAGGTTAGCAGATCCTCATTGTTTGTCAAGGTACACGGACCCTTTTATTTTGGAGTCAGCTCGAAGGTCACATGAGGTCATCAGAGTCTAGGATGTCCAGGACCCTCAACGTAGTAAGATCAACCTAATGTTTGGTTTATAGCTATTTTCTAGCGGAACCCTATTGTTTCGGGTGTACATCGCTTGCACAGAAACAGGGTTCGTGACAGAGTTCGTGAATAAAAGTCGAGAGAGAGGGACCAGAAACCGACCCTTACTGAAACACCACTAGTGGTCGCATGCCAGTAAGGGAGAGGAATGCCCATTAATGACGACTCTATGCGCCCGATGTTGGGCCACTCGTGGATCCACTTCAGTGACATTTCCGGTAATAGCCAAGGTCTCCAATTTGAAAAGTAGACGTTTATGAGGCACTTTGTCAAAAGCTTTCTGAGAGTCAGTGAAATAATATCAACAACTTTATGGCTGTCAATGAAACTAGCTAACATTGCATTAAATTCCAGTGGATAAAACAAGCAGAACGATTTTTTGAAGCATGCTGAGCCTCCACGAAGCAATATTCCGCTACGTGTATTCTTTTTGTTGTCTTATATACATTATACCACTACACCGGAGATGTTTTGTGCCGTATGGTGGCGATTTTTCCTATATATATATATATATATTATATATATATATATATATATATACACACATACCACACGCACACGCCACGCAGCAACACACACACACACACACACACACACACACACACACACACACACACACACACAACACACTGTCATAACTGTATAGATTCCTCTGACTTGATTGATTTTAAGGATTTTTCCCCAGCCTTTCAGTGACAGAATGACAGCAGGAATATTCAATTCAAGAGGGATGCAATGGCAGTTTCTATTGTGATGAAAAAGAAATTTCTATTTCCTTTAGTTTATCGCTTTTGAACTTCTACCCATTCCTGACGTTAAACGTAATCGAACAATTAGTAGTTCCGTGTTCAGTCCCAATCCGTCTCCTTGTATTAGAGATCTCCCACACGTGACATCGAGGGACGGAAGCAGGCTGCTACATTGTTGTACTATCAACACTCAATGGCGAACAAGTGAAGAGGTTAAGGGAGGGTGTGGGCAATAACAGTGTACCCGCCAAGAGTGTCTTACATGGTTCAATTCTGCTTCTTGCAGCGGGCAAGGAATGCCATAGGAAAATCGCAAACCACAATGTGTCTCCAAATAACCGAACAGACTGAAATACTCGTCTTAGGATGACACATCTGACTACAATTAATTGCCAAATTTACACCTACAGTTCCACTGGAACGTGTTCAAATTTCAAATTAGCAATTTGGGGGGAAACAGTCTGGATTCGGGGCGGGGTAGGAGAAGCTCAGGCGAGGGGCGTGGAAGAATGGAGCCTCGCACAAATGTGGTCCCCGCGAATACATATTGGTGATAAGTCATTTTGAAGTTTGTCAACGGCATCACTTCGGCTCGCGTCTCAATCGATAGCAAGATGCGTTAATGACATGATTTCGTTAGTGAAGCATGAAACCGGAAAGCACACAGAAGAAGAGGTGTTGGAGAGGTTCAAAAATTGAGGTACACCATACACCCATCTATAAAGGGACTATAGATCTCCTAGAATAATCCTCCTACTGGTATAGGATGCCAATACTGGATCTCTATGTGTGGATGTGGAGAGGTGAACGTCACGGATACGGTTAGCTAAAGATCTTGCAGTCCCATTATTACACGAAGCAATTAGCAACAAGATACTTAATTCATCGAGAGGGCTGCATATCAGCTGAAGACAAATATAGATGTTTAATTTTGGTGAGAGTGAGCGTGTTGGGAAATGTCTCCCAATATTAGGTGGGGGGCGGGGGGTTGAACTCGGGAACAGAAAAACAAGAAAGGGACTGTGCCACTGTATTACATCTAAAATGTGGGAAAGAGAAGAAAGAGATGAGAGAAGAAGTAGGAAGCATGAACGGGTGGTTCAACCAGAAAGCCAAAAGGATTAGTGATTCCTTGACATCTTTCTGACAACCTGTAGCCAGACACAAGGACCGAATGGGAGATTGTAAAGCTCATTATGGGCAAACATAACGTCTGACAAATTTCACCATTTTTCCCAACCAACTAATAGGGCTTCCTATACTCGTGGATTCGAAAGCTACACACTAAATTTCAAAGGTTTTCAGTCTTTGACATCTGGTGACTCAGTGACCTCAACCTGACCCCAAGAATAGGTTTCATTCACTCATCATGGGGAACACACCAAGTATGGATTCATCCACCCAGGAGGGGTCGATTTCTATACCCGTGTTTTCAAGCCAAAATTGGCCAAAATTAATCCTTCCAAAATTTTCTATATTTACCAAAATTCACCCCGAACAGAAACAAAAAGAAATTGGGTTCTGTATTTCCCAATAAGAAAAGCTATACACAAATTTCAACTTGATCGTACCAATCGTTCTGGACTTATAGTGTCATCAAGATTTTTCAGACTTTTGACCTAGCTGACCTTCAGATTGACCTCTGACCTGGACCCCAAACAATAGGGTTCATGTACTCTCCATGGAGAACACCATATCAAGTATATGAGCTTCAACCATCCATGTTGGGTCGAATTACCGTGTTTACGAACCAAAATTGGCCCAAAATATCGACTTTTCACAAATGGTTATTTTTTAAAAATACAAAACCCCCCAAAAACCAAAACACAGGGTTCTTTGTAGGCCCCAAAAGAAAATTGCATACCAAATTTTGACCTGATCAGGGGGGGGGGGGGACCCAACCATTCTAGACTGTGACTCTGGTGACCTCAGGAGACTCTGAACCTGACCCCAAAACAATAGGGATCATGGACTATAATGGGGAACACACGTAAGAAGTATGAAGCTGAATCCTCTTCAGACTGATCAGTTTCGTGTTTGCAAGCTGGGGCGTCACACACAAACAAACACACACACACGACATGACTGCCATAGATTCCCCTGTTTTCAGTTCAAGTATACAACGGGGGTATACGTCCTTACTATTCGTGGATGAACCCCAAATGGTGAATTAGCTCGTTAATGCAAAAAAATCTATATGCAAATGTGGAATTTGAAGAGAGTTGTAGAGAGGGCAGGTCCATCACTGGAGAAGTCCGATCCCTTTATGGACAAACGAGGATGTATGAGGAAGCAAGTGTAAAGTTGTGAAAGGACTGGTGGGAAACGTATTTGTAAGAGGGGGAGTGTCTATATGCTGGTTGGCATCGCAACAAATGAAGATAATCCTTAACAGTAAACCGTTGACGAAAGCGTCTTGAAAATCGACGGGAATAATGATTGACAGCAACTTGTTCATGAATAGTCAGATAACCATTATTGTAAAATAATAAATCGTAGATTGCCCCGTATCAGGCGTGGAAGAACATATCTTGCTATTAATACGTTAATCTTTAATTATAATGGATACAGTCTTCCAAATTTAGATTGATGCAGTATCATTTGGGGGACTTGTAATGAAAGTATGCTCCAGGGAATATTTCGCCTGCAAAAAAACAGCGGCAAGAATAATACTGAATGCTTTTTTGAAGAAAAAAACTAACCGATTTATTCAAACCGCGACATATGCTATCACGAAAATAAACGACTTGTATGGGATAAAATGTCAGTGAGCGGCCAAATCATCGCAGTATAACTGTACTGTTTAAGGACATGCTGTAAATACACAATCACTCCCTCAGAGCGACATCCACTAGACAATATAAATGTAATGGGGGGGAACACAAAATACCATGGAAAGGGAAATCTGCGTATTCTATTGCTGCTAGGAAGGGAATGATCTTCCACAAATGCAAAAGTGCAACCTTCCTGACCAATTTCAAGCAACTCTCAAAAGATGCTATATTAACAAGTTCCTCCGATGCGTATCTTGCTCAAGTTGGAGAGCTTTGCCATTGAGGAGAATGTCCTTAAGTGGATTCGGCAATGGCTTCTCAATAGGTAACAACGAGTAGTGTCTTAATGGGCGGATCGTCTTCTTGCAAAAGGTTCCCAATATGGGGTGTTCCCCAGGATCGGTTCTCGGGTCGTTATCTTTTGGGTATATTGACAATCTTGAAGTTCAGGTTCTGTTCATTCCAAGGGGAAAGAAGTTGCGACGATACCAAGTTGTATCGGGGAAGGTCGGTTCGAATGATGATGCTGAAAATTGTTCAAAGGGATCGGATATAATTTCCAAATGGCTCTTCCGGGACTGGAAAATGTTTTTCAATGTCGACAAGTGCAAAGTTATGCATTGGTGGTTTTCACAATCGCAACGCTTCCTTGAAGTTATTGCCAAAATATTCAGGAGGTGATTTCAGAAAAGATCGTGGGGTGTGTTTTGATTCTTCTTTGAGAACCTTCCAAGCAGTGTGCCGAGCTGCTAGAAGAGGGTCGGGTAGGTATTGGCTTCTTCGCTTCTTGAATAGACGACACTTCAGTTTCCTTGATAATGATATTGTTGTCAGGCTGTTTAAGCAACCGGTAAGACCGCACCTGGAATATCTGTAAAAGTGTGGAATCCCTACTTGCAAAAGAAAGAAGGTTATTGCAAACGTTCAGCGTAGGGCAACTAGAATGATTGACTGTCTGAAAAATTATCCTACGAGGAAGGAAAGATTAAGGCGTCTCGGTCTAACTACCATGGAGCAGCGAGGGCGAATTCGGGTGATTGATCCAGGGTTCAAAAATTTCCATGGACTGCGATGGGCCGTGTACTCCACGACTTCTTTGAATTTCCAATGTTACGGCAAATAGCGGCCACTGTCTCAGCTTGTGGCAAGCGCTGCGAATGGACATTCGTTTAAATAGTTCTTCTCGCAGAGAGTGATCAGTGCGTGGAATTGTCTTCCTGAAAATGTTGTTCTCTCTAAGCGTGTGAATGCATTCAAGAAAAATCTTGATTATTTTTCAGGAATCACGCGGGAGTTGTGATCCGCGTCGTTTATGAGGATTGTGTCCCTTGCCGACCCTTATTCACTAAAACTAAACTCAACAAGTTAAAATTGATTGTATGGCAGATGAGCGAATAATCCTATTTTTTATATGCATTTTGATATGGATTTATATTAGTTCTCAACGTTCAAAATGGGTTTAAGACATGTGAAATATAACGGTAAATTTTACTAATGATTGAAGTATGGTCATGAACGGAATTAACGAATAACTCGTATTTACAAATGCATTTTAGATATGATTGTAGTTGCCTCAACGTTAGAATGCGGTGTGTACATATTTCCAGCCTGGTTATCATATTATATTATATTATATTTCTTTTACTATTCATGCCTTCATGTGGTTTAGTAGGGACTTTCCATATTGTTTAACTTTTTTTTAAATTGATTCATTCTCTATATGCTTATTAGGCATTTTGTTCCATACCGTTTTGGTGTTATAGTAAGGGCCTCGGATAAGATTAGCGTTTTGGCTAACCGAATTTTTACCTTTTTAAAACTTCTGAATAAAAAATAAAAATATGAAATGGAATGTAAGTGGTGTGATGGCAAACAGGGGGATGAATCGGAGAGACAGCGAATAGCCTGCAAGAGAGATATACACACATAAAGCGAAGCTATATTGTCCTTCTAACTTTTAAGTTCACTTAGCGTCAGGAGTATTGGTTTCCCTTTTCCTGGTTCTCGTGTGGTAGAAAAATCATCCAGTATGAATCTCTCAGGTTCACGGAAAAGGATTCAAATTATATGCCGAATTAAGGACTATAATGCCAATATGCAGCTAGGAGAAGTAATGTTCAGTGATCTGAGGACCCCCCCCCCCACCCCCACCCTTTATTTGCACACTACTCACTAGCTGTTGACGGTTCTCCACCCAGTCAATCCAGATGGTTACATCATCGAATATAGTCTGTTTGCCAATAGGTGTGACCTTAAGGGTCGCATGCTACTGTCATCATTGTTGATATGGAAATAATTTCTGCATTTACTCACTCCTTCCTCGTCCGATTCTGCTGTTTGCCTCCTACACGTAGACTCATTATGTCAATTCTGACAGTGTACTTATTAAATCTCATTATTGACCTTTTGATGAACCTCAAATTCCATGTCACTCGTAGGAACTACTGGGGCCATGATAACACTACCCCAGGTAACCCTACCATCGGAATAGAACGAAGCATTGTTCCCCAGTTTTTTGGTTTCACAATAGGGCTACTAGTATCCTGTTAATTCATTCCTTTGTAGGTATGTAGCACTAGTTCGTGTGAAACTGAATAAATGATGGTAATTTCAATCGATTTCTGTAGAGGGGAACATTGAGTTTCCACGTATCGACCAATTTTGCTCCTTTATTAATTGAGTCCAATATGATCAACACCTGTCAACGAACATAATCTGGTACAGGATATCGTACACGAGTTTGGTTACGGGAAGACTGAACTCACCTGTGTGTGTGTGTAGAACGATCATCAGGCAACATTTATGCTCTGCCCCGGCATTGAGCACTCTATATCCAACGGCTACACTAATGTTGTATATGTATTATTTTATATAAGCATGAACGTGTATTACACATACTCAATTCCCCAAAATCGTATACCAGCTTTATTGTGTTTCCTCTATTCAAGTTTGTATGCTGAAAGTCTGGTTTTTGTTTACTGGTCCATACAAACCCACTGACCCATACAGTGATTCTTATCTAGCCCACATGCAGCTGTATCTGGCCCATAAATAGATTTCTGAATTTATAATTTAACTTGTTCAAAACAATTTTCGTTAGGTCCATATAAGATCACATAAACTTACTGGTAAGCCGTGAGTAAAGGAATAGAAGGTGATGAACTGTAGTTGTGCACAGAATGGGCCCGTTCGTTATTGAATTAGTAGTGATGTAGCAAGTTATGTACACTGAAAAAACACGAGGCAATTTCGGAAATGCCGCCATGGGGTTTACGGGACGAACGAATTATATTAAACGACGCCCCTATATTTTCTTGCCATGTGCTCTGTGTGCCTAATTCTATGCTCTTATCATAACACGAACAACTCGTCCTATTCGTTGCGCTTATATGCTCTACCCAATGCATTGGTACAATAACAACATTCATTTGCGGAACGTTTATGACCGCAGACAAAACGGAAGTGGTCTAGAACTCGTCTCTCGTAAATCGGGGTCATTTCGAGAATAGACTTACTAAGTGAAGCAGCATAGCAAACTTGTATGTGCTGGCAGGGTTATAATACAAGCACCAAATGTGGCACCACACATGGATATTGACATGTTGCAAACATAGTCAGATATTGGGCCACTCTGAATTCTCCACTTTATGTCCGCCATATTGGATTTCAAAATGCCCCCATTCGAAATCTACATTTGCGAATATCTCCGGGTCAAATGCTGCTATTCACTTGTTTTTTGGGGGCAACAAAAATACACTGTACACACCTGCATTGACGTATTTGTATTAATGGGCGCCTCATTGGATTTTAAAATGGCCGCTATTTTTAATCCACATTTGCGATTATCTCCGGGTCAAATGCTGCTATTCACTCCATTTTGGGGTCTGAATGTATGTTTTTTGGGGCAAGGAATCCAATGGCAACAATCTGTATTGCGTATTTTTACTAATGGGCCGCCATATTGGATTTTAAAATGGCCGCTATTTTTAATCCACATTTGCGATTATCTCCGGGTCAAATGCTGCTATTCACTCCATTTTGGGGTCTGAATGTATGTTTTTTGGGGGGGGCAAGAAATCCAATGGTGACAATCTGCATGGTATTTTTACCGAATGGGCCGCCCCATTTGGATTTCAAAATGGCTGCCTAACATTACATGGCCGCTTCTCGATCTCCCTTTACCTGTTAAGCTTGCAAGATTTGCGTTTCGGTCTCCGGTGATTTTCAAAATATCCTAGATCCTACACCGAAAAACCCATAGACTGGAGGAAAAATCGCTTGTTTGGAAAGAGACCGACCAGCAGAGCAGACTAAGCTTTCATTAGAAATTTGTTCATCTCACCCGTGCTGTGCACATTGGTCGCCGTCACACAAATGGGTTTGGAGAAGCCAAATCCTTTTACATGAATCCTGGAGGATGTTTCAAGAGAAGTAGAAAACTGCAAACGTGTTGCTTGCCCTAGTCAGCATGATCCTAGAGGGACCTAGCATCAAGGACAGATGGCAACACTGACCTGCACAAACCATACCGCAGCCCAGATGCTGAAGTTTCAAACAGCGTAAAAAACACAAGCGAACAACGTGGCACACAAATCCAACGGTGTCAGGCACAGTGTCGCACAGGAGACCCCATCCACCATACACCGGGATGATGTTGCCTGTTCATACACGCAAAGAGGAATTGGTCGACAGAACTGTCACACCGGTCCTGAGCACCTCTTATAGATTGAGTGGTGTCTAGCTCTCAGCACAGATGGGCAACGATGTCTGCGAAACAGTTTCACAGAAACAAGGGGTCTGCCCTCGAAAATAAAATGCATGCGAAGTGTTCTTCAACTGCCGCTGTGACAACATTAGATAACCTAGGCCAAACAACATAAAAAACTTCCTTTCATGGGCCGACTATCTCCCTCATACAACATCCTTCTTACACTGGTGAAGGAATAAATCGGAGGCAGCTCGTCGGTTGTGGAGAATCTGGGGATACACAGTCCAAGGCTGTCGCCATTTGCCCCCGCGACTATTATACAGTGATGACCCCCGTCACTGGCAGCATCAAGAAGTCGCCTGCCCCAGCAGCTGGAGGACAAACCCAGCATACTGATGAAGAATACCAATGGCTAGGCAATGCGAAACAAGTCCTGGAAGACAACATTGGTACAGTGGTTACAATGAAAACACATTTTGGGCTGCATTTCATGCCAGTGACAGGCAAGCAGCTGGAGCATTGCCACGTCGCTGCTGCAATCTGCCTGGAAAGTGCTCACACTGTGGTCATGATTCGGCATTCAATGGAGTGTGTTGATGAAGAAAGCTTGTAGAAACACCAAATTCCTGGACCAGCACCCAGTGGTCCAGACAGATCTCTTGGATCAGCAATTGTCTTTGGAAGTCAAGATACAATGGAAGTGGAAGAGAGTTATGGGGAAGACCACATAGTGGTGGTGTTTGGTGGTCTCCACATAGGATGGCCGGACTGTGAAAAACACTTGGGGAACGGCTTCAAGGGAGGAATGGCTGGGTCCGCAAGCATCTTGCAGGTGATTATTGCGACAGCAGGGACCAGCAGATTCATTTCTGCGAGCTCTCATGCCTTGTGCACAAGGAAAAGCACATCAATTGGCGAAGAGCACTGTGCATCCTGCAACCCCATGCCTACAATCACTACCGTCTGGGAGAAACCAGGGATGCAAGGAACCTTCTTGCGTTTGGAGATGGTGTCGTCAGAGACGAAAAAACATCCCCCCAGTTTCGCTATGTGGGACAAACTGGCTGAACTATTGTGCAACTATATAACTTTGGTTCTGGTGTATGTGCGTTCTCTCAGGAAGGGAGGGATGTTGATGTGTTACCTCGATGCTCTGACAGAGCTGGTCACCTGTGCCAAGCCTGAATCATACCCATAGCTAGGTGCATACACAGTCACCTGAACGGACATGGCCCGAATCCTACCAACACCCAGACATAGCCAAGAAATTTATTAGAGCCTTGTACGCAGGAAAAACACAGAGGGGGTTTCTTCAATCCCGATGGACCAGGCACGATGAGCCAGAATAAGTGCGGAATCAAAGGAGACAGTGCGCAGTTGGGCTCACTGACAAACCATAGGGCCTCGTCGCTGGATGTTGCAGGCAGAAGTTGGTAGGTGAGTTTGGGTTGGTTAAAAAAAATTATACAAGAACAATACTGGGAGACAGCAAACAGCAGACACACGTCATCATGATCAGACGCCAAGTGTAATGGCCTCATTTGCGAAAAGATGTTTCACTCTCTCGTTCGGTGTCATAGAGGAGATGGGCACCCCATTCGAGGAGGAGAGTTAGGGATCAAGTCAACACTGAACACAAAAGACATCTCATGTACTGCTGCCGTGGAGACCGAGATAAATGCCAAGAGGATTGGCCAAGAAGCAGTTCGAGGTTTTCACCAGAGAGTGTATGTTGGACAAAACAAAGGCATTGGACGACCCCATTCCTTGTAACAAGCGTTCAGCACGCCTCCGTCACACGAGCTGACAGTGATTCTTTGCAAGGCTGTACATTAGCTGCCGGACGCGGTGGAAACCTTGAGGAGTTCTTCCGTCACGAGAAAAACCAAGCATGTCCTCCTGCACTGTATGCTGGTGGGAACCTCTTCACTGGCTGGTACCAAGAATGCATCTCATCACATGCTTGCGAAGCAAGTCTCCAAACCCGGGCGAAGACAGGACTCCAGTTACTACCTGCATAGTGGTGGTGGAGCAGCCATCGTCGGATGCTGGAGCCGGCTGCTGCATCAAAGACCTTTGAAGCGTATGCACATCGGATCTTCATCCCATATGCCTACGAGCTGCAAACAGTATCACGCCTGGATCTAGTCTGGGATTACTTACTTTGCTGATCACTGAAGGTAGTACCCGTGCAAAGCGGGGACAAGGCGTGCGATGACGCGTGGTGGTCACCGCAGCCATACCACGGAAACTGGCCAGAACTTCATTCGAGTGGACAGCAAACAAGGACCGGTTGTTTAGGTTCTTCTCAGCAGCTCGTGGAATGGTTTAACCAGGAAGACAGGCAACTGATGGAGTGGACAGGGACGGCCGTAGATGCTCAGCAAGCCACGACACAGAGTGACCTCACTCGACCCATGCAACCATGAAGAGGATAACAGTTGGATGTTGCTGTCATGAAATTCTCATGCAGCCAAGCCAGGGACCACCATTCAATAGTTATCCGGACTCTAGACGCCGATGTCTATGGTGATGGCCGGTCCATGATACAGGAGTTTGCAAACAGAAGACGCGAATATGGCTGAATGGGAACAGGCCAAAGGAGTTCCAGATACCTAAGCCCACGAAGAGCAGCTGGACTTGGTAACGAGAGAAGGATGCTGCGGGGCAGTCTGGACGTCATTGCCAGAACTCAATGAGGGGATGCTGCTGCTGTCCCCCGCCACCATGTGACTACCAAACGATTGAAATGCCGCATCATCGAGAGGTTCGTGATCTGTTGTATGATCGGAACGGACTTGAACGGGCCAGTGGGAGGCCAGGAGGATACTCTTCGCAAAGAAGAACAATGTGTGTGATCCTCCAACGAACGGCAGCTTTAGATGAACATAGGAAGAGGGCAGTATATCATCAAGGTGGACATGTGTGGACTTCCAGAAACTGCTGCCAGCACAGAGCTCCATCCACCAAACAGACTGGGTTGGTCAATGACTGGAGGACAGCTACACACCATACTGGATCAGGTACAGGAGCAGCTAATAGCTGCATTGAGCTGGTTGCTGCAGTGGTGCCCAGAAGGTGTTTTGGGTGTGTGAGGCGCGGCAACTACAGGAACGGCTGCCCTTCAGTGCATAGCCCTCTCTGTGGGTGTGAAGGGGACTGCAAATGACGATGAGTCCACAACATATAATGGGCCCTGGCGAACTGAGTTAACACTGTTTATGTACACCGATCTTCCGTATGATATAACTCACCTCGATAACAAGTAGGCTGAGGACGTGCAGCCTCTTCAGGTGGGCCGCCCCCTCGTAACCCTAAGAATTGTATATGGATTGTGAATTTGGAATTTGATTGTGAAATTAGTACAATTGGCCCCCAAAGACATACATTTGGACCCCCAAAATGAAGTAAATAGGCAGCATTCGACCCAGAAGATATGTAAATGTAGATTTCGAATAGCGGCCATTTTAAACAACATGGAGGCCATTTGATGAGACTACCGCATTGCAGATTGTTACCATTGGATTTCTGCCCCCCCCCCCCCCAAATACATTTGGACACCAAAATGCTAGTAAACAGCAGACATTGACCCGAGATAATCACAAATTGTAGATTTCCAATTGGCGGATATAACGGGAGAATTCAGAGTGGCCCAATATCTGAAAATGTTTGCTATACAGTAAATTATGTGTGCCAAATTGGTGTAGTATCATAAAAATGCACAAAGGTTGCTAGGCTGCTTCACTTAGTAGTTCTATTCCCAAAACTAAACCCGATTACGAGAGACGAGTTGCTAGACCCCTTCCGTTTTGTCTGCTGTCATAAACGTTTCGCCAAAATGATGTTGTTATTGTACCAATGCATTGGGTAGAGCATCTGGCGCACACGAAACGATAGGACGACGAATTGTTCGTGTTATGATAAGAGCATAGAATTAGGCACACAGAGCACATGGCCAGAAAATATAGGGGCGTGTTAATTCGTCCCGTAGCCAACATGGGCTTCAAAAAAGCCTTCGTGTGTCAGGTACCTAATGGCACAGCACGACGTAATTACGAACCGCTCCTATGCTGGTTGCAAACTACAGTCATCACCCTGCCATCCTTTACGCCCGGCTTACCAGTAATAAGTTCCAGTAGCGTACCGTGTTCAGGGAGCAGATAAACGTCCCTCCCTCATCACTGAGAAGCTCATCCGGGAGAAACAGCCTGGAAATAGTGGTAGGTTGCCCGATGGGATGAGTAGATAGCAGGAATTTAGTCATGCTCTAGTGCACATTTTTATGCTCAAATCATGAAACGCACAATGTTTTCACATATATGACCATTTTGTGAGAAGCTTGATCAAGCTGTTTCAGGTTAAGTTGCTTAAGCATTTGTGAGACAATACATACATACATACATACAACATATAAATAATAACATACAGACATACGTAAACATACATACAACATAAATAACTACATTACTACATACCATACATAAATCATAACCCATCCTTAACGCGAACTGAAACGTACTCGTTAAGGCACGGCCGAGTCTCGCCTCGGAAGGCCCCTCTGCCCTTCAGAGTGGACCAGTGGGGCCACAGGGCAGCGCTTCCACTGTCTCCTCAGCAGCGAGCGCGCACTCGACCGTGACGTCCCAGCCTCTAATGAACGATGTTTTCGGGAGCATACGGCAGACAGAGCGGTTGAGGTGCAGGACCGTTTGGAGACGTACACAGCCAATTCGCGATGGTCCTTCGTTCAAACCCTAGTGTCGTCACAGACACCAACTTTAACCCGCTCCTTTCTCGTGTAGGAAAGTGATGCACGAAGTGAAGCTATCATCTCGTCTGCGGAGGCGGCTTCAAAACACAAACTTTCACCCTCGCTTCTTTCTCGTGTAGCGAACGGGTGACCCGAGTTAAGCTTACACTCTCGCTGTGCGGATAGGGAAGTTTAAATGGCGATCCCGGAGCAGGAATTCTCACACCTGCCTCGGGACTCAGGGCACGCTTTGAAAAGAGCAAGCGAGAGTTGCGGGGTCTAATTACCCACCCAAAAACTGGAAGCAACTTCGGGTTTGGAAAGAGAAAACACGAGGGTATAAGTAAGTAGGCATATGATAAGTATTCGACCTCCGGTTGCTTTACGAGCGCACCGAGGGTTGGCTGTCGCCAATAACAGAGTTACGTCTTAAGGTGTTTATGAGTGCAAGGAGACATAATACCTACCAGACATCGTCTCATACGTGTTAGCGCTAAGGGGGACAAGGAGCCTCTTTCGCGCCCGCGGGGGTTGTCCACAAAGTGGGCAGCGGGACGTGGACGGCATAGCTGCTTATAAGAGATGTTCGCGGAAGAGTGACTGCCGACGAATCGATGTTCACGTGGGCAACATGAAGCAATCAGGCATTGAATAGTGCATATTATTTAATGTGCTTCTGAAAAGAGGTACAAATAGGCGGTTCTGAGGGGGTCTAACAGCCCCCCCCACCCTCCCGCCTGCACATGTCTTGTTGGACATGAATTTGAGTCAAGAGAGATTTCTATAGGACGGGTCGCAACGAATAGTTCTGCTTAAAGCTCTTCAAGAACATTCAAATAGAAGGAAACATTATAAATTTCAGCAATAGGTGAGGAGATCACATTTCGTTTTTAACATGCTAGCCCCCCCAAACTTGGTCAGGGTCTAGAACCCACGTCCTTCTAGACAGTTTAGCCGGATTGACGGAGAAACTTTCGTCAGATAATTCAAAGCAATCCAGAGGAATTTCGGGCACGTTTTTTAAGGAACATCATACGTTTGCACAAGGCACATCGTAAATGTCCATCCGTACACAAAATACCGCGCGCGACAATTTCGAAAATGAGAAGACAGCACAAAATTCACTAAACTTGATCACATAGGCATTTGAATGCATTTTTAAACACGGTTGGTGCTGGATATGTGGATACAGTGCTAGGCGTTTATATTGGAGTGATGCCGGCTCCCCGTCCCACCCCCCCCCCCCCCGCCAACCCTCCCTCTGATCCTCTGATCTCCGCCGCTTGCCTAGGCTAAACATCAACATCCTCTCTTGCGCTTTTACCCTCGTGGTCTGAGTATCTGAAAGATTGAAAGCAATTTTTAGGTGGCGTTGATGCAGTCGGGTGCCAGATATCACAACAAACAGGATCTCGCGCATAGGAAGACCGTGCAGGGTGGGGTTTACGGGTTTATTGGCATATGGCGATCCGCCGTCCCTGTCAAATTCGTAATAACACTTTGTTCAGCTATGATGTCCCCGGTCCCCCCGGAAAATATACAACTTGTCTCCTGATGCTTCCCGATGCCTGTCAGATTGTTATTCACATAACGCAACACTGCGTATTGATTCTTTTCATATTGCTGCTACGAATCTCTACATATATGGCCGTCCTGCTTGGTTTGGAGTACTTAGGGTTGATAGGCTATTCAGACATCGATCTCACTCGCTTTGACCTCAGATAAGCTTTGTCCACAGACGGCACACAACAACAGAGGTGGGGGGGGTGGTGGTAAAGGGGGCAGCAAGCGCGATGGTGTCGGGGGGCAGTTCGGAGTATGCCAGTTATGCCAGTATGGGGTCTGATTAGAGTTCCCACGATGAACAACCGTACCATTTCGAGGTATGCAGGGCGAGGTAAATACGGGTCTTCTTTTCACGACCCAGATTTGGAAGGATATTTTGTTTCTCCTGTCTAATTAACGATGGATATCTATATATATATCTATATATAGATTATATAATATAATATATCTATATATATATATATATATATCATATATATATATCTTATATATAATATATATTATATATATATATATATATATATATATATCTTTATGTTTTGGAGACATCTAAATGTTAATTTCACTGAGCCTTTAGAAAGGTTTTCATCTACTGTTGTAAGCCCAACTCCAATTGTTCGCAATTATTTGGGAAGACCTGTCGTGATGGAGGGGGTGGGTGGTAGGGGGGTACTGTTCCCGTTTTGTGCTGGGTTCGATTTTGTGCTCTGGTCACTTTTGAAGTGGAATGTTTTTACATTCCTTGACCGAAGTCGAGAAATATATGCGTCATGCAGTTGTGTGTGTGTATTGTGTGTGTGCTTGGAGTGTGTGCGTGTGCGTTGTGTGTGGGTGTTTGTGTGTGTGTGTGGTGTGTGTGTGGTGTGTGTGGTGGTGTGTGACGCCTAGTCTTGTTAACTCTACCCCACTCGGATGGATCCAAGTCACACTTGATATATGGGTTCTTCATGAATGAGAAGATGATCCTATCGTGTTGGGGTCAGTCAAAGGTCATCCGGGGTCGAGAAAGATCAAATTATGACAAATTTTGGGGTTGTGGTGTCAGTGGGTGCGCGCGCCCCCCATAATACGTACATAATCCCTATTGGGTTGGGGTCAGATCCAAGGTCATTTGGGTCAGAAGGTCAAGTCTAAAGATCAAGAGTACAGAAAACCTATTGTTTTTGGTGTAATCGGGGGTCAGAATTCGGGAAAAATTGTGACATTGTGAAAATTATGATAATTCGGGGCGGCAATTTTATTTCATAAACGCGATACTCAACCCCCGCCGGTGGGGGGGTGGTGATGGATCTGTGATTGTTCATTTTGGGGTTATATGGGTTCCCCATATGAATACATGATCCCTATTGTTTTGGGGTCAGGTCCAAAGACATCTAGGTCAGAGAGGTCGAAGTCTGAAAAATCTTGTGGAAACGATAAGCCTACAGAATGCCTGCCCGATCGGTTTGGCATTGTACGTACAATACAAATACATATATCTTACTGGGATACGAGACACTATCGTTGTTGGTGTTGACTGGAGCAATAGAAAATGAGGATTTGTGAAAAAATCATTTTTTTTTTGGCGGCTCGAGAGGTCGCATAGTGATAAGCTTTTGACACTCTAAGCTAAGTCAGAATGCCTGGGTCTGCTCAGGTTGAAATTTGTATTCACATTTTCATGGGGAGTACAGGAACACTAATTGTGTTCTGGTCAGGGTCAAATTTGGAAAAAATTGGGAAATTGGGAAAAATTGATAATTTTGCATTTTAGGTCATTAACACGATAACTCACCCCCACGTGGATGGATCAAGTCATAGTTGATGTTATGAATTCCCCATAATGAGTACAGCACCCTATTGTTTTGGGGTCAGGTCAAGTTCATCTGAGGTTCGCGAGAGGTCAAGTCTGAACAAATCTGTTACAACGATAAGTCCAAAATGCCTGGACCGATCAGTTGTGAATTCGGTATGAGTTTCATTATCGTTTTTGGTATCGAATCGGGGGTCATAGGTTCGGGAAAAATAGGGATATTGTGAGAAAGTTGTGACATTCAGCTCGTTCAAACACCCTTCATGTCTTTGCGGTTTTGAGGACGCAATCCAGTTTCATTTCAAACAATTTCCAGCTCTCCGAATAGACGCATCTTTGTCGCAATAGGATCCTATAATATCATGGAACCGAATGCCGGAAATAGGTATAGCTTCCCCTCGACCGACAAAATGGCCACCGGAGCTCATGCGTATATGCAAATAGCTAATGTTTTCACCAGCCCCGGTTTGTAACAGCATGGAGAATTTTTGACACCCAAGATCTTTGCATATCGTGATAAGAAAGTTACCTTTACCCTTTTATGACAACTCCCTATATTGCGCGCTTGTTAAAGAAAAAATGACGTGTCCCTCCATTAGCAGCATCATGATATTTTTAAAAAACGTCATTTTTTGCCCAATTTGCAGTTTATGAGCATTTCGGCGGGCGTCATGAGTGTGGGCAGAGTCCCTGTTGGGAATGTTCTAGTCACATATACCCCCCCTAAACCGTGATACTGATATTCCCCCATTGTTTACCAAGCACAAAAAATGTGTGAAATTACCTAATTATATTTGCGCATACATAATTAGTAGCTCCGAATTGAATTAAAAGCCCATTCCCATATACCATGCTTGTCTATAACTAATTTGATTTGTTGGACCTACTTTGCATGTTTCCTATCACAGAAACAAGTACACAAATGCCTCGAATGATCTTCAGTCTTGTTGATGGAAAGGAAACATGCAAAGTGACCAACAGATGCTCAATTACTGACCGCATAATAACCTGTTTACAATTCTGAGTCCTCGGTTGATGCTCTCGAGTCTCTTGATATGGTGTAGAGAGACAAGAGGCTCCAGATCACTATTGCATGGAACGGAAAGGAATGACAATCAGATCTCAGAAACGAATAATAGCCCAGACACTAAATATGCCGTAACTCTGTGTGTTATTACTCTCCTAATCTCCTCCCTTCTCTAAGTGTGGGACAGTTGATTGATTCTGGTTGATATTTATGAAAGAGAATGGTGACCATGGAACATATATACAAAATGTAGATATTTACAATTCAAATTAGCCAAATCCTATCAATATGGGACGAGTTTGCCGGTGAACCTTTCATATGACGGGGACAAAATCATTCGAACCTCTGATCATTTGGCACAGGAGTTTGGCCTGAAAGTAGTCTTGGAACTCCGGACCAACTATTGCCACGATCATTCAAACCCCCTCGAAGAAGAGTAGGAAGCCACAACCGGTTTCCGGAGTAATCAAAGGATCAGAGGGGAGAGTTGAGTAAAGCCACAAACCCCATCATCTGCATGTTTAGAGTAGCACCCTTTCTTCATTGGACCAACCATCTGATAAAGGGGGACATAGAGGGCCTGAATCTTGGATCCAACTGTGCTGCAATCAGCGTGATATGAAGCCTGGAGATAGATAGGCAATCAAAATGTATTGGTAAACCCGCGGTCACAAGTCTCTTCATCATTTAACAATCCACAAGAGAAAAAGTACTTGACCTATTAGATTATTGATGACACAAATACCTGGCGTGCAGGGCATGTGATGGACACACTCTCCACTTCAGCTTGGATGGGGGGGGGGGAGGGAGGACGACCGGAAATGGTACAAGTATGGGGGTTGGCAGATGTGTGCAGTATGCGATAGCAGACGTGGGGCGTCGACTCGATTCCGCAGGATCGCAGTCACTACATCCAGCCATCGAACTTCGGAGATCCCGGCATGGGCATACCTACTTTCTTTTTTAGTGTCGTGCCGGAATAGGGTCAGCAAGTGTTGTGTTGCAGGAGATTCTTTCGTTGGACAGTTGAGGTACATTAGCTCGGAGAATGCAAGTTGTCTGGCGTACAACCTATGACCCTTGGCCCCAGTACTTGGTGATGGAGCTCATATTTGGTATTTGGGTTCCCCATAACTGTCCTTGATCAATTCCGAAGGTCATACCTCGGTCAGGAGGTCAAAGCCTGAAATCTTTTAACAAGATAATTCCGAATGCCTGATCCGATCAGGGTGAAATTAGGTATGCAGCTCTCTTACGGAGAGTACAGGACACCTATTGGTTTTGGTGTAAACATGGGTTTTTTGGAGAAAATTGGGAAATCGTTAAAATTCATAATTTGGCAATTTCAAGCTCGTTAACACGATAAGCGATCCCACCTGGATGGATAACTCATACATGGTTTATGGTTCCCACAATGCTACATATCCTGTTGGTTTGGGGTCAAATCTAAAGTCATTCGAGGTCAAGAGAGGTCAAAGTTGGAAAATCTTGTGAACACGATTTGTAGTGAAAAATCAATATTTTGGCTACCTTACCTTGTTCACACTCCCTCATCTGCATGGGTGTATTCATACTTGGTATGTGAGTTCCCTATATGGAGTTCCCTACAATGCCGCTTATTGTGAATCTTGACAATGGTTAGCTTGATCAATCAGGGTCAGTCAAGGAATCACTAAGCCTTTTTGGCTTTGTCTGGTCATATGCTGTATTCGATATTCATATCATGCGAGATCCAACCCACCCCTGTTGAGCACTACGTTTTCAACCGTTCTGGATTGCGTCTTCGCCCCCCGCGTACGCTCTGAGCTCGTTACAGATATTCATTTGTGCCTAACTCTATCCACATATTTAATTCGCACGTAAAAAGATAATTGTATTTCCGGTGAGTTTTTCTGCTATTTCTTGTTGTGTATATCGTCCATATGTAATAACGATTTTATTTATCATAGGTGTTTTTACGACCTGTTTCGCCAATTGTGGACATAAATAATTCACTTCACTAGCTCAATGGAATAATTCCCATGGGGTCGAAATTTATTCCGTTTATAAAGCCGCATACCGAGAATGGAATTTATGGAATATCTTCCCTCATAAAGCTATCAGTTTATTTGACCTAATTCGCTTCTATATCAGGGTTAACTCGATCCTATATCAAACCAGCTCTGCTGGTTGAGCTATTGTGATCTTCGTGTCACTTCCGAATCTACTCTAGCTATCCAGTCTGTCAACATTTGCTTAAAATTGCTACTCCTCCTACATCGTTCAATGGATGATAAAATACTTTTGGTCACAAGGTTCACAGTGAGGGGCATCGGGGTGGCCCGGTGTTGCCCTGGGCCCATCCACTGTAGAACCCCGCAAATCCTTTCCTCCTATAAATTTTGGTGCATGACAGTGCTGGGTTCGCCATGGCCGAGAACCTTAACTTTGCGTGTTCAGAATTCAGTTTGGTCCACCCCAAGGTCCCACTTGGACAGGGGCCATTTTATGAAAATGTTCACATAATAGTGCTTGAAATGATTCTCCTCCCACAAGCTTCAATTGATTTTCCTTTCAATCAGTTTGATTCGCAGTGTTTTCTGGTACAACTTTTCGGGTTTCACCGAGGTTGCGGCTCACGTTCCAAAAGCCTGGAAAGAAAAGGATTGGTTTTTTCTTCAGGAATTTTTTTTTTTTCAAGAAGCAAAGTCTTTCCGAATTGATACGTTAACATAAATTCAGTTGAAATGGTTAAACGTATCATTTTCCATTTGAGTGAGGAAGTCGACATCTACAATCGTCTCTTCAAGACGCAGCATGGGTTTCAGAGCAGAGTCTCTAGCCTACAAATTGCATAAATGTGTGCTGCTTGGTCGAGCAAGCTTTCGCCAAAAAGAGATAGACATAGAGTGACTTTGTCATATAACATTTAAAAACATCACTCTTACAAAGTGTGTGTTTTTCCAACAAGATATCAAGTATTGACTCTACCCTCTAAACAGGGGTGGGGTTAAGGAAACTCTTCCTACTCAGCAATGGTCGTCTGTTGTCCATGCACTTCCGTTGCCTCATGTTGTTAACAGATTATACACTCACTGTCACTCATATTATTTTACACTGTTTCTCGTTGGCACCTAGAAGACAGCACATTGTTCACGGGGGTCGCTCATACGGAACTCATTAAGCCTTGACCACTAATCGTATTGCCAGAATTCCCTGATATGAAGGTCAAGCGGGCGTGGTGTTTAACATTGGGGACTCTTGTCGGCATTCGATACTGTATCGATGGACGGCTCTTAGCTGAGTGGAAATCGCGCAGGCGTTCTTAAGTCCATAATACGTGGATCAGCATTTATAATTTGATCGTACACTAGGCAGTCAATGTTTGCATGGAGTGTACTATATCCGGGGTGCGACCACAGGTGTCCCACAAGGTCATGTACTCGGACCACTACTCTTCATTTAATCTAACCTCGATCATATCAGAATATTTTATCTTCAGAATTGCGTCTCTTAGCGTGAAAATATGACGGCACTGAGAGCCTCCGAAAAGAAATTGATGAACTCGTACCTTGGACAACTTATTGATTTTTTCTGTCTATATGATACGAATCTTTCGCAATAGTGATTCAAGTAGTAAAAAGTAATCCTTTGTAATTTAGAGCGGATCTCTTGTAACTTTCTATCACGTTCAATACGTCTGATTCAAGTGGATAAATCGATTTAAGTGGGTGTCAAACGAAAGCTTCGCCAAGTACGATGTTTTTCTAAGGATTACAATAGATTGAGCTCTCTAAATTGGAAAGAGCGCATAGAAACGTTACAAACACAATTCGAAGTCAAATATTATTATTAATCGCTAAAACAGTCCTACCGAGGTAATCCTTCCTCTCAAGTTATATACACAAACGTGTACTCCCACTCCCCTACTTAGCTAGAACCTCACAACTGTTGAGGGGGGGGGGGGTAGTACACATAAATCTACACTTGACAATGTATAACGAAGGAACACAAAAAGTGCGGAAATACCGTAAACGGTGCCATATGACAAAGCACTAGCTGGCTTTATTCAGTGATTCGAACGGTTTAGACAATTTGTTTTATCTATATAATTACCAACTTGTATCTTTTTCTATATAGATTTCACACAATAATGCTTCCGGTATGTTCAGCGATTTTACCATGACAAACTCAGATACCACTGAATATACACTCGTTAATCGCCATTCTCTGAGGCAACCATATCATAAGACTGTTCGTAGGCATTCCCCATTCCGTATATTGGAGTCAATCCTGTGGAACTCGCTTCCTTTAGCTATTGAGAATGCGTCAACTTTTGGGTTGGTTGACCCTTTGACGAAAAAACAAAAAAACCTCAAATATCACACTATTGCAATCGTATATCTCTTACAAACTGAATCTATTTATCGATCATCAATACTCGCTGTGACCTCCGCCCTTGCCCCACTGAACATCACATGTCGTGTCTTCCATGTTTTTATTTTTCTTTTCCGTTTTTCTTCATGCCCCAACATGGAATGGTTTACGTGTGTTGTGTTTGTTTGGTGTGTGGTGGTACTGGTGTGGGTGCCGTGTGCGTCTGTACTCCATGTGTTTTTCTTTTCAGGTGTATGTACTGAGCATATATCTAGAAGAATGTTTGGTGTTAATATATAGTGGAGTTTTATCAATGCGTTTGTAACATGGTATGAACGAAGGTACCCCAGCCTAAAAAGTATCTTACATATTTCTGGTTCTCTACTCCTCTCGTTGCTTTTTAAAGGTGGCAATACATATAGAGCTAATGTTATTACCACATGTTGCGATTATTAGACTGCATACTGCTCCTGTTAAAAAAATATCACGAGGTCGTAGAGAAACAACTTCAAATTTGCATTGTAACTAATGAATAACTAAGAGAGAGAGGGGGTGGGGGGAGACGGGGGTCTTTGTTAGCCTATTCCAAGCACCTCAGCCAAGTAACTTACTTCATCTACATAGATGACACTTTCCTTCATCATGATATGAAGTCTCCAAAACCACACATTTCATGATCATGGCAACCATTTTAATGACAAAATCAATTCACGCCGCGTCACCGAGACACATGCTGTGCGGCTTCGAGGTTTCCAACCCTGCTTGGAAGGTGTGCCAAGCACCAATGTCTATCACCGTGGTGGTTGATATATGGCAAGGACGAACGTTATTTTGGCACATGTTGGAAACCCTTTTCGACGTCAAGAAGAGGTGACAGCCAGACAAGTTTTGGGAGCACATTATCATCTAGATCGCAGGATCAATTACCTTTACAAAAGTATATATCGGCAGCAGACATGAAAGAGAGCACACAAGAGGTATCGACCAAGTCCATCCAATGACGGGGAACGCCAGACACGATAGTGCTTACTGCCTTGTGATTACTGTGTGAGGAGATTGCAAGCAATTTCCAAAGCGGGCATGTTGGTCACCGTTATCGAGAGGCAAAAACGTTCATATGCATGTGAGCACAATATCGGGAGATTGGCAAGTAAAAACTATGCACAGATGTAGGTTACCGAGTTAAGAAACGAACCGAGATTATGTTTCGTATCAATTGAGGTCCCCTTCTAGGTCAGATACATGACAGGGCTCGTGACAGTGTCGTACCCACGGGGCTGGGGGGGGGGTTACGAACCCCCATTACCAAAGTGGACCAATACTCCTAACACAAACACAGTTTTTTTTGCATTTCAGTATAGGTCTCGCAGCTGTTCTGTAGCGAATATTGCAGTAGCATGTGTCTAAGGGGCCCATAAATTGTACTTGTTAGCACAACATGGGGGGGGGTGAGGCCATTTAGGGGCGCACTTCCTCTGGTTCTGACCTCACCAATCCCCCCCCCCCCTCCCAAGACAATCTCTTGGCCGCCCTGGCTAAGAAGTTTATTTAGATCAGTTTGGTTTCATTTAGGCATTTTGCCCCCTAAAAACCGGCCGCCCCTGTAGTCTTCACCACCATTTGTAGTCAAAGAAACCGTCCATAACATACATTAGAGGAGGCAGTCACGACCTTTTTAACCAATTGTTGTCATGTAACGTCTACAGGCAAATGAACATCAAGTTTATTCCATATTTTCCGCCAAAAAACTCCATTCCGCGATGGAGGGCTTCCGTGTTTCCTCTTACTATTCTACGTGATGTTAGTTTGCTGTGTTCAGGCGGCCCATTGCTCGATTCGTACACTTACGGTCCGTGGGTCCAGAACCACCGAAGTTCTTCCTCTTTTCTGCAAGCTGCCAGGCTCCCTGACGACTGGTCCGAAATTCTTTGCTCCACATGGGTAGCTGCTTACTTATGCCGTCCACGTCACTGGGAGAAGAGATTGTACATGGGGCCCGTCACGATGTCAAGACGTCACGCCAGGCGCTGGCAGTTGCACCAATGTTAACATGGCCATCATTCTGGACGTACGCTCATGGTGAACAAACGTGTCCACAGTCGAACGCATTGTACAATGATATGCTTTGCAGGAGGTAGGAGAATGTAGCCTTTTCTTAAAACCCACAAATCAGCATCTGTCGTCCACAAGTTAGTCGATTGTCTCTGAAGTCGTAAGTCTGTAACGAAAAGTAGCGAGACTGGATCAGCATGACGTCATTGGTGGGCGGGGCGTCCAGGTAAATGACGTTGCTCTCTCTCTGCACCAATGAAAGATGGACGCCCCCAAGGCGCGGATCAGAGACCCACTGAGTTGGTTCCCTGTCAAACTGAATATGCTATGAAACCAAGGCGTTCCCAAGCAGAGGGGCGTCAGCGGCAGATAGGAAGGCGTCGTGTATAGTACTGGAGGGGACGCTTGGCATCAGTATTTACGCGTAATACGTCGGCGGTTCAGGCCGTTCCTGCTGTTGAAAGTGCTCTTGAAAATAGAAGGCAATGATATACCGGACTCTGATCAACGGATGGTGTAATAGTACAGCTCGAACAAACAAGGCCAAGAATACAAAGGAGATACCAGTGGCTTGAAAAAGTCCCGATAACCCGATGATAGTTCCATTGTAGAGCTCCGGACGAGGCATAGTCGATGAGCGTCCGCTCCAAAATCACAGCATCCGTCTGACTAGTGACTGAAAGGAATATATTAAATAGTGTTAAACAGAGCTACTTATTTTTCCATGGTGTGTTCATTGGTAGATTTACAGTATGGTCATGCTAACTGAATGACATCTGGAAGTTTCGTGAGTATTTTGAAATGATATGATATTTTTGAGTCCTGAAACACATTGTAACCGGGTCATCTGTTAGACCGATAGTTTGCGGCGGAGGCAGAAAGTCTGCAGAAAGGTTAATTATATAGAAACGTGAGGTCAATTCTGGGATGGAATCAGGGGGGTTTTCTTCCCTGGGAGAGAAAGCCTCACCTGTCAATTGTGTATGTGTCTCTTCGCATCACCCAGTTGGAAGGTATCAAAACATCCCCAAATGGTGATGGTTGAGACAATATGGACAGTTTTTGTCAATACGAAATGGTTGAGAGGTTACCAGGGTAATGTTAAAGGAAACACAGCAAGAGCGGATAGCACGCCATGCCTCATCGCAAACGAGCATTGAACTTTTTATAAAAAAAAATTCACTGTAACCACCAGTTGACATAACAAAAACGTTGATGCTCAATGAAAAAATGTTTAAAAAAGTTTAATAAATAGGCTTATGTCAGTCAGGACTTGATACCCTCTGACGATGTATAACAGGGGCGGCGCCAGTTTTTCCCCGACGAGGGCCAAGGGGGGCCAGAGTTCCACGACGGAGGGGTGGGGGAGGGCGAATTCCCCGAGTGAAAGTTCAAAAGTATCGTTCGCCAAAGTGCACCTCACCCTTACCCTGTACACCGAAACCTTAATTGTCATGTTTGGTTTTTTTAATGTTCCTCTCTATTTTTCTCGCATTGACTCGATTTTCACATCTCGATTGTACCCCGACAGAGGGATGGGGGGGGGGGGCACTGCTCAAATGCATATATGGCCGTTATGGTGAATTGTTATGTGAACGTTCCTTCAGGGATATTGCGCAATGCCGATTTGGGGTAAAAACGGTGGGGGGGGGGGAGAGTTTATCGGAAACACCTTACATTTTCTACGATCTTTCTGTTGGATATGATTTCCCGAAATATCTCAGTTACAATTATACTAAGGGGGATGGAATTTGGCATGTTGATAGAAGAACAGAATTCTAATGTGTAGCAAAGTTACAGCGAACCAGCATCTACCGCCTGGTATTATGGTGAATGAAAGGGGCCTAATATCACCCGATATTACAGCCTAAAAATCGCAATGGAAATGCTTAGCAAATTAAAAGGTTGAGCATTCAATTGAATGAGTTAGCCTTCTGAGAGAACGGTTCAACGTTTTTAAACGCGAGTCGAGCTGCCATTTGGTTTTTTCACAAGTCATATTGTATTGGTCATTAATTGAAGTCAGCGAATCCTATATCAGCCATCACCCATTGAGAGTTTCAGTTTATGAAACATATTCGTTATTTGTCTGCGAAAAACATTCAACAACTCACCTTGGCGTGTCTCCAAACTCACCATCTAACTAAGGCGTTGAGTGATACGATGGCGCCTTCTCCATTTTTGTTTCGTGATTTGTTTTGCTTTTGTGATTCTCCTAAGTACGGTATGAATGCGAACAGGTTCTATCCTTGGAGTTTGTAGTCCATAGTTAGACTGGCAAGTTTTGCTCTGAATATTTGTTATCATATTTTTACATTTTATCATTGAATTGGCGCATACCGTATCTGTTACGTAAGTTCTATGACAACGTTTCTTTCAAAAAAGTTCACATTACAGAAAACTTCATTGCTGTTATATTGGCACTCGAAGTTTCGACAATTTGAGTGGAACGAACATTTAAAATGAGTTAACGTAATAGTTACATATATCATTGATTCACAAAAAATGAATAGTGAAAAGAATAATCGTAAATCTCCTGAAATGCCCCTATCTCCGATGTATATCTTAAAGGGGAACTCTAGGCAAGAGGCATGTTTTCTTGCATTCTAGATATTTTTCAGACATCCTAACGGGTGTTTTGATGGACTTGAAAGACCTCCGTTATCATTGGCACAGTGAATTCAAAGTCTCGTCCTAGTTGCATAGTCATAACACAGCGCGTGTACCGTTACCTCGCATTATTGCACAACGTTCAAATATCCCCCAATGTCGTGACGAAATCAACGACCAAGCAACCTGCATAGCTTCAGTGTGTGCATGTACGTACTTACGTGAGTTTCATATCATAATTTTTTCGAACAAAGACACTGTTAATTGAGAACAAATTGATATCATAATTTACACGGTGGGGAGTCTCCAACTCATTTCTAGTGAAGTTATGCCTACAACCGATTAAACATATCACACCACAAGCAATAATTGCCCACTCGCCAACATCTTTCCGAACTCGCTCGTATCCACGTTACACACACAGTCTATTAGAGATGCCCATTGATTTAATTTATGTGGCGATTCACTGTACAAAATATCCCCATTGAAGTCGTCGTTGAAGGCGCATAATCTGATTGATCATTTAATCATGTGACTGCTTGTTTTGGTCAGATTGATCTATGTCGGCAAAATCCAGTCATTTTGTTCGAAATTTTCGACAAGAAATTGGGGTAATGGTTAATTTAGAAAAGGGAAGGGATAGTACAGATTATAAAGTAAGATTGTTTCGACGAAACATCGAAACTCCGCCTACGTGTAACAGTTCATAGTTGGACTGGTATTACATTGTTATCGTGTTATTCCGTTATAAATAGCAAGTCTGGTCGCCGCTCACGTCCACGATTAAGGATAATTTTTTTAATGTCACGTTAAGATGGCGTCTGTCCGTAGCTCTGTGTTATGGCGCCTTAGCCAAAGGCGGAAAGTTTGAACTCGGTGTTTGATCTCGGAGGTGTCGTTCGGGGCGCTCAAAATACGGATTGAAGTTTTGAAAAGAGGCAGAAAAGTAGGAGACATTCTCTTGCCTGGAGTTCCCCTTTAAAGCACGATACTTAGATTTGTATATACACAATCTTGTTTTTGCCCAAATGTCGAAAGTAAATGCCTCTCAAGTATAGCTCTTTAGCGGAAATGAAAACCCCAGAAATTGATTTCGTTTGTGCACATCCGTTTTGAGCCATGTCGGTATGTCACTGAAAATTTGTTTTGATTGATAGCATAATAGTGTGGAGTCAGTGGGGAAATCGAACATAACGACCCCGGTGAATTTTTATTCGTACTATATATTCCTATATATGCCTTTTTCCATATTGAAATTAAAGCAAGCACTATCAATGTTCTCGACAGATTTTGAATAACTTGCTGTCTATCCAATAACGAATTGACTTTCCACAAAAACGTAAAAAAAAAATGTAAAAAAAATGAATCGTAGCTTCACTGTGTCTCTATTGATATTGTGGTCTTTCATATAAATATCTCATTCATATATATGCTTTTTGTTTATTATTTTTATCTATTCTTTTAATACGAAGAAATCATACTGAGTATCAAGTGCGTTATCAGTAGGCGGGGTGCGCCGCAAATATTCGATACATACAGCTGGCATGAAGATTGCTATTTCCACTACCGAATCGAGAGGAAGGTTGCATCCTGGCAATTGACTCCTCATTGTTTGTCAAGTACACGGCCCCTTTTATTTGGAGGTCGCTCGTGAAGGTCACATTAGGTCATCATAGTCTAAGGATGTCCCAGACCCCTCAACGTTATATCAACCTAATGTTTGGTTTATAGCTATTTTCTAGCGGAACCCTATTGTTTCCGGTTTTACATCGCTTGTACGAAAACAATTCGTGACAGAGTCGTTAATTGAAAAGTCGAGAGAGAGTGACCAGACACCGACCCTACTGAACACAACTAGTGGTCTCATGCCAGGTAGAAAAATGCCCATTAAGACAACTCTAATGCGCCCGAATTGTTGGCCACTCGTGGATCCACTTCAGACATTCCGGTAACAGCCACTCTCCAATTTGAAAAGTAGACGTTTATGAGGCCTTTGTCAAGAGCTTTGCTGAGAGTCTCAGGAAAAATATCAACAACTTTATGCTGTCGATAGAACTAGTAACAACTATCCGTAAATTCCCGTGGATTACACAACTACAAACGATTTTTTCTGAAGCATTGCTGAGACTCACGAATCCAAATTTCATTCATTGGAATAATCCAACCGAATGATCATACTAATCACATTGCAAACCACACTGTAAGACTCACTGATCTGTAGTTAAAAGAATGAGAACGATTCCCTTTCTTGAATATAGGCGAAACATATTGCCTTTCTCCAATTCTTCGGGAACACCCCCTTGCGAGAGTGTTTATTAAAAAAAAATGAGAGCTGGGAACAGACAATTGATCAGCAAAGGACTTTAGGAGTAACGAGTAAACTGCGTCCGGATTGGTGTGTGTGTTTTTTTTCTTGCAGATTCTGGAGATTTAAGGAGCCTGAAGAACGATAAAGACGCCAAGAATTTCTTTTGCCTTTTCATTGCCAGATAAACATCTCTTGTCATCTAATGAGCCTTCTTGTTCTTACTATGGCGCTTATTTCAAGAAATGCACACTCTCATGACCTCACAAACTTTCCCAAGAAAATAATCCATAAGTCAGCAGCATTTGGACCAAATAACAAATCAGACCAGATCACTCTACTCAGGAAACCAGAAATTCCATTCAAATCCACCTTCTGGAAACAAGGAACGAGTTCTGAATTCTGTGGGATTGTAGGAGGCGTTTCCAAAGCAAAAAATATATCCTTCTTTGAACGAAAGAAATGACTGTGTGCCTAAACATCATACGTTCAATATCTAAAATTGAACGAGACGTATATGTACACCTCCACTTGATGAAGCTACGCATAGTCAACTTCGCATGCTTACCAAATTTAAAATAGGGATCCTGCAGTACCCATTCTGGAGAACCCACATACAATGTCTGAACTTCAACCATCCAGGTGACTGAAGTCTGTTTACATACAATGTTACACGTGCAATAATACCTATACGAAGTTCAAACTAGCCCCAGATTGACAGACTACGTCAGCTACGACAGTTGCTATAACAACCCGATTCTTGTCAGTGTCAGCGCTTATTCCGTTGGGCTGGCAGTCCTTAGTAGTGTTATCCAGTATTGCTCCTTTGTTCCCGTCGTGTTTTGTCACAGTTACGCAGGCTACGTTAGGCAGGCTAGTTGTACTTTGTATATAGTATTATTGGACAGTGTAACATTGTATGTTCTTGTAGATGGAAGCGTAACCCTTGATTCGAAATTCTATTACAGGGTCCTATATATATATATATATAATATATATATATATATAATATATATATAATATATATATATATATTTTACACATACACACACACCCACCCACTGTCATGACTTGCATAGATTCTCTGACTGGATTGATTTTCCCTAGCCTTTCAGTGACGGAATGACAGCAGGAATATTCAATTCAAGAGGGATGCAATGGCAGTTTTTCTATGGATGATGAAGAGAAATTTAATCCCTCTAATTACCTCTTTTAACACTTCACCCTTCCTGAAGTATCGTCGTCGAAAAAACCAATTTTTAAAAAAGTCAAAAAAGTTCATTGTTTCATCCCAATCCGTCTCCTTGTATTGGAGATTGCGATTCTCCCATACGTGACATTCGGACGGAAGCAGGCTGCTACATTGTTGTACTATCAACCACTCATTGGCCGAACAATGAAGAGGATCATGCGGAAGTAGGCAATAACAGTGTACCCGCCAAGATGTCTCACATGGTTCAATTCTGCTTCTTGCAACGGGCCAAAGAATGCTATAGGAAAATCGGCAACCCCACATGGTCTCCAAATAACAGAACAGACTGAATTACTCGTCTTAGATGACACCTCTGACTACAAATTTACACCTACAGTTCCACTGGAACGGGTTCAAATTAGCAACTGGGGGAAACAGTCTGTGATTCGAGTGTATGTGGAGGTAGGAGCAGATACAGGTGAGGGGCCGTGGAAGAATGAGCCTCACACAAATTTGGTTCACCGAATACTATATTGTTGATAAGGTCATTTTGAAGGTGTCACCGCCTCACGTCGCTAGCGTCGCAATCGATAGCAAGATGCGTTAATGACATGATTTCGTTAGTGAAGCATGAAACCGGAAAGCACACAGAAGAGGAGGTGTTGGAGAGGTTAACAATTGGACGAACAGTCCATAAACCATCATTCAAGTGACATAGATCATCCTAACTAATCCTAATACTGGAGGATGCCAATACTGGATCTCAATGTGTGGATGTGGGAGGTGAACGTCGACGGATAACGGGTATTAAGATCTTGCATTCCTATTACACGAAGCCATTAGCAACGAGATACGTTTCATCGAGATTCTGCATATCAGCTGAAGACAAATATAGACGTTTAATTTTGGTGAGAGTGATGGGAAATGTCTCCAAATTATATGGGGGGGGAATACTCGGGGGAACGTATACCATAAGTACACCGCGAGTACACATGGCCTGATAGGTAGGAGGTTTATATGAAGGCGAAGAAGAAATTTGACACAAATGGTTTAAGAGACGAGGAAAGGGACTGTTCCACTGTATAAAAAACTAAATTGAAAAAGAAGAAAGAAACAGAAGAAGAGTAGGAGATGAAACGGGTTGTTCAACCAGAAGCCAAACGGCTTAGTGATTCCTTGACCTTTTCCTGAAACCTGTTTATATCAGCATAAAGACGAAGGAAAGATGTTACCTCTCTTATGGGCAACATAAGTCTGACAATTTTCACATTTTTTCCCAACCAACTAATAGGTTTCATATACTCTTGATAAAAGCTACACACTAAAATTCAAGGTTTTCAGACTTTGACATCAGGTGATCTCATATGACCTCTCACCGGACCCCCAAAGAATAGGGTACTCATCTGGGGAACAAACATACCCAATTAGGATCTTCAATCATCCAGGGAGGTGTCGACTTAAACCGTTTTCAAGAATTCTAAAATTTGGCCAAAAATAGACTTATCAACCAATTTTCTCTATTTTTTTTTGACTAAAATTCACCGACCGTGACCCAAAAAGAATTGGTTCCTGACTTCCCAAAAAAGCTATACACCAAATTCAACTTGATCGGACCAATCATTTCTGGACTTTCTCAGGTTATTGCAATTCTTCAGACGTTGACCTCTGTTTTGACTTCAGATGACCTCTACCTGACCCCCCAAACATGGGTTCATGTACTCTCCATGGGAAACACACATCCAAGTATGAGCTTCAACCTCCTGTTTGGTTCAGTTGGGTCTAGCCAACATTGGGCCAAAATATCGACTTGATGACATCAAATTGTCATTGTTGACCAAAATCCACTCCCGACCTGAACCAAAAACACAGGGTCCCTGTAGTCCCCAAAAGAAACCTGCACACCAAATTTTAACCTGATCAACCCAACCATTCTGGCCTTATCGTGTTTACAAGGTTTTCAACTGTGACCTCTGGTGACCTCAGATTACCTCTGCTCTGACCCGCCAACAATAGGGTCCATGTCCGCATCATGGGGAACACACTATAAGTAAGAGCCTATTACTGCAAGAACTTATCAAGTTATCGTGTTTGCAAGCTGGCGTCACAACCACACATACACACCCACACACAATTACACACATACACACGACATGACTCGCATAGATTCCTCTGACTTGTCAATGGACAACAAGGGTATGCTGTCCGTACTATCCGTGGATGCACCCAAATAGTGAATTATCTCGTAATGCAAAATTAATATATATGCAAATTGTGGAATTAATGCAAGCTGTAGAGAAGGCAGGTACATCACTGAGAAGTCCGATCCCTTCCTGGGACAAACGAGGATTGTATGAGGAAGACACGTGTACAGTGGTTGAACATGGATACTGGTGGGGCGAACTAGTTGTAAGAGGGGGATTTTCTTCTTCTTGGTTGGATCGCAACAAATGAAGAAGAATTCCATAACAGTAACCGTTTGACGAAGCTGTCATGAAAATCTATCGGGAATAATGATGACTGCACGTGTCATGGAATATTGAGATTAACCATATTTGTAAAATAATAACAAGTTGTCCCTTCTCAGGCGTAAATAGACCATCTCTTGATATACTACGAGAATTCGTTTTTATAATGGATACTTCTCCACTTTTATTATTGCAGGTCACTCGGGGGACTGTGTATGAAAGTATGCTCCAGGGAATATTTCGCCTGCAAAAACAGCGGTCAAAATGATACTGAACTTCTTTTGAAGAATACTCAACCGATTTATTTCGAACCGATACCTATCTAATCACACGTAATAAACGGACTGTCTCTGTTATCCAAGTCCATTGAGCGGCCAAACACCGTCAGTATTTACTAGTATGTTAAGTAACTGGGGAATACCCAATCACTTCCTCAGATCGACATCTACTAGCAATATATATTTACTGGGGGAACACAACACCATAAAAGACATCTGCGTATATGCTGCAGGGAATTGAAAATGAGCTTCCAGCCAAATGCAAAAGTGGCAACCTTCCGGCCACTTTCAAGCAACTCTTAAAAGATGCTATTTGAACGAGTAAATTTTTCTAATTTATTTGATGGCAATGAGCGAATCACTTCTTATTTTATAAATGCATGGTAGATTATTATATTTTCATCAACGTTTAAAATAGGTTTAAAAACATGTGAATAAACGAGTAAATTTTCTACTAGTTGATTTGGAGTATGGTAATGAACGAATACCCCTTATTTTAACAAATGCCCCATTTTTTTTTTTTTTTAAGATATGATTTTTATATTCTCAACGTTAGAATAAGTGTACATATTTCCAGCCTTGTATCTTCTTATATTATTATTATATTTATATTTTACTATACTTATCATGCCTTAGTAGACTTTCCATGTTCGTTTAACTTTGTAAGCGATTTCATTCTCTATATGCCCTATGCATTTGTTCCATACCGGTTTGGTGTTATAGTAGGGCTCGGGTAAGATCAAAACGTTTCGGCCTAACCGCGGTTTTGTTTTTACCCTTTTAAAACGTTCAATGAAAAAATAGAATATGAAATAATCGAATGTAAGTGGTTGTGATGGCACACAGGGGGATTGAACGGGAGAGAGCGCATAGCCTGCCAAGAGAGAATTACACAACATAAGAGCAAAGCTATATGTTTATAACTGTTGTTAGTTCTTCTTCGACGTCAGTATGTGGTTCCCTTGTCCTGGTCCTCGTGTGGTAGAAAAAGAATCCATGTATGAATCTCTCAGGTTCACGGAAAAGGATTCAAATTATTAATGCCCGCATTAGGACTATAATGCCAATATGCAGCTAGGAACAGAATGTTCAGGATCGAGGACCCCCACCCCCTTTATTTGCACACTACTCACTAGCTGGTGACCGGTCTGCATCCAGTCAATCCAGATGGTTACATCATCGAATATAGTCTGTTTGCCAATAAGTGTGACTTAAGGGTCGCATGCTAAGTCATCATTGTAATATGGAAATATATTTCTGCATTTAACTCACTCCGTCACTCGACCGAATTCGGATGTTTCCTCATCAGGGGAGATTTAATTATGCAATTCCTGACGTATGCTTATATGATCATGTATTGACTTTGACGCAAAGTCCTGATCACTTCGTAGGACTACTGGTCCATGATAACACTACCCAGGTAACTCACCATTCTGTAGGAAAAAGAAGCATTGTTCATTTCTCCTCCTTAAAATAGGCTACTAGTCTGTGTTCATGCAATTACCTTGTTTAGGTATATATGTAGCACTAGTTCGTGATTAACACTGACTAAATATGAGGTATTCAATCTAATCTGTAGGAGGGAAGCATTTTGCAGGTTTTCCACGTATTGAACCCATTTTTGCCCTTCATTAATTGAGTCCAAGCATGATCAACACCTGTCAACGAACATTTGAGAAGCCAAAAAAAAAGGCCAAAGTTACCAGACTACAAAGAGCAAAAACGTATGATCACCGACGTGGTGTTCGTTTGGCAAAGATATCCTGAGCGTTTTAGCTTTCTGGTTATGATAGTAACTATATTCATTGCATCTAAATCGAGTGCAGTTTAGAAAATCACTGTACCCGTAACATGATTAATGGTTTGGAAACCATGTGCGAGTACGAGTACAGACTAGCGAAAAAAGGTAGGTGTACGCGTTACTGGCCCATGAGTACGGCGTACTGGGAGAATAGGGAATATGGTACCAGGATATCGTACACGAGTTTTTGTTACGGGTAGATGATGACTCACCGGCGTTACCTTGATGAACAGGACAGCTCTCCCTTGATTGAGACCCGAATTCCTGGTCCCAGTCCACCCTATATAAGTATATAAGCATGACGTGTATTACAACAAAATTTATTCATGAAAGGTATACTGGCTTATTGTGTTTCTCTATTCAACAGTTTGGATATGAACTTCAAATGTCTGGGATTGTTTAACCGCGTCCATACAAAATGTTTAACTATAACAATTATGGAGATTCTGAACGACGGCAATTATCTAGCAACACATGCAGCTGTTTACGGGATGATACGTGTAATTTTTTTAAACAGTGTCATGTTAACCAGATCAGCACTGCCACAAGTACATGTTGTTGTGATCACCGTCATGTGCAATAACCTTCACACCACACACACAAGGGCTTGGCATCCACTGAAGGGCAGCCGTCTTGTATTTGCAGCGCCTCAGACATCCCTTCTGGAACGTGACGAAACCAGCTCAAGGTTCGCTATGAGTCCTCAGTAGCCCGTCATCCTTCGCAGACGAACCCCTGTACCCACGTATATGGCTTCGTGCGCTATGCTACAAGGTGACAATGCCCGCTAAAATGGGCGAGACAGGTGCCGACACTCCTACCAACGGCGCGGATTATAGTAAGAGTCCCAACCTAATTCGTCGGCGTGGTAAGAAAAAAAAAAGATGAAAAAAGGGTTCCGCCTACGTGGTGAGCGGGGGCGAGTAATTACCGGGGGCTTCTTGCAACTTTTTTATAGGGGAACCCACAGTTCATCAAGTACTGACTAATCCTACTGGTGAGTCGATTAGTTTTGTGTTCACAAGCTGAATCAGGCCAGAATTCCATTTTTAACAATTTTCCTTTTTCCTTCCTTCCTCAAATAACAATGAACGATTAGGGTGTTGTACCCCTCCGCCCCCCCCAAAAAAAAATGCATACTCACTTCAGTGTGATCGACAATCCTTCTCTACGTACTCACCTCGTTCAAAAGGTTCTCCATACGGTTGACCTATGTTTGACCTCACTTTGCCCTGACCCCAGAACAATCGGTTTAAATAAACCTTAGGAACCCCCATACCAGTTCAGTTTGATTCTATCCGGGAGTTACGTTTGTCTTGTTCCCAAATCCAAAATTTACCAAAATATCAATTTTATACTACACTCCATGCTCTCAATGAAAAGCTGCATACAAAAGTTCGCTGATCGAAAAGCTGAGCACTCTGGATATATCGTGTAACACAGGTATTGCATACTTTTACCTCAGTTGACCTCAGATACCTTTGAACCTGACCCCGAAAAAAAAAACAACCATGAATCATGTACCATTATGGAAACCCACATACCGATTTTCATCCTCAAGGTGGGGTCGGTTTTTTTTACTGTTTTCACAATCCAGCATCGAACATACTACATACATACATCATACATACATCATACATAACATACATACTACATACATACATAATACATACATACATACATACACATAGACGTTCGCGAAGCCCGTAGCTGCTAAGTTTCGATTTTCACTGTGACCGAGAGGAGGTCTGGGCATGTCATCTCGCGTACGTGCAAAGGTAGTCGTCGTGCGTTCAGGCACTCCCGAGCACCAGTTAACAAGTCAGTACAGCATACGCACGTTTGAAAAGCGCTAAGGGGTACCGACAAATACTTGGTATTCAAACTTACAACAAAACAACCGCTACCTTCATCAAAATTATCTCTGAAAACTCGAATCAGGAAGTGTAACCTCCGTGACTCACCCATATGCCGTCAATCTTGTTCCCCTACATCTCAACAACGCCATCGATGGCAAGATGTCTAAATGGGAATTCATCAGCCACCATGTCCCCCAACCCCCAGCTCCCACGGGATCCACCACCCCTAGCACCCAATCATCTTCCCCTGATTCCCGGTCCCCCCCCCCCCCCCCCCACTGGCAACCCTCCTCTACATCACCCTAAAATATAAATTCTGTTAAAGCTAAGTTTTTATTACCCTTCCTTCCTCTCATTTTCTCACTCTGCTAAATCCTGGATCCTCTTCTAACGTCCAAATGAACCAAACCACTCGCGCCCTGTCGGGAATCAATTAATATCCCAACTAGAAATGTCGGGGCGGGTAACCCGCCAGACGTATATATCCCCCATCTCTTATTCAAGAAATTTGGTTGACAACCATGACTGGACAATATTCGTAGAAAGAAGACATTTATATACTTGTGAAGCGACAACGCGACAGGGATCTTAAACAAATCTTTATTTAACGGTAGTTTCAGTTGTGGGTCCATAAGAAGCATATTAGGCCTATAATGCACTTTTTAATTGTATAGTCACCCCCTACAGCCCCGGACAAGGGGCGTCCTTAAATAGGCACATTTATTCAAGATTCCGACCTTAACCACATGACCACGCCCGACAGAGGTCAAATTCAGGTCAAGGTCACACACATGCAGGTCAACCATTATATCACAATATGAAAGTGAACCATCAGCCTTTTCGCATATATTCAATTCTCCCGATTATAGCCAAAAAACAGTTTTTTTTGACCACTAATTGACCTCGAATGACCGTCAATGAATTCAGTTTTTTATGCAATTGTTACTTGTTACTCTCCCATGTGATACATCCCTCCCTAGGAGCATTTTGCATTCTGGGAACACAACCAGTGCTATTGCCGGAAAAGTAACAAAATCAGTTTCTGACCCATACGTGACCTTTAATAACCTTCAATTGACATTGCGGTTTCAGAAATTGTTACACTCCAGTGATTCCTTCACTCCTAGATCATATTGCTTCCAAGGAACCTGTCAAATGTTTATTGCGAAAAGGAATAATAACTTTGAACCCCTTGTAACTACCAAAGTAAATGTTCGATCGAAGCGGGCTTGTTTCCCTCCATAAGCACACGAAGCTCTATCACATTCCAAAAATACCCAGTTTATTTTTTTTTTGCCCGTCAACTCTTTAAATAAGCACCTTTAATTCAAGATTCGACCTTTACCATGACCCCCGACAGAGGTCAAATTCAGTCAGAGGTCACACACATGCAGGTTCACAATTATATCACCTGGTGCACCATCCACCTTCGCAGATATTCAATTCTAATTCTCCGATTATAGCCAAAAACATCCACTCCTATAAGCATATTCCGTCTCCATTAACATGTCCAATGTTATTGCGAAAAAGTAATTAAACTCATCATTTGTGACTGATCGGATAACTAATATGCAATTAGTCCCACATATTTACCCTCAGTGATCTTGATGCTATTGAATAACTTTATCAGAACTGGTAGTTGGTCCTAGTCACAAGTCCGTCAATCCCTAACAATTTAGAAAATAATTGCATTAATTAGCTAATTATGCTAACGAATATGTAAATTAAAAAACACACAAATGACCCTTCGTGATTTCATCAAACGCAATTGAATATTTAATTGGGACTGTTTAGAAGTCCAACTCACCAATTGTCGGGAGAATCCAACAAATTTATAGAATTTGCCTAATTGCTAATTGGGGCCAACTATTATGCAAATTATGTCATTCAATATGACCTCCAGTGACCTCGCCACATTAGGAAATCATCGGCCTTGATATTGGCCCTTTCACCAGTTTCAAATCCAATGAAGTTTGAAATATCATCATCCATTATGCTAATTGGCTTAATCTGGCTAAAGAAATGCAAACTTGACCTCAGTATGACCTTAAAGAGACTGAAAGTCTGGCACTATCTTTTACACATATTAAGCAAGCCTGTGTGCTGAACATTCCCAAAAAATTCCATTCAAAAATTTGTTCCCTTCCAAGTTATATGCATTTAAAACAACGATACGGACGTGCTGCCAACATTTCCTCCAGGTGAATGAGGAGACTTGAACAAGTCTAATTATGATGTCACACAACCCCTACCCACTGCATTTAATGTATGTTCTCGTTTTTTCCTCTCCCCCCACCGATCATTCACATGACTGTGCACAACAATGTACCACCCCCTTTTTTATATTGAATCACTGAATGGATCGAATCTATGCACAAATCTTAGTATTTTTGATCACAAATTATAATAGAACCACAGCCTTTCGAGTACAAGTGGGTAGGTGATATCACAATCCTTGTCAAAATGGCCGCGTCCTGTCGTTTCATTCAATTGACATATCTCGAAAGTACGCAATATTTTTAGATTACTTTGGGAAAGATGTTCATGACCTGATGGTCTCCTCACATAACAATATTAGTTCGTTTTCCAAAGTTCAGACTTTTCAGTCCCTTAAAATTGTCGCCATGATTTTTGGCTCCAACAACTCCCCACACCCACCACGTTCTGTAAATCACACGAACTTGAAATTTTGGCGAGAAAACCTGCAAATAGAGGGCAGCAAATATACGATATAGCCCATTTCGGATCTTTTCAAGATTTTCCTCATACGGACATGTGTACCAATTTGGGTCAATCGGATAAAGTGTTGAAGACTGAGAGCGCTAACGCCTAAAGTTTCCGGCGGCGGCAGCGAGACGCGACTGCGGGGCGGAGAACGGCGTGGACCCGTCAAAACCATAATTCCCCGACCACTTATCAGTGTTGCGATATAATTACTCCTATTTTATTTTTTTTTACCACACCACAACGTCTCGAGTTACTCAACATTGTGTCCTCATTGGATGAAGGAGGTTTATTCTGCTACTATTAAAACACTTCCACCCCCCACCTCTCATCCATTAAATTAACCTCCCCACTGAGGGCAAAACTTTATGAAGTCACGGTTACTACCACCACACCCCCCCCCCCCCCCCCCCTCGGGTAATGAATTTGACGAAACATTTTTGAAATATGCTAAATCTAGTTATTATTATCGGTGACTCAACTGACTACTTGCCCTCCAAAGACTTTGGCTGTGGAGAACTACTCCCCCTGGTAGACATCTCTTCAATACTCTGGAAAGGAATGGGCTTGCTGTCCAATACTAATACTAGACCAGACGTGACCCCATAGCCCTTAAAGAAGAGCTTCTGACCTATATTGCCTCGCCTGATCTAGCTGCAATCATCGCCGGGAGCGGGCGGCGGAGGGCCGGCAGAGCCTGGGAAACTTCTGAATAATCCTGTTCTTAGTGGACACTACCTACTCTTACTACTTTAAAACTTGCCCCACCCTCTATCACTCCACTCCCCCCACCTACAGAGACCCAGGAAACTATTGGCTCTTTTGTGAGCATAATTCCACCGCTTTCATGCAATCAACAACATTATGAACAGAGCTGAATTCTCCTCAGAATATTGATGACATTGCCCAAGGATCAACTCATCAACGGCGGTCGGATACGGTCCATTCGTTTCCGTCGACTCGTACCCTCATCCGTCAGAATTTAGTAGGCAGACGTTGGTCTATGGCGGTGGATACGGTCCATACTTTCCGTCGACTTGTCATCACCGTCAGTCCTCGCACTCCTAGGTTTATTCGGACGATGCTGTTGATGTGGTATCCTGCGGCTGCTCTCCTCCCAATTTATATCTATATACTGTCCATGCTCAACTTGCCATGTATGACTAAATTCTAATGCACAACTGCCAGTTCGCCGTTGGTTATTCTGTTCCAGTTTTCCGTAACGGACCTCGTACCTCTTATACACGTTGACTATTATACCTGGTTTTATGAAATCGGACTGCTTCTCCGTTATTTCTCGATGTTTGAGTTATAATTGTTTTCCGCTGCCACCAAATGTTACTTTTTATTTCCCCGTGTATTCGGATACAATAAGGACGGAGACTGACTATGTAAAATGAATGGATCCATCTATTAACGTAACTGAGCCTTCTCAAGGCAAACTAAGGAGTGGAAAAGAGAGCCGTCGCATCACACAGTGCTTATAATACTATGTCGTCCATTAAGATACACGCCAACCTGATTGCACATAATATAATGATGCCTATTGGCTCAATGCAGCAATAATGAATAATATTCATGATCACATGACAAGCTACTCTTCCGAAGCTAGCTGCCCCTCTCTTTAAGGACGGACTCACGGACAGGCCTAGACATCAGCAGCCCATTCTCCACCTTTCAGGGCAGGGAAACTTCATAAGCCAATATATGAAAAATCGTAACCCTGCTACCAAAAGAGCGATCAACGTCCTTACGTCCAACATAAGAAAAGGAATAAAAATTCAGAAAACTATCGCTTGGAACACTTCTGCTATAATCTTAATAGGAAGATGACCCCAAAAGGCTTTTGGAAAAAAAGTAAATACCCATTTTTACCACAGGAAAAACTCTATCCCTTCCAATCTTATTGACAGTACTGGCACTTCCCACTCTGACCCCCAGGATCAAGGTAACCTCTTAGCCTCCACCTTCACAAAAATATGTTTTACGCCTTCACTAGGACCCCAGCTTTGACATTGAGCATTTAAATCAAATTGACAACTTCATAAATGAAAATCTCCCTTTGAACGGTACAAAAAATTGTGACCCAAATGCCCGGAACCTCGTTAACCCCATTACTCTGGCAAAATCTTTGAGAGGACTTCCCGGAACCATGAGGGATTCTTTTCAATGAATCCCAATTGGTTTCATGCCAGCAGAGGATTCTGGCCCACCTTCAGTCTCCCCGATAGCAATCAATTAGTTTTTAAAAGAAATCTACGGACCCATGCAATTCTTCTCGATGCTGAGAACGCTTTCGACCATCCTGGCATGACGGCCTTAAATTCAAACTTTGTAATCTCAATATTCCTCTAAGGTAATCAATCTGCTCTGCTCTTTCCTTGATAACAGAAAATTACTATGTACCATAACAATCATGCTGCCCCCGTCTTTAATCTTAGTGCAGGGACTCCCCAGGGTCTGTCCTTATTCCCCTCTGTATATAATTTATGTAAATGACCTGCCAAACTCCAACCCCGCTAACATCTGCATCTCCAATTTGCTGACGATATCGTTCTCTGGACTACTCCTCCAGTGGAAATATAAATATTAGGAACCTTCAAGGAGCTCTCGGTGGTCTGGAAGAGTGGTGCAACCTCTGGAGAATCAAGATCAACCCTCAAAAATCCAAGTTTATTAGGTTCACCGTAAACAAGAAACACACTCCTAGCACGCCCCCTACTAGTAACCATGTGTACCCTCTTTAACACCAAAACTCCACTATTAGCTTAAGTCCCGCCCGCCCTTTTCTGGGGTTGATCTTGTACCCACCTTCCTTCAAAGACAATATCAACAGGATCTCTGCGCTAGCATGGGGCCGTATCATCTCCCTTGGACCCATTGGAATAACCCCCAATACCCTGTTTACACTGGTTTGTTTTCTGTATAGTCCGTTTCGTCCATCTTGGAATAGGCAAGCATCGCTCTGCTCACCATCTCAAGCAAAACTTGAAAGGATCCATGAAGACGCATCAGAGCCGCCATAAAGGCCCACAGCTCGCCCCCTCTCGGCAGATCCTTCGTGCGGCAGTCTCCCATTCCCTTTGGGAAAGAAACTAAAAAAAAAAAAAAAAAAACTTGGAAACTTCTTCCTTTCGACGGCCGCATGAGGAGTCTGGCCATTAAGTTCCTTTCTGCCGCAGCCAAGATTCCAAGCAATCATCCTTAGACTTAATATTTCACGAACAACAAAATCTCCTATTGGAACTGGTGGCAGTGTGGTGAGTGTGCACATAGGCTTTCCCTATCGCCTTTCCTTTTTTCTTTTCTCCTCTTTTCTCCTCTCCCCCATCCATCCATTCTGGGCCCTAAGATTTCCCCTATTGCGGACTTCGGTTATATCTTTTTCTTCTCTATCCCCTTTCCCTATTGCTGCCTCTCTCCCCGTGGCCGATTGGCCACTCCCCATTACAAGTGGGTGGTTCAGGGTCGTTTCATTTCTCAGGATCCTTTTCTGGGTGGGCTGGGGATGTGTGGCGGGGTTAGCTTGTCAGAGTGCTTGTGAGTTAATACGCTTCGGCCACAGTACTGCCAGCGGCCCCGCCACCGCCCTCCTTTTAAAAATTGGGGTTGGCGCACCATTTCCTTCTTCTCCTTCCTTCTTCTTCCTCCCTCCAATCTAATACCAATACAATGGTAATTAAATCATTAGTAAAATATACTAAAGTAATCCCTAATCTCTGACTCAGACATCCTATTATCCATAATAACTTGCTTACTTCCAATTTTATGCTCCTTCGCATTACGAGTCCCTTTCCGTTTCCTCCTACTGCCCTCGTCTTTCACGCCGCCCAGTCTACTAGTACCTCTCCCCCCCCCCCTTCCTTCCCCAGTCTCATCCTTGGTCTCCCCCCCCCTGCTCCGCCTCTTTCAGAACTGAAAACATCCCTCTGTCCTCGACCTGGCGTTGTTATCTCCATAAGTCCGTACGGTTAGCCAGAGCGTTGATGTGCAGGGAACTGTAGAGGTGTCTGCCTGCAATTTCCCGAAGTCCGCCTGTTCAAACCCCGGTGTCGTCACAACACCACTTCCAACCCGCTCCTTCTCGTGTAGGAATTGTTGCAACGAGTTAACCTACACTCTCGGGCTATCGGATGGGGACGTTTCATGGCGATCCCGGGAGCAGGAATTCTCACCACTGCCTCGTGACTCAGGCACTCTTCGCATAGCAGCAAAATTCACGGTTCCTTCCACACCCAAAACGGAAGCATTCGGGTGGAAGCATATAATACGAGGCGTATAAGTAAGTAAAGCCTACTGCAAGTATCGACCTCCCGGTTGCTTCCGAGCCACAAGGTGGCCCTGTCGCCTACAGATGTAGTACGTCTTAAGGTGTGTTTATGGTGCAAGCATACGTACATACATTCGTCTCATACCATCGCCGCGCTAAGGGTACCACCCGGTACTATGTTAGCGCTAAGGGGGACTAGTAGCCCCTAAGGCGCCCCCGGGGTTGGCTATCCATGGGCGCGGGACGTGACGGCATAGCTTTCCTCATAAGAGATGTTCGCGGATGCGTACTGCCGAGTTTTCAGATGTTTCACGTTGCAACATCATGCTTGATGGGCTAATTTTCATGTGCTTCCTGTAAACGATGTCACAAAGAGCGGTTTCCTGGGGTATACAGGTCGGTGGTTCACCCGCCTGCACTGTCTCGTGGACATGGAATTTTTGAGTCAAGAAATGACTTCTCTAGTACTGTTCGCAACAAAGTCTGCGTAAAACTTCAGAAAATATCAAATATGAAGGAAACATTTATAATTCAGCAAAGGGAGGAGATCACAATTCATGTTTTACCTGCACCACTTGGTCATGGTCTTAGACCCCACGTATTTTCGACGTTTCACCCGATGAAGGAGAACCCTTCTTTCAATAATAATCAAGAACAATCCCAAAGTAAATTTCGGGCTTTTTCTGTTAAGGAACATCATATGTCTGTACAAGGCACATCATAGGTCACCACGGTACACAATCCCGCGCGCAAAAAATTGAAAAATTTAAAATTGAAAATGGAGCAGCAAAATTCACTCAGTTGATCACTTAGGTCATTTTAATGCATTTGTTCAAACACAGTTGGTGCTGATAATCGATACAGTTCACCGACGGCAGTCCTGCTCAAATATTGAAGGGGGGGGGGCACTCCAATATTGGGATGATGCCGTCCCCCCGTCTCAACCCCCCTGCCCCACGATCCGCGCCCTTGCGTAAGGCTAAACATCCAGTCTACTTTAGGAATTATCTTGCGTTTTACCTGCGTGGTCTGAGTACTAAAGAAAATTTAGCATAAGGTGGTGCTTATGCAATCGGGTGCCAGATATCACCCCAAACATCAACTGCGCAAAGAGACCGTGCTGGGGTGGGGTTTACGGGTTTATTGGCATATGGCGATCTGCCTCCCTGTCAAAATTCGCAATATGCACTCGTTCAGCTATGATGCCTCGGTCCCACCGGGAAAATATACAACTTTCCTCCGATGCTGCCCGATGCCACTCGAGTTTTTTTTAACAAAACGAGAAAGCAAACACTGCGTAGTGAGTCCTTGCCATATTGGCTGCCTACGAATATCTACATAAGACCCCTGCTGTTGGGGGAGGTGGTTACTGGTTGATAGGCCTATTTCAAACATCGTCTCACTGCTGGACCCAGATAAGCTTTCCAGACCACACATAACAACAGAGGTAGGGGGGAGGGGTGTAAAGGCAACAAGCAGATGTGTCGGCAGTTTCAAGTATGGCCAGTTATGCCAGTTTTGGTCGGATTAGAGGTTTCCCCGATGACAACCGTATTCTTCTCGAAGCAGGGCGAGGTAGGGTAAATACGGGGTCATTGACCCAGATTTGAGTATACTGTTCTCCGTGCCAATTAAGATGATTTTTTTTAACAGGAACAGGTTTTGGAGACATCTAAAATGTGAAATTTCACTGAGGCCTTTAGAAAGGTTTTCATCTCTGTTTGTAAGCCAAACTCAATCTGTTTGCCAATTAGGTGCGGAGGGACCTGTCGTGATGGAGAGGGGTGGGGGTCGGGGTACGGTTCCCGGCTGTGCTGGGATCAGCTTTTGTGTTATGAATCACTCGCGGTGAGGGGGTCTTACATGTACGCTATTGTTGGAAACAGTGTATCTAACAGGACCTGCACCTACCTCCCGTTTTTCGGGCTTTTCTTCCAAGTGAAAAACCTGTCAGAGGGGCCAATCCACCCCATCCCATGCTATATACACTCCTGGTGATTACCCCTTTTAAATTAACTTTAGATTGGCCTACTTGTTGAGAATGCCCATAACTAAATCATCAAAATTTGTTACAGGCCACTGGGAGTTAGGGTATGTATGGCTACACTGGGGCGTATACACAAGTAAACATTGCAAGTTATATGTGTGGTCCTGAGGAATGGGACCAGTGATAACACAAAACCACTGTTGAATAGGACAGCATGGGTGAAGGAGATTATGCTCATTACTGCCCAATGGACAAATCCGTCTGTCCAGGGAAGGAAATTGTGTGTATAAGAAAAAAAAGGTGGACAAATTGGAGTCATACAGGTGTAGTTACATAATATCTACACACCTCTACTTGGGTGGCATCTGAGGTGCAGGGTATCTCGAATTGGGTATCACTAACCTGCCTGGGGTTAATTATATGGGGGGAGCACTGGCACACATTGGTAAAATATTTTCTTATCCTGACAGAAGTTCTATCTGCAACGAGGGTGGCCCACACGAAATATTGAAGTAGTTCAAAACGCTCAGCATATAGGCTCCCGGCATAGCGAAACAAACATTGCAGTTCGCCTAGACGAACAAAACTTTCCATTACAACATCCCTCTAAAATCTTGCCAGGAGTCAATGTCAAAACGTCAAATTTAAACCACATTCCAGGTTTTAGTGTTTGTCTTGACCTTTTGCATATGTGGTCCTGAGATAGCTCGTGAAGGATTTGTATCACATTAGTTCAATTCACTTTATGGTGTGTCCCAACAAGAGGAATCTGGTCATTACAAAAAAATACACTCAAGGTCACAAGGTCAAAAGGTTCAAACGAGTCAAAAGGTCAAATGAGGTCAAAGTAGGTACCATAGTAGTTCGCCCAGAACGATTCAAACATTTCCAAACGACATCCCACAAAAAGTTTCGTTGTCAAGTTATATAAAGATGTCCTATGGTGCCCTAAATTGACCTTGGAACTGACACCAAAAACAAAAGGGTCATCCTCCCATATGTGCAACCCACATACCGAATTTGAAGTTGCACCTGTTTGCGTTCGATTTTAGATGTCGTGATGACAAGGGGTGTGGACACACACAACACAATGGACACACAACACATATAGACACACCACAATACGCACGGTGGGTGACTGCAGAGAGTCCTTTTGCCTTCGGCAAGGAATATAAACAAGAACGCAACGCTGCGTAGTGATTCCTTGCCTTTTTTCCTGACAGTTGCCCCTGCAAGTGGTGTTGGCAACTCAAACCACAACTTGACGCAAAACGATCACCTGCAAAATTTACTCAGCGCATGAGATGAGATCTTGTTGCTTTGACCAAGGTCAAAAAGTCATCTGAGGGCAATGACATGAAATAGTGAAAACTAAACCTGGTAAGTAAGTATATCTGAAGAGGTGAAGGTAAAGTCACGAGTTATAACCAGCGAGGTCCAAGGTTTTCCATTCTGTGTGGGGAAGTCGCAGCGCACCGTAACACTAAAAGTCAGCAGACTGCCAGGGCAGGCTAAAATGATGAGGATCAACTAGCAACAGTCATTATCTCATAAGTGACGGTGTGTGGTCAAAGCAGCTAGACTGAATGAAGTGGCGGTTCTTTGAATCGGACGACCACCATCATTAACAAATGTGAAAAAAAATATCTTTTTCAGGGGGATAGTGTGGGGAAGATGTGCGTTACAGGGCCTATATATTATCAATGGCATCCCTCCACTACCCTGGACAAGGCGAGTCATTGTAGGTACTTTCATTGTCCAATAGCATGGTTGTCTCACATGGGGTCATTGTACCCATAGTCGTTAATTCAATAATGGACTGAGGGGTAAGTCATTGCCAGTCAATTGTTTCAATTTGTTACAGCCAAAGTAGTTGTGCGTCTTTCAAAGTTGACTGTGGGGCTTTGTATCAATTTTCATTATTTTTCAGGCACAAGTGACTGAGGGTGAATCAGTGGCTGGGATACAAGGGGTGGGTCATTGCAATTGACAAGTGACATAAACTGTTCAGAATATTGTTCAATAGCCATTTCACCAGTCAATCAAATGTCTTATTGCTATTTCTAGAGTCAAACTTTCACCAGGCTTTCAAATCACATATTCTATTCCTACATTGGTGGGGGTTGAGGAATGTCTCACTATATGGCCCACTCCATGCAGCACATCCCATAACAAATATATCAGGCTGCATGGTAATAATACAAAGAGGATAATAGAACAGACAAGATCTTTGTAATTTCTAGTATATATAGGCCCATGTTGAGGACATTCTGAATTATGTGGCTCAGTCAATGTTTCATCACGTGAATTCATGGCCAATTTTGTGGGTTTTTAAACACATTGTTATTATCCTGCAATCATTTACCAAATAGTACATCAAGTGACAGTCAACACCAGATTGAGAGGCACGGGGGAGGGACGAAGAGAGATACTTTATAGAATCAAACCCCTGCCCATTTCTGCCTGGGGTTCAGGGTAATGCCCTCACTTTGCTCGATGGGTAACAGGGTAATGCCCTCACTTTTGCTCAATAGCAAAAAAAATGCCACAAAAAGTTGTGCCCTTCCTTACTTTCAGAGTTTCCTTGATCTTGCTTTCTTATGTCCATCCCAACTCACTTGCTTCTACAACCACCACGTTAATCCCCTCATTAGGCCTGGCTATGAATCACAGGTAATAAAACCCAATGGTCAGTCCTGCCTGTCAGGTAATTCACAACCTGGAAGCGTGCTTTTCGCATTCCCAGTAGGGAAGTGTAAACAATCAGGTAATCAGTAGACTGAGTGATCACAGAGAATAATTGGATTACCCCCTCTCAATCTTTTTTTTTTTCTGAGCATTGCCAGTGCCAGGTACCATTTCCACACTGAATGTTCTGACAGGCCGTCTCTCAGTTTATTATGTGTTTGTTTACTTCTCACTTTCTTTGCAGTCTCACCAACACGTTGAGAGATTACATCTTTTTGAGGATTGGGATGCGACCAGGCAACTGAAGCTTAATTATATAGTAGAAACACACAATGCGACAGTGGTTGAAAGAGGATAATGGCTGGGCGACATAGGTGTTCTAAATGAATTCAGCAGGACACAAAATGAGACATGGTGTGCATTTATGCTGTAATAACTAGGTAAATGGGGAAATTTGAAGATCATAACACCGTTTCAATTAATGTTAAAGCAACAAACTTGGCATCTCCCCCTCGAGTAAAATATAATAATCGCCTATGGAAGAAATTGCCAGGTTGTCTACCCCCCATCGATATCCATATATCGTTTAGAAGTATACGCAAGAAGAGAAGAAAGCGTATCTGCCTTGCAATGAGGACTTTGTCAAGGAATGCAGTGATGCAGACGTCAAATTAGGGCTACATTTTCAATTTTTAATAGGCTGCCTATGAAACCTGGGGGGGGGGGGGGGTGCATGTAAGAAAGAGGCGTATTGCTTGCATTCCCACGCCACCCATAGCAACACTTGACCACTACTGACAGGAGTTACTACATACATTACACAGGCCTGGTAACTGGTGCTAGTCCAATTATCAGACATATCAGGAATAATAATTGAAATGACAATGGAAGAATTTGTACTGGTTTCACTGGGGGAATACTTGTATGGGAAGGGGAGAGGGGAGGGGGGAATGGAAGCAACCCACTTTACGAAGAGGGCAACACAACACTTGAGTGGTCTCGAAAGTAACAGCAATGAGAGGAGGGTTACGCAAGAAGAGGATTCTGCTTTTGAATTAGGAATTTGTCAAATAAATGCAGTGATGCAGCTTCAAAAGGGCTACATTTTAAAATTTTCATAGCTGCCTTATGAACCTGGGGGGGGGGCGTGCGATGCAAGACCAAATTGCCACCCACACCCGTTAGCAAACAACCACTACTGGTCAGGATGGTACATAGAGAGATGGTCACTGGGCTACTAATAAATGACAATTTAAAGATTTGTACGCTCTTGTCTCGGGTGAAATATTTGGTGTGCTAGTCCAATGACTCAGAAACATATTTCAGGAATAACAATTTAAAATGACAATTCAAGAGGTTTTTATTGTACTGTCTTCACTGGGGGAAATATTTGTTTGGTTGGCCTATATGCTTGTTCTCACTATGACAATGAATCGGTTCAGAGATATAAGGATTGGTCCATGGTGACCTGGAAATGACCTTCTTGACTGATACCAAAACACAATAGGGTTTTTCTTCATTCATGTTGTACAATCCACCACACTTTAATTTGAACTTGATAGATACTGCTTCATTGGATATCATGCTGAGGAGCAGATGTCAAATGCCAAATTCAGCCACATTCCAGTGTTTAGAGTGTCTTGACCTTCCACATCATTGAGATAGCTTGTGATAAGAGTATCGAGTATGGTAGTGTCATGACTTTTTCGTTTGTCTTAACAAGGACGCTTCGGCCCACAAATAAAAAGCATGCAAAATCAACATGTCAAAAGGTTCAACTGAGGTCAAATGGTCAATAGGTCAAAGTTGGTCACCGGAGTATTTCCACCCTAGACGAACGAAACTTTCCATTATGACAGTCCTCCAAAATGTTTCGTTACAGAGATATATGACGATTTTAGCTGTCTTGACCTTCCACATTCATGAGGTAGCGGTGGTAAGAGTATCGTAGTATTGGTAGTGTCATTGACTTTTTTGTTTGTCTTCTTAACAAGACGCTTCCGCCAATACAAAAATAAGCAGGCATAAAATCACTAGGTCAGAGGTCAAATTTAGGCAGAAGGTCCAAGGTCAAATTGAGGGGCAAAGTCCGTCACCAGATGTATTTCAAACAGACGAACAAAACTTTCATTACGGAACATCACTCTAGAATGTTTCGTTGCCAGGATTAGGAAGGATTGCCATATGATGTACCCTAAATGACCTGACCTCACCACCAAAAACAATAGGGGTCATCCCCGTTATGGGTTACACCTACCTACCAAATATGAAATTTCATACCTGATTGCGATCATAAGATATCGTGCACAAAACACTTTTCAAAGTTTAACCTCTCATGACCTTTGAACTACGACCATCATGGTACAAAAAAATAGGGGTTTCTCCCATTCCAGGGTGACACCTACCTACCTGCATCTGAACATAATACATGCGTGCGTTTGTTAGATATCGCGTGGAACGTAAGTTGTCCACCACCACCACCACCACACACACACTACCACACCACACACACACACACCACCACATACACCACACACATACACACACACGCACACGCCGTGACTGCATAGATTCTTTTGGCTTCGCCCAAGGAATCAAAAATGCAAGTGCGTCACCTCTTTATGTGGTTGGGGGTAAGTACATTCGGGGAACGTTCACCGATGCTTCGCCGACTGTCACGAAGCTTCGCGACGGTCCGGCGAACCACGTCGTGAAGGTTCGGCGCGATGACTCCAGATGCTACGCGATCACGTTTTGATGAGTATTCGCGACGTCGCGAAGGTTCACTCACAGAAGCGTCCCGAACATGGAACACTGAACTCGGGGAAGCATCCCGTGGGTATTGAAGAGGTATCGGCGATCACTTTACGAACCTTTCCACGATGGCATCGGCGAATTGTTATCGGAGTGTATGTGGATGTAGCGGGGGGTTCAGAAAGGCAGGTAGTACCAGTTAATTACGATGTTATCAGCTTATCAGGCATGTATCCTCAGACCGAACGGCTCTCCCCATTCAGATTGGTGGTTTGTGGGAGTCCATGGCTGTGTTCAAGGTTATTCACACTAGAGGGCTGCAGACATGGTTTTGGGTACCAGCCCATATCCTCCTCACTTTTATCAACATCGCTTTGCGCCGTGAGTAATTAACTCTCTTTTTTAAGAGTGGTGTGGGTGGGGTTTAGGTGCACACTAGAGCTGCCGACATGGTTGGGGTACACCATATCCTCCTCACAATAATATATTACATAACAACAATCCTGTTTTAGCCAAAATGACTGCAATATGTTCTTTTTCCCTCCCCCTAAAGGTCAGTCAAAAAGTAGACTCAAGGGTGTGCATTTCAGTCAGAATATGTAGAAATGGTAGTAAAAGTTGGCCTGCTGGTGGGTCACCACACTCGGACGCCAGTGACGAGGGGTGTAAATATGAGCATGGCTGCTTCAGAGAATTGACAGTGCATTTAAGTCAGAGGTACCCACCTACCCTCCATGGGGTGCCATTTAGAATTTTCATGGTGTGCCAGGCTACAAGCACCCTCCAGCGCAGATTCATGGTTTGATAAATGAGATGGTAACCCACTATCATTAAAGACTATTGGGAGTTGATTTGGTGGAGACTTGGAAAACGGCCAGCACACAGTGAAAGTAACAATGAGAGAACAATCAGAGACTTTGTGTACAATGTCGCCTACCACCAATGCAGATGCACACACCACTTTAATAGGAAGGGGGTTCGGAATCTGCAGTCAACCTCTTTCAATTCTTTGAGCCCTCACAATTTTGTCCTGAAGACATGACTATGGGAAATTTAGGATGACAAGTCAGTGAACATGATAGGTACCTCCTTGCCTCCATGGTGGCAATTGGAGTTCTTGGGGGACATCCCCGCAACATTTGATTAACCTACTTTTTGACCTTGATGTTTTACACAGGCAACTTTTCTACAGGTCATGTGCCCGCACCCCTTTCTCGCCACCCACTCCCTAGAATCGGAACAAGCTGCCGCCTTGTGGGGTTAGGATGGCGACTACCATGCAGTGATTCATTAATCACTCATTATGACTATTGAATTACGCCCATTGACATCTACACTGCCCTGAACAAATGCCAGCTGCAATGGAACAATTGGGTCTTGCGAACAAAACGTTATAAAAAAAATCAATCAAGTCAGTGTACCATACCATCGCACCTTTTAATCTTCCTCAGATTTTCCCTTTGAACCCATGAATTTCTAATAGGGTAAATATACGCTTTGGTGAGTGTTTTATAGAGGCCAACAGGTGCCAATAACTGGGCCACGCTTTTACCAGCCCTATACTATTCATACGAAAATATTACCAAATTCCAGACCAGAATCCCAAATACTTCTGAAATTCCCGAAATCTTATACAATATTCATGCATCCTATAACTTCTCATATGACTAAAATTACCGAACTGTACATGTGCAGGCGGTACAGAAACTGGCCTTTGTGACCTCGTTCAAAGGAAGCACTTTGACCTCTATTGACTTGAAATGCTCTACCTTTGTTCAGGACCAAGCAACGTCCCTCCCCCAGTTTCGTTCAAATCCGACAATGTTAGAAAGCGCATTACTCAGTTACGTGGAGCGTATCAGAACGGCGGAATAATGAACTATTTAGGATTTTCCTATTTCGGTCTCGCGGACCTGCGGTCTCGTGTACCCTTCACGAATTTCGTTTTCGTGAACTTTTTTTTTCGGTCTAGCAGACTCTTTTTCCCCCCAATTTTTTTTTTTTTCGGTCTCGTGGACCCTTTCTCACTTCCGGTCTCGCGGACCCTTTTTTCATTTCCGGTCTCGGCGACCCTCCTCACCTTCAATCTCGCGGACTCTTTAATCTTCGTCTCGTGGACCTTCGGTCTCGTGACCCGTCACGAATTCGGTCTCGTAACCTTTTTCGGTCTAGCAGACTCTTTCCAATTTTCGGTCTCGTGGAACCCTTTCTCACTTTCGGTCTCGCGACCCTTTTTTCTGCATTTCCGGTCCTCGCGGACCCTTCTCTCACCTCAATCTCATCGACTCTTTAAATCTCGGTCTCGTGGCCTTCGGTCTCTGGGCTGTCCCGAGTACACACGCGCGCGCATAAAGACGTCAACTATGAATCCTCCCGTTGAGAGATTGAAAAGATCAGATAAAACGTCGTTTACATATCAGACGAATGCCCTGAAAGACAAGTCTTGTGATGATGGATTTCAGAAATGTGAGGTCTTTCCAATATTATTATACGAATTTTCTCGTCCATGGTCCCCGCACGAAAATACAATGCATAGCCAAAACATGTCAAACCGTGTACACGAAAATTAGTATGCCTGGAGAAAAACAGAAAATTTATATCAGCTAATCAATAGAATACAATTTTAACCAATCATACCCACTATACTTACATACACAGGTAATGTGGTATTATGAATTTTGGTTCCACTTTATCGACTGTTGACAAGCAGTTTCTCAGAGAATCTATATCTATCAACTTACACCTGAACAGAACGGACTCGGAACAATTTCTTCGGATTGATAGCCTAGGCTGCACTGATCCGAGGTTCAAGATTTTTTTCCTGAACCTAACGGAATGTAATACAGTTCAATGAAAACGGAGTCTGTTTATCCAATCAATAATATCGAGGAGCAACCCTATTTGACATTGCTCAGTACTCTCAGGGCTTTTAGCCATGATTTGGATTACTGGCCGTCCCATGATGCCGGTGGTTATACAATCTAAGCGGAGCGCCACCATGGGTTGGTCGCTGAGGGAGCCGAAAATTTTGTGATTTTCAGGCCCCTCAGATGGCCCGAGACAAGCTGCATCTATTACTGTCTTATATTTATATTGTGTCTACTTTTTTCACTCTTAGGAAAAATCTTAAATGAAAATTATTTCTGAAATTTTTGCATCGTTATTCTTCCCTTAGCATAAACACCTGTTCTGAAACCCCCAGGGGGTCAACATAGATTCTTACGGAATCTCGTTATTGTATTTTGTCTCGAACTTGCTACTTAGGTTGATTTGTTTCATGCCATTTCCAGATGTAAGTTTCGCCATCTGATAACTGCACGGGAGAACCCGGTTCTCATAGTATACATCGGACATTCGATTTGTTTATTTCCCTATACGGATGTACCATTCCTTTTTGCCACGTTTCAGCATTGCCGGAACTTAACCAAAGTAAAAAGTAAGAAAATGCCTCAATGCTCTGACCTTGCATCAAATTACGAAGGAATTGTGTCCGTCCTCAACGAAAAAATACTGAAACTCAACATGCATTCTGCGTTCTCAACACATCGGTATGGACCATTTTATTGTGTAGGCTTTTACTTGAAGAGCTAATCGAGTGTCATTTACCTCCGGTTGCCAGCTCGGTATATGTATTGAATCGCCCAAGCTCCACAAAACATTTACAAAGTTATTGTTGCACAAACGACTCATATCGCAAGTTAAGTTAAAAGGAATTGCGCTAAGAGCTAAATACTGAATAAACATTTAGGGTCTATGGCTACGTAGGGTGTTTCGAGTAGTTCGAGGCCTTTAGGCCCGGACAAAATCTTCTTAGTGATGCGAAATAAAACCTAGATAATCTATTTGGAACAAAAACTCTTGAACTAAGTGTTGAGGTAGTTTGGATAATTGGTTACAAATGAACATAATAAAAACAGCAAAGATTTCTGTGAATTCACCCGAAGACCAGAGGCCTAAAGGAAAAAAGTTTTGCCGACACAAATTCATTTCAGGAGAGCTCGAAGGACGATAGTCCACGGATCGTATCGTCTGCATATTGTGAAATTTCTGACGGCCTTAGCGTGGGGGGGGGGCAAATTGAAATGCCTACAATATCGGAGTAACGAGTATTGGAGTTAACATAAAAATACTTATCCCAGTACAGTACTAAACAGTTTTGACTCAAGGGGCAACCGTGTGGACACTTTGGCACCCTGAAATATTCAATCTTAATCCATTATTCAAAATACAAAACGGTTTTGTTTCTGCACGCAAGGCCAACGCACCATTGTCGAACATTGAAATGTACTATAAAGCGTTTTAAATGACTCTCGACTCTGATGATCGAGAGCTTTCTCGAACATTCGACAATCATGCGGGGTGCTTGTGTTGATATAACATTGAGAACCGCATCAGAACAGAGTACATACAGTGCTCGCACATCAGTGAACGTCGATGCCGAGACAAATAACCCGAGCATGTTGTACCCACCTCCCCTTTTCTTCTTCCCGCACTCCCGCTCGAACTGACACTATGTGGACCTGCATACATGGAAAAATACAAGGGTGACAAACATCTCAGGCGGGAAATGTGCAATTTCCTTAAATTCCAACTAGAAATATCAGAATCCATTTTCAGAGACACCCTAACTTCTCCCAACTCCAACTCGTTGTGACGTTGCTCTCTCTTTTCAATAAAAATATGATTTGTCATGTCGTGAAAATTATTAGATTATTTTCATTCACTGTTTATACACTGTACTACTAAAACATCACAATCAGAGAGTATAATTCCCATCAATTCTGGATGACGCTTCCATCCTCTGGTTATGTACTCCATTGAATTTGGGTTCCATCTGGTATACCGCCATTGTCTTATGAATCTCGAGCACCTTTGACCCAAACAGCTTTGAAGGAGCTCCTCGCATCGGTAAATTTTATACAACAATTGCGCGTTTATGATGAAAACTTGAACATTTGCATCATAGTTTAGGAGCACGACGGAAATGTATTTGGCTATAGGGGCATTTCAAATCTTAATGGCAGTCTTTACCTCGAAATGAAAGCCGTTCGTGCCTATTCGTTTTTACATTTTGTATGGATATACTGGAACTATGATAAATCCTCAATAAGTAATAGTAATATCCAACACATAGAGGCCTAAAATGCTGTTTTTAAATTTTTCCATATTACATTCCTCTTGTGGAGCACTACGCACATAGCAGTTTGTCTAATGTTAAAAGTGTTCTAAAGGACTCACAACATTGCTTCAAGTGTACATAATCAAGATTCAGTTCCACACGCACGGGATCCTCTGATAAGTGTGAGGGTGGTTCGACCTGTGATCGCATTGAAAATGTGTAATGACCACAATAGTTTATGTTTATGTACTTTTAACATTGTCCATCGCAGTTGCTCATCACAATAGGCACTTGCAAAGATCAGGGTGAGAAGGTCCTGGTTTTCGGCACTGCACTGTCCTCAGCTTCTTGCCTCCTTGCATCCGCTGCATGCACTGGAGTTCCCCAACATGCTTATTCGATTAGCAAAGAGATGTCCATAGAATCTCTCAGGTGTCTATGGCGCATATTGTTCCTATCCCCATTTTTTCTAGAGAGGAAAGAAAGCTCTGGTGAGGCGCGCATTGCCTGGCCTAAACAGTGAAATGCCTAATAGGCAGCTCTCTTTAGGAGTTCCAACAGAATTGCTTGGGTAGGGGTGTTATCCCTCGGTTACCCTTCGTATGTGGGCAGTTGTTCTGTCCTTAGTGTTGGTACGTTCATATCTCAGGATACAGAACGTTTCATCACGTTCTTCATTCCCGGAGACATGATGTATATTAGCCCCAGTCCAGAACGTAGGTGCGACTTCCCAAAGGCATTCATTTACCACGCTTCGCGTTTCATGTTTACCTTATACATCGAATCAAATCGGTTTTAGTTTGAAGATTGACTAACTTTAAAGATTCTTATATGAAATATATAAACTCAATCGGGCCAGATAAATTAGTCGTTTATGTGATCTCCATGGGTCATAGGAAATTGAATACGAAAAAGTTAAAATATACATTCTGAAAACGATTTATTGACCAGATACAACTAATGTGGGCAAATTTCTACATGCGCCAGTTATGATTTTGTATAACCAACCTATGTGTCTTCTCTATTTTGTTTTATTCTTTATATATTATATATATATATATATAGATATTATATATCTATATATATATATTAATATATATATAATATATATATATATATATAATATATATATATATATATATATATATATATATATGGCCAATTGCGAGACAGATTCAGCATTCCCGGTCTGGGTTACATCAGAATTCATATTTTAGGACATATGTTGATTTTTTTTTTTTTTATAGGAGAAGGTATTGTTAGTTTGTCGTCTGTGTGAGGTCATTCCCCGGAATATACTTTGTCAATTTGTTTCAAACTTACATCACTAAAAATGGACGTGTAGTGCAGAGCAGTTCTTTCTGTCACGCTACAGTTCCCATTGAAGTTGAAGAGTGTCTTTCGTTGCTAAACTGATCCTTTTCAAACGCTTCACTGTAGCGTGACATTGCCTGCCAAACACACTATTCATATTCAACAACCAGTGTGCTGCATTAACACACAATATTCGAATATATATATATGTACTTATATACGTTGAAGATTTCGGGCGTGGAGTACACTGTTTGGCCTACTTCCTCCTGGGACCTTTTTTTTTATATTTTTGTTCATGCTTAACAAAGTTTCCGGCAGGAATACAATCAGTGGATATCAGTGTAATCCTGATTCAGTGGATACTTTAGAGAGTATTGTAGCTTGATGCAAGTAATCACGATGCTGTAGCTTTTGCTGTGTTTTGTTACGTCAATAATCCACAAAGTTGGAATTTTCTGAGATTTTGAGTGCAGTTATTTGACCTGATTTGTGATTTGGCTTACATACTGTTGACTTCTGGAGTTTTTCTTAGGGAAGTTTGTGAGGTCATGAGAGTGTACACTCCCCTTGGAATAAATGCCGTAGTAAGAACAAAAAGCGCATCGTTGGATGACAAGGATATTTGTCTGGAAACAACAAGGAACGAATTTTGTGACGTCCTTCATCGTTCGTCGGACTCTTGTCTAAGTCATATCTGGATTGACTTCAGCAGTGACGATGTTGCAGTCGTCCATGTTAGTTCCAAAAAAAATCAAATATTTGAAAAACCCAACTAATCTAGTTTATTATTCATATCACAAATAACATTCCATTCTGATCTAATACGTTTAAATATCTTCTGATAAAGCAACAATCGTAATGGGAGTTTTGGTAAATTTGATTCAGATAATCCATGAAAATGATGTGGTCTTTTAAACAAGTGCTAGGCGATGGTCACCACTTTCTCCTAATGGACGTGGTTTTTTTTCTTCACTCCAGCCATGTACGTTTCAAGAGTTTCCTGATTTACCACCGAACCCCCCTCAAGAAATAGGTAACTCTGTCACCGTTTTAATATCATATATCCTTTCAGTTTCTAGTCAGATAGATGCTGGGATTTTCTAAGCTGACGCCTATCGTCTCTGGACTCGCCTGAAGCTCTACAATGGAATACCAGCGGAGGTCCTTTCAAGCCACGCTTATGTCCTTCTGTTTATCTTGGCCTGTGTTCGAGCTGTACTATTACACCAGTCCGGTAGATGAGTTTCCTCTATTTCAAGAACATCCAGACAGACGGTGGGTAGAAAGTTTCCTCTATTTCAAGAACATTCCAGACAGCAGGAGGGAACGGCCTTGAACCGCCGACGAATTTACGCAGTATACGGAAGCAGTGGCCCCGCCAGTAGCATAAAACTACGCTTCATTCTCCCGCTGACGGCCATCGCTTGGGAAACGCCTGCGTTTTGCATAGCAATAGTCATTTGAACGGCAACCAAAACGCAGTTGCCTCTGATCCGCTCCTTGGGTACATTCAGCGTTCATTGGCGGAGAGGAGAGCAACCGTCATTTACCTGGACGCCCTGCCCACTAATGAAGTCATGCTGAGTCAGATCTCGCGACTTTCGTGACAGGACTCTACGACTTTACAGGAAAACGACTAAGTGTGACGACAGAGCTGATGTTTGGATATTGGAAAAGAGCTACATTCTCCTACCTCCAGCCAAGCGGATCCTAATTACAAAACAACTTGGAAGGTTCGGTCACCATAACCGTACGTCATGAATGCTAGCCATGTGTAACTTGGTGCGACTGTCAGCACCTGGCGTGACGTCATGACACGTGACGGTATGTACCTCTTCCCAGTGACTCGAACAAGATGGTGAGCTAATGGAGCAGAATTTGGACCAGGTCGCCGGGGAGCGTAACACAACTCTCGCCGGCTGGTTTATGGACCAGAAGATCATAAGTGTACGGATCGAGCAGTGGGCCGCTAACCACAGCCAAGTAACATTACACATATATTACAATGGAAGCCGTCCGTCGCCTCGGCCACGCCAGAGATGGTATTAACAAACATGGCGGAAAAACTTGATGCTCACCTGCCTGTAGACAGTTACATTGACGACAATGGTTCGAACTTCGTGAGCTCCTCTTGTATATGTATGGACGGTTCTCTTCTGACTACAAATGGTGCAAGACTACAGAGCAGCGTTCTTAGAGGCTAAATCCCTCATGAAGCAAACTGATTCATGCTAACGTTCGTTCAAAGACTTTCTCCTCGTGTTCTGAAATATTGCAGCCGTGAAGTGTGGTACATTTTTAACTTTTCGTTTATCGAAACCCAGACAATCCCTCTCACGTATGGAAGCAATCTTGTATCATCCCAGTATCGAAAAATCAGTGATAACTACATGACACGACCAGTTGCCCTCATGTATGTGGTAAGGGAATCATGTGAGCGTTACCTTGAAACTATCTCAACAGGAACCACTCCTCTTTGCCTATCGGGGGGATTGAACAACATATCTCACAGTGAGGATCGAGATATGGTTAATGTGTCACTCGTCTATTCAGTCGGGATATTTGACTACGCGTTCCACTGGATCCATGTTGGTCCTTTGGTCAAATTTGCGATGACACAGATTTCTTGGCTGATCGAAAGAGACGCTGATACAACTACGGAAACAAATTGATGATTTCGGTACTGATTGTGACAGGAATTACCCCCGGTTAACGAGTGCGACATGGGAATTGATTATTGACTATCGGGCAAATCGGACCGCCCCTTAGCCGGTTGTTATTGAGGACAATGTAGTTGATGGGTCAATGATACAAATACTAGGTGTATCGTTGTAAGTGTTTGTCTTTAACAACGAATGTTCTGTATGCGTGAACTTGACTCCTTCAATATTAGTCCAGGCATTCTACTCATATTGTATAACTTCGTGTTATTGGTAGTGTTTGGTGTTACAGTATGGCAGCGTTGCTGGTTATGCCAAGTACAACATCCACTTCATTTTTGAACGACATTATCGGGCGATTTGGTTAGGATTTTTTTTGAAATGGGATTTTTTGCTCGCATGGCGATGAAGTTTTATTAAGTAAGCTACATCACTATGGTATCCGGGGTATAGACTACAATTGGATTCATAGTTCCCCACTGATCGGAAAGCAATTAGTATATATTAATGGCAGTACATCTCCTTATAAGGACATTACTTGTGGCGTTCCCCAAGGTTAGGTCTTGGGTCCACTCTTATTTTTGATATACATAATATCTCCCACTCTCTCAATAGTTGAAATTCTCCTTGAGCAGATGATACTAGCATTCTTTTTAATCTGATAATCCTTCATATACTGCAGATATTATCACCAGAACTGTCAGAAAGTGTCCGACTGGTTCAAGGCCCATAGGCTGTTCATTGAATACCGAGTAAAACACATTTCGTCTTTTTCCATCCTTTTTCCATTACCCGCACAACCCATACAGAAAATTTATATTGATGGAACGCTTCCTCATGATGAGGCAGTATATTTTCGTGACCTGTTATTGATTCCAATTTGAACTGGAAATTTCACATACATGCAATCTGTACCAAAGTAGCTAGAACCATTGGTATTTATTATAAACTTAAAACAATAGTCCCTCAGAATGTTCTCCTTACCTGTATAATGCTTTGATTTATTCCCAGTTATAGTATTTGTAAGATTATCTGGGGAAATTGCTCACTCCACTTATATTGATAGAATCATGCATTTACAGAAGAAAGCAGTTCGTACTATCACTGATCAAGGTTTTTTGATAATACTTCTGTTCTATTTATCAACTAAAAATTCTCAAAATTAATCGAATTTACGGCTTACAGCTTGGTATCTTCATGTTTAAATGGTTTTATTCCAGACTTCCTCGTAATTTCCGTTCGTTGTTCAGGTTGCATAACTCCCATTATTCGACCAGAGGTGTAACAACATTGAAATACCACAGCCAACAGTAGTAACTTCCAAAGGTCTATAGGTTTTCTGTGGAACGAAATGGTTGAATGCATTGCATACTCACTAGCGGAGAACCTCATCCCAGCTTTAATGCATACGAACTACATCTTGATTTCTGTCTGATCATCCATTTGTCAGCAGTTTACTGAGGTTCTGCCGTATGCCGTGTTATTTGTAGTCAATTAGTTGAAGGAGGGGGGTGTTTTCTTTAGTATGTTTACATCTTATTACTTGCCTTATTAAGGGGGTCTACTTGTACAAGCTTCTGCTTTTAAATACCTCTTTCGCAAACAATTACTACATTGTAATATGTATGGCTGTGCTATTTTGTGGAAATAAATGAACTGAAATGAACTGAAATGAAATGAGGCGTATCATAGCGGTGAGCAAGAAACTTACCCGGGTTCTTAAGGATGTCAACTACCCTCTTCACAGAAATTTGGCAAATTCCATTAATCCACGCAGTGGGAGGATGCGGCCAAATTCAATTGTTAGTATCATACTAATTCATGTACAAGACTCCATATTTATTGGAGATCGCGTCGTTCGTATATTAATATTTTCGCCAAAAAGCAAGCAGGGTATATTCTTATATGATAATCTTGAACTAGATTTCCAGAGCACTGCCTTCCAAGTATATAGAATGTCAGGATAGTCTGGGGCTCTCAACAGTTATTTCTCCAGTTTTCACTCAAGAAAACCTTTACAATTTTGTTGACCTCGTTGTTGGTGTGTCTCCTAATATAGCGATGTGGTTCATACGATTGACTTGGGTGAGGAGAAACTGTGAGACTTGAGAACTCTAAAGCTCCTAGTTCGGACGGAGTATACCCGTCCCTCCTATTCCCAGCTACGTCCAGTATACTACTGATTCCACGAACAAATCAAGAGGTATAACAAACTTGCCATCATACACGTATGACCTTGTAATCCGTGATGTCAGTTCCTTGTACACGAATATACCACATCAAGATGGTATCTCTGCATGTTCATCTTCTGAGCCGCATGCAGCCTGCAGAACTTCTCACTGCCGACATCGAACGTCTGATGGAGTTTGTGTTGTGTTATCTCAAACAAAATAACTTTGAGTTTGACGACAGTCATTATCTCCAAATTAGTGGAACTGCCATGGGGACGAAAATGGCCCCTACTTACGCTAATATCTTCGAGTGGAACAAAATCCTTCAAAAAATACTGAAAGCGAACCCGTATTCTATTGTCGTTGTATTGATGATATTTTGTCGGTCGGACTCATGGCATCGATAAGCTGCTTGAATTCATCAGTGAAGCTGATAAATATATTCATCCATGAATTTCCATCAGATGCGATGTCTTTCCTGGATGTTACAGTCTCTCTCAACGACGGCACAATATCCACGTCTGTCCACTCCAAGATTTCTGAGACGCATACCTGAAGAGATACCAGGGTGTCACCGACACAACAGTCTCTTACCGTGTCCTGTGAGCCGACGACTATGAACTCCATCTCGCATTGCATTCAATGGCCCTGTAAAGATATAAATACAAAGGACTAGGGACAGCGTGAACCTACATGTAACGATGTGGCATGTAAATAGGATACCGTTGTAATGTTGATAACTATAACGGTAGCGTTTCTTATATAATATTTTCCTAGGTCGCGTGTAATAGCCGATAGGATATATTTGCTGCTATTATAATGTTAATATAACCACTGGACAAGAACCGATAATGAATCTGAATGGTTCTGTCAATGTGGGAGGTTAATAATTGACCTCCAGTGAGATAACAGCACGTATGAAAATTGATGAACCGAGTTGTAATAGACATTGTCTGTGCAGCGCTGCAAATATCTCGGAAGGTTTTGAGGCAGTAGTCGTCTTTGAAATTGCGTTACGCCACTAGAATTTCTAATGTGGAACTTATCCTATAACCGTACTGAATTGACGCAGCTATTACTCTAGCATGCCGCTTGTCGCTCGCATGCAATTATACGATGGCAGTGCCGCGATAATCCTAAGTGGGCATTGAATAGTATTAATTGCCTTTGACTGCACTATGATACTTGCCTAGGCGGCCTGAAACATCTAACTCCGTATCTTAAACTCGCAATAGACGACTTTACAGACACCAATAGAACTGTTATAGAGAATGGTAATTGTAAGGCTGACAATGTGATGGAAATTGTATACTGAAAACCTAGTGAGAGTTGAACTATTCACGTCGATGCGATCTCCACGGCTGCTACATTCTAAATTAAAGCATGGGGCATGTAAAATGGCGGTGCTGGCAATTGAACTGGTGTTGCCAAATAGTAATTAAGAATTGGACAGCTACACTAGCCCCCACCTAGATTGGAACATGGAGGAAGGATCCAAACGATGAAAACCAAAATCACACGTGCTTAGAGGTCCCAATATCTAGGTTGGTTATTTTAAACCAATAGGACAGCAGTGAACTACTAGCTTCGAATCGCTACTAATTCCGTTCGACCAAGCTATAACAAACATTGATGATATAGCAACGAAAGGCTAGTAGAATATGATGCGAAATCGACGTCCTGATCTGTGACATATGAGCTACGAAAACGTGACTTGAACTGCAGTCACTGACAAAGAAAGGCATCATAAGTCTAAACTCGGGTAATGGAATGCGCATAGGGCCAATATAATGACAGGAAATTTGAAGCGTGAAATAGTGCAATGGAAAGAGTAACCGATAACAAATACGCGCACAAGCTACACAGGACACTAAAACTGATCGTGACGAAAGTTATTGAGACTTTGTGGAAAAACACTACACGTCGGCCCAAAAACCACTTCTATCACGTCGGGGTCACCAGTGAAGAGATACCAGGGTGTCACCGACACCACAGTCTCTTACCGTGTCCTGTGCATGCGCCGACGACTGTGAACTCCATCTCGCATTGCATTCAATGGCCCTGTAAAGATACAAATACAAAGGACTAGGGACAGCGTGAACCTAACAAATGTATAAAGATGTGGCAGTAAATATGATACACATGTGTGAATGTTGATAACTATAACGCAGAGTTTCTTATATATATTTTCAAAGGGGGGGAACGGGTTTGCTGGGGGGGGGGGGGGCTATGGTCGCGTGATAGCCGATCGGATATATTTTGCTGCTACTATAAATGTTTAATCTAACCACTGGACAAGAACCGTAATGAATCTGAAGGTTCTGTCATGTGGGAGGTTAATATTGACCTCTATGATATTAACAACACGTAACGATCATTGATGAACCGAGTTTGTAATGACCTTGTCCTGTGCATCGCTTTGCAAAACTCGGAAGGTTTGAGGTCAGTAATCGCCTCTGAAATTGCGTTACGCCACTAGAATTTTTACTGTGGAACTTATCCTATAACCGTACTGAATTGACGCAGCTATTACACTGGCATGCCCTCGTCGCTCTCATCAATTATACAATGCATGCCGCGATAAGCCTAAGGTCGGGCATTGAATAGTATTAAGCCGCATTGAACTTGCACTAATGATACATTGACCTAGGCTGCCTGAATATCTAACGCGTGTCTGTAACTCGCAGATAATACGACTTTACAGATACCAATAGAACTGTTATAGAGAATTGTAATTGTAAGGCTGACAATGTGATGGATTTGTATACTGAAAACCTAGTGAGAGTTGAACTATTCACGTCGATGCGATCTCCACGGCTGCTGCATTCTAAATTAAGCATGGGGCAAGTATAATGGCGGTGCTGGCAATTGAATTGGTGTTGCCAAATAGTAATTAAGATGGACCGCTACATACCTTTCTGCTTTATTACCCTCTCATCACCTTCAAATCCTCCTTGATCTATAGTCCGGTCCATTAGGCCTGAACACGCCTATGCTCCGACCCAATTCATTTTTATATTCGCCTACATACACCGATCAACTCTCAGCTAATTGAGAGTAGCAGCAGTCATCCCCGTTTTAGCTCAGCACCACCAATCTACGCCGTACTCTATCCAAACTGATCAGACCCTGTCCTGATACTATGATATAATGATATAATGATATAACATGAAAATTTGTGTTTTGCTTCACTGGCGTACCAGGAATTTTTGATTGGGGGTGGCCAGGGGGAGGGGTCTAAGGAGAGGGGGTGTCCCCCTCCCCTTTGGAAATTATTGCATTTTATGAGCGCTCAGATGACTCTGGTTTCAACATTTGTCACATTTGAGACATTATTTCCTATCAAAAAATATTGTTCTTTTTCTTGAGAAGTGATCAACTTTTCTATTTCCACGTGATTCAGAGCATAGGCGTACAGACTCTTCCATTGGGGGGGGGGGCATACAATTTTCCCCAAATTTGAGCCGCATGTGGAAAAGATTACCGCGCGGGAACGCGCGAAAAAAAAAGCTTGTTTTTTTGATTGAAAAATCCTCCTTAATTTCCGCCGAATTCCGCCTTTGTCTGAAAATTTTGATCATTTTCCTGCCTGATATTCGGTCCCAATTTTTTATCCTTTCCGGCTCCCTCATTTTGGACGGATGGATCAAACTGTCTTGGGGATGAATTGAGGGAGGTCCACGCTCCCTCCTCTTGAGGCCATCCTTCAGCTAGACAGAATTAACCGGATGCTAAGAGCCACAGGATTCAAACGATTGCTAAAATCTACACAAAAACCCTAAACTAATTGACCGAATCTCAAATAGGTATTATCAGTTTGTATTAAAAGCAGACAACAAAACCACGGGTACTACTGCGAGGGGAGCAACGCAATTTGTTTGCGCCATGCTTGGATATCATCTAGGATATCCAAGGGCGGCGATTGTGTTGGCGGTTGGGGGGGACGGAAAGGGAATACTATCTAAGGGAGCGCCACCACAGGGTTGGCGCGTAGGTACAAGGGAATTTTCGTTTCCAGACCCCCTAGATTGCAGGAAACAGCACTTCCATGCCTCATGGACAGTCAGCAGCATCCTAACATTGATAACAATTTTTATTTCAGAAAGGTTCTCCAAAAACTACAGCCAATAGGGATCAATTTCAAGTTTTGGTTGGGTGCTGTGACATTTGAAAATACGATGCAAGGAGGTTTCAGTCATGAAAGGATCAACGAAATGGACCAATGCCACACCACTACGTTCGCGCGAAGCGCGAGATTTTGCAGGATCCAATTTGACCAAATATCGACATTGCACTGACCATCTCTAACCTATCACTTACGATGGGCAGGCCTGAGTTTTACCTTAAAGAACGGACCCCGTTTTTATCTTCTTTGCGGCCCACATGCGCATGTGAGGGAATTTCTTACTTGGAGCCAGACTTGTGTCCAAATGAGTAGAACACAGAAGTAAAAACGACCAACTGCGCGCTAAGCGCGCGCGGAAATGTGACATGTGGACATTCCATCCAAAAGACAGGCAATCTTTTGGAGAGAAAAACTGTTTTAACCAAAAAATTTTAATCATGGCTGGGCACGAATTGTGCGGTTTCCTGGCCGAATATTCCATGACTATTTTAGGGGTTTTCACACACACCGTGTCCTGCCCCAGTATGTGTGCACCGTGCACGACAACCAACTTGCAAAAAGGGTCGCACACATAAACTGATTGCCGAATACTCTATTTTAAATTTGCAGAAGACCATATTTTCCAAAACAAATCATAGGTCCCGCAGGGGTAACTTAGCCTATCACCCCAACATTTTCCCTTCAAAGACAACAATGTTTACACTTTGGGCAATTCATCAAACATTCAGGCATATTTGGACTTACTTTTGGACAGCCTTTCCTCCACTTGAATTTTAAATCATGTCTTTCTGACAGCGTAATTTGTGGCGTTCCCTGGTTGCATTTTCGATGCGCACCGTGTGCCCCCATCGTGATAGTATGTGCACAGCGTATCACTCAACTTTCAACAAGTGGTCACCATTAAATAAACAGAAAAAACAGATCCCGCCAGGTGGTAGACATACCCCGTCGTCTCGACCCCCGTCACCTCAAGATTGCAATTTGTTTGACAACGTCCATGAAGTAGAGGACACGCACCGTAAGCTGGTGAAGCTAGTTTCATGTAAACGATAGGGATTGAGGCGAAACCCTCTTCTCATTCGATAATTGAGAAACAACCCAGAGTAAATTTCAGGCATTTTTGTTAAGGAATACATATGTCTGCAGAAGCATGTTGACACTACGGACACATGAAATATCGCGAGCAGCGCGCAAAAATTTCGAAAATGGAGCAGCAGAATTCCCTCAACTCGATCATTTAGGTCATCATGCATTGTTTAACATGGTTGAGGATGGCTATGTCGGAAACAGTGTCAGCGAATTAATAGTCGGGCTCAAATGTGGGGGGGGGGGGACAAAATGCATCACGTCCCCCCAAAAAACCGAAATATTGGGGGGGACGCCGTTCCCCCCCCGTCCCCCCCCCCCCATGATCGCCGCCCTGAGATATCCCCCATAGGCGTACGGGGTCAATCTTTATGGGAGGGCTCTTCATAATTTGGCCTGTTTTCGCCCGAACTGGAAGGGCTAGCTAGTGCCCTCCCCCCTTGCACCCCGCTATGAATGTGATATTGACCAAACAATTGAACTAGTCAAGCAATCTGACTGGGAATGAGGGAGAGCGGGAACAAACATAAGTGACAAATGTTGTTGGAGGGGTATCTACGCACCCCCTCGTTATGCCAATGTCTTCTAGGATCTAAAGAAACTTGCGCAACGCAAATGGGAAAAAATCGTGTAGATATAACGGGTACTACTGCGCGCGAAGCGCCAAAAATTTGCACACTGTTTGGCGATTGACAAAAAAAATTGGGCTGTGAGGAGATTCGAGCAATAGGACTAGCAAATGAGGAAAGAGAGATAGCCGCATAAGTGCCAAATGTTGTTGTCATTAAGTGAAAAATTAAAAGAAAAAATTGGGGGATTTTCGATTGGGGGGGGGGGGGCCATGGCCCACGTGGCCCCCCCTCTGGCTACGCCAATGTTTTGCTTTGTTTGGTATTAGAGCCCTCCTCTTTTTTGTCAAAGATGGCGTAAAATCATGAAAAAATATAACAAAATGATTTGTAAGTGGCGAATTTGTATTTCCCCATGTTTGAGTGCATAATCCCACTTGTTCCTGTTCGAAGTAAAATATTATGTTCCTTTATCAATTTTGCCTTTCGATCGAAAATTTTCCTAATTTATCATGCCGTTCGAAGTTATACGCGAGGGTCAGCCACACAAATTCATGCTTAAAAGCATCATATTTGCACTGAATATTCGATTTCACACGAGAGAAGTTTTTCACAGAAAAATCAATTTTGCAAGCGTCAATATCATGAGGCACGGTAATGGGTTGATTTGATGCAGAAAGTTTCAGCTGCTACTAGGATACATGGGAATCGGGTACATTCCACGCGACAAGACAAATCTGCTATATGAAATCTCCTCTGGAAATAGTCACCGCTTTTCGAGGGATCAGAAATCGAGAGAGAAAATGAAATGATAGTCTGTGTGTTGTTAAGAATTACATTTGATCCAGACTATTTAAAGTGATTGGACGTCAAATGCTTCTTTTCAGACCAACTTATTACTCGTCGACCGTTTTCACAATCAAATTCGCGTTACCTGCGTTGATTTGTATTAATCAGACTATTACATGCAACGTGATTGGTCAAACCTATTAAGACAGAAGATTGAATGTTGTATATATCGAGTTTATAAATCTACAACATATTTTAATCATACCCAATTGCATGGTATTACTCATCTATATATTTAGTAGCTTTCTCATGTGGGATTACGCGTTTTTGCGTTATGTTCGCAGGAAACCAAGCAATGATTACGTTCCTTGTATCCCCGATTAATTGTCACGTTTCCTTGAAATTGTTTGCAGTTTATTTTGTGGCTAGAATAGTACTCTTTCTGTGGATATTGGGAATTTTCTGTCATATCTCACGTCGAATGCTGAAACAAAGGACACTAATCTCATTTCAGCGAACCTAAATTTGGTATTATTATTTACTTGCTTTACGATTCGTGTTGTGCAACCCTAACCCTATAAGTCGTGTGAACTGGGAACGAGGCTTCTAGACAGGGTTCTTTGAGAAACCCGACGAATAAAATGTCACAGTATTAGTGGTTTTCCATCGATCTGTTCAATTTAAAATCCGTCGCCGCGAAGGCGCTTTGATGCTATAATCATCTATATCATCCTCCATTACAAAATGTCTGATTGTGATCATACGTGTATAGTGTACCCTAGCTAAATGAGTAGTCATATCCTTATCACTCACGCAATACCCTGTTTTTTATATTCTGACAAAGCCACACAATGACCAACCTACAGATTTCGAAATCCTTCTCTGCTCCGGAAGTAGGTAGGTGGTGTGTTTTCGTTCTACAGCCGTGGTGCGTAACCCTAATCCTCTAGCACAGATGTATACCCAACTAAGATATACAATATTAGAATGCCAAATGCTCTCTCCTACCTGATGCCTACAGCATTATTCTTAAAAGGCAACACCTCACTGCAATTCTCTGGGAACCCACAGAGGAAACGTGGCTATATATGATATTACCCACAACCTTGGCAATCTTTCAATTCGCAATCGCGCGAGCAATTTTATTTGATGGTGACCAATGGAGACTCTATTCAAAGGGATCCGTCTGTTTTCCTGATCTGCACCTTATCTGCTTTTCCAGCCAATCACCAAGGAATAGAATATGTGTGTACACGTACGCGCTCTCCCACGTGTTTGTGTAATGGCTCTCCCACGTGTTTGTGTAATGGCTCTCCGACGTGTTTGTGTAATGGCTCTCCCACGTGTTTGTGTAATGGCTCTCCCACGTGTTTGTGTAATGGCCGAGTTTTAGAAAATCGAGAATACTCAGCTACAACTGAATTTTGACCAAAAATGTACAGTTTCCCAATAGGCCATCTGCCTAAAGTTCGAAAAAACAACAACAATTGAAATTTATCATAACTTTAGATTCGAAACACGAAAAGTGGATCGTACTGGGTAGTTTTCCACCTTTTTTTTAGTCTTAATAAATGTGGGCACCCGGGCTAGCTATCATTGTCGATTCAGGACGGAGCTCCAATTCGATCGTAATCTTGTGTGCGAATTACTTTTATTTTTAGCGAAGTTCGAGGAGAGTTGACTATGCCATTTCGAAATTGAAAAGTGGAAGTGTAATATTTGTCAATTTCGGCTCGTAGACACTATCGAACGACCACGAATGAAGCTCCTACTGAATGTTTCTTCCTATGGTAATATCTGAATCTGAGCGGTTGATTTAGCAAACTTGAAGATGAAAACTCAAGTCATGTACACTTAAATGTTCTTTCAGTACCAGATTCGACTGTGTGGATTTCCGATTGTTCTCTCTCAAAAGCTTCACGATTAATGTGCCGAACACATGTAACCTAACCTGCATTAGATCTTGGGATTGCTCAGCAAATTAAACGATATGCCACTTAGGTTGCGATCCATGTGCGGTTATTGCTATCACGCCATTTGCACAAACTCGTGAACTCAGAGGCAGCCTGAATGATATCTCAAACTTTCGAATATTGGCCCTTGACAATTGTTCTTATTTCAAGTAAAATAACAGGTACTCGCTACAAAGTCCATTTTTAACATGCAAGAGACTAATATCTGAGATGCTGTAGGAGTATGAAACCTAATAGCCACTTTTCAATTGATAATTACTGATAGGCCTATTACTAGAAAGGTCAGTTCTCTGATAATTTCTGATAGGCCTATTACTAGAAAGGTCAGTTCTCTGATATTTTTTTAATATAATAAATTTTGTAGAAGGGGGTATAAATTGCTCCTGAAATTACATAGATGAAAAGAGCTGATTTCATAACACTAAATCTCGAAAGTAGAGTTCCAAGCTCTTCCCGTTATTTTACATTTGTACAAAATAATCTTTCGACAGTACTCGGAATTATTCCATTGACACGCCATAGTGACGATATACCGTTTTGCACTGAAGCATTCTTTTCGTCGAGATGCCATGCAAAAGACGCCGTCCCCGATTCGCCACCAAACGACGATGCCCCTTTAATCCCTATTTGGAAGGTTATTCAGTGTGACTGTAACATGCACGACAACTCGTTCTATCGATTGAATTTTAATCCTATCATATTCCCGAGGCGCATGGTTTTCATTCCTCCAACACAATGCATACACCGAAGGTTGACAGAACAATATCGGCTGTGGCGGCTGCCTCCATTATATGTCGTTTGTTCACCTATCACTGTTTCAATTTTCTATTGTTCTCTCACCTCGTCTTCAATTCTGTTCGCCTCCTTTGAATCCTCTTCCGATAAGCTCATTTTTATTCCCAGTGAAGGCACAGCTGTAGATGAGGCGTGTCCTGGTTATAGATGCTTTGAGGCGGAAGGAGATACATTAACCAAGCTTTATCACGCCTAGGTCTCTACAGTACACCTACAACGAAACAGGCATGATATTCTACACTCTGGTGCAAGACCGTTGTCAATATCTCGAAATCCTAATTATCCAATAGCGTTGGCGTATTTTGTGTTCCATCCTGACAATATATTGATGTACAAAGCAACATGCCGTATATTAGGTTATTGAACATCAACAAATATTGTCAAACTATGTTCAAAGTTTATATAGGAAGAATATTGCGGCGACATATCCTATGCAGTTTGTTATTTACATCAGAAACAAAGTTAGTCAGACCTTCCGGCAAAACATGACGAAAGAAATGTCAGGGAAGTATTTTTTCACGAACAACCTTAACATTCTTGGTATTTGTCCCCTCTCGGCCATTTTATGCGAGTAGTCGTTAGACTCGACATTTGAGGGATGCGATCAAATTCTCCACGTCATGTTATGGAGTCACACGTTAGGGTTAGGTGTGATTCGAACAAGTCATTCTAGCTATTCTGAATACTTGGCCTCTCATGTTTTGCTCTGCCTGCAAAATCAGGTTCGTCCAATAGAAAAATCGTTCAAGTGTCAAGTAAGGAAAAGATGAGTTTACATTGTTCCTGTGAACAAATGGGGCATAGAACAGAAAGAGACTTGTCCACCCAGCAGGTTTAGGGTGTTGAGGTAGTGGTTATAGTTGCCGTCGTCGGGAAGAAAACTGGACAATATAATCGACGTCTATTACACTTATCTAGTATATATACAACGCCTTTGAAGTCAGTATAATTATCCTTGATACTTGAGGGGAAAATGGAATGTATGGAATGTATGTACGTTGTAAATATTTACGGACCAAACTATAGAATTGAGTTGAAAATTAAAACTCAAAAGCGTTCACAAATAATATTAACGGATTATCTCATTATGTTTGGTGAATGGCCTCTTCGAGCTCTTTGCTATCATTGGCGCAAAAATGCAGCAATTACTAATATGTAAGGTCCATGGACGGCCTTTGAATCCTTCCCTCAGTGATAGCATAGATTCCTCAATACTTCATCTCAACAAGGCAATGCTAATGACTTCCAAATTTCGGGTGTGGGGTTTTGATATGTCCTCGTTCCACCTGCGCTAGTTCAAAGCAAATCTGTCACATGACTATTGGCATTCGGAAGAGGCTATTGGCTCACGACATCCGGTGAATAATGAATAAGGGCAGTTCGTTTGCGTTTACCGTTGAGGATTCGACTCACACCCAAGATGGCAGCAGCTTGCGTCAATACTTACATAAGATGAAGGAAATGATTATTCGAATAAGAGACTGTATAAGATTGAGGACATGCTCGATAGTACCTATTGGTATATCAAACCAGTTCGGCAAAAAGGGACATGGGTACTTTTGCATCTAAGCTCTTCATATGCTGTCGATTTCAATGCAATTTGCTTTAGCTATTAATAATAGTCAAACGTACTTCGGAGTTCTAGGGGGCAAAATTTCCAGATTTTGCACCTCTTATGTTTGAAATGATATTGTGGCTGTGGCTGCATAGTGTACCCTAATGTGTAACACATACATGTAATATTTACCTAACCTTATTAAATTCTCATTGCCGCATATATCTCCCCACAGTATCTTATTAATAGAGATGACGGAAGAGATCGGCTCGTATTTTGCGGCCAATTGAACGCGCGGGAATGCTGGGAAATCACCCAAAAGATCGAAGCCTATATAGCAATTACCATTGACTGTGTACGTTAGGGAAGAGGGTCAAATTTATCATCGGTTATTTCGGAAACTAGTAGTACAATAGAAAATTACATTCTGATTGGAAAATTATGGAAAAATACCTAATGAATACGATAGTAAGCTTTTGGACGGCAACAATTCAGAGTGAAATTTATTTAAAATGAGAAAAACCAGTTGCGCGAGATGGGCTCTACGTACCAGTACGGCAAAGACTCTGTAAGTAGGCCCCACTAGCAGTAGGCGTATGTGCAACTGCAGACTCGCCTGGACTGACTGACTGACTGCCTGACTGACTGACTGACTGACTGCCTGACTGACTCTGTAAGTAGGCCTGACTGACCATGTCAGCGGCTCTTGGAAACCTTTCCAAAGTTTTCGCGAAATATTCATCCGATAACAGGTCCACTCGTACATCCTCCTCGACAGCAACGTTGTCAAATTGGCCTCTACCGCCAACTTTACGCGAGACTGCCATGGGCATGTTTGTCTGCTCTTGTTTGAGAATCTTCATTTCAAAACAATTCATTGTAGGTTATCCATCCACTAAACGCCAGGGTCATGTAGATATGACTTCAGCTTAATCATGATACTCCACATTGCACTGAACTTTAAAGCGCAGTGGTCACTTACGGTACTTTCCATTGATAATATCAGGCGAAACAAAAAACTTAGACCAAGTTTAGCCGATACGAGTGTGTAAGCCGAGCAAAATCGACAATTACGTGACGCAACGGGGAAATCGATAGAACCTCTACAATACCACAAAGGTCAATGTAAAACTACTTTTGGAATACCTTTAACAAACCATGGGATGGATCTGAATGAAAACGTGCCCAATTGTTAACTCGATATTGGAAAATATTCCAAATTATTTTCAATTGAACACCTCTTTTTATTTCTCCGTCGGAAAGGTGCAAATTTGCAGTCTATAAACAACCTGTGCATCGTGCCCCTCGTGGGGACGCCTCATAATTCCTCAAATTCTTCACGAGTGAATTGAAATAACTAATCAAGGCACATGTTGGAACCTCTGAATTCGTGGTTTCTATATGCCCTCTTTTTCCCATTGCTAGTTCGAGGGAATTATTATCATTGGGCTTTAATAAATACGTGCGTGGAAGTGGAGAACGTTAGCTATTGCGCAATGTCTTGTGACCTTGAGAGTGGGGCACAGAAACCATTGTTATACGAAGTCAATGCAAAACAGTAAACACGTACGCCTACTTTCCTGTTGCAAGTAAATTGAAAATAGAGTCGAATATGAACCAACAGAATTGTTCACTGTACATAGAAGAACAAATTCATCACCTTCGGTTCATATATTCTATTTTCCGGCTTCCTCGTCATTGTTCGAAATTGCAGGAACGGCATATTCGTTTCCGTATGACGTCAAAAAGAAAGTGGGATTCGTTAGCCGGTAACCTTGGTCAGTAGGTACGAAAGTAGGAGATGCTGAGATATCTTACCATTTTCGTAATTTTTGTCAGGCTGGAATTCACCTAAATAATGTATTATTTGTAATCTAGGCGGTTTTGAAATTCCATTTCCGGTGAGGGGAAACTCTTTCTTGGATACAGATCAGTAACACCCCCTCTGTGCACGCGGGTTGGACGGCATGCTTTTCCTACAACTATGTTACATACATTACAATTGTCAGAGTACTTGGAGTCCTTCTCGATGAACATCGTCGGAGTGCGCGAGTTCCTGATCTCAGAAGCATGCAAGACAGCAGTACGGAGTCTCGTTGTAAACCGAAGAGGCTACTGCTGCAGCTTACTGACTGGATCCCGAGTTAACCAAATTCGGAAGCTCTTAGTGGTCCAGAATAGCCGCCCTAATCATTGCAAGCGTGAATAATCGTGAGCGTCCCTTACCCATTCTGGCAGGTCTAGTCTGTATTGTATGCCATGTGGATTCAACTCAACACAAGAGCATCGATTGTGTTACGATTGGGTGGGAAGATGCTGATGATTGACTCTCTAAGCGGAGCGCCACTAAAAGTTGGCGCGGAGCGTACCAGGAAATCGTTCTCCTGACAGACTCATCGGATTGCGGTAAATGGCACTTCCCGTGGCTTTTGAATGTGAAAACATTCGTAAAATCGGACGTGGACCCATTGTTATGAGATGTTTCATTTTGAGTAGATTTGCGAGTCGCTCACTCCCTGCAAAGCCTCTGTCAACCAGTAGCACAACTACAGGGAGGTATATCATTGATCAGCGATGAGATAGGTATTCCTATAAATATACTTGAACGAAACAAATCTCTATCCACATTTTTGGTTGGGTAGGATGAGGTTGTCGAAGGATCGAGATGCTAAATGGCTGAAACATCGGGCCAGCTGGCACCCTGGATCCGATTACCGCGTACAGCCATAGTGACATACCGAAGGCTTCAAAATTAGCGCGTACTAACATTTTTACGTGCTTTTCGCCATGTACAACGGAGTGGGGGATATCTAGCGCCTCACAAGTTCACAACTGAAAAAACATATTTGAGGATTCACTCTTCACTTTTGTTATGGCTATGTTACCGATCTACTTTCAGGACCTCGTCGCTGTCTACCGATCGCGTCGCTCACTTCTGTCGGTTTTCGTGTTGGTCGAAGTCCTCCAGCAAGAGGTTTAGGAACTAGGCCTTCACTCACATCGATCGCGATCTGTGGAACAAATTGCCATAAAACATCCAGCATGATTGTTCTGCTCTTATTTTTCATCTCTTCCAGCAAGTTTGTGGTTGAATATTGCTATAGATATATCCTTTCTTGTTCAACCGCATGGCGCTATGGAATTATGGACCAGTGTAGCAGTAAAACTTGGAAACAGCATAATGCGACATGGATCATATTACCATTCGCACATCAAAATATAGATTGCCAAACGTGGGCCTCAAACTCCTCACGCTGAAATCCACATTTTTTCTCAGCATTTCGTAATGCAAATGACCCCTCTTCTGGACTGTTACGTAAATACAAAACGCCCCGGGCTGCGTGGCAAATTGACATATGCTCGCGACAATGTAGTTTTATGATAGTGAAATCTATTTCTCTACTCATTCATTTCTTTTCAGAATGCAAATTAACTGCCAGTGATCAGTACGACATCAATCCTTCACCCTCAGAGTGCGTGGAGCTTAGTGCATGCTTCCTGCAAGGTCACTCGTATTTAAATCCCCACTTTCAACCTCATCAAGAGAGAGGCGTATATGATTGCTACATGCATCGTTTGGAGAAGTGTAATGAAACCTCCTTAGACCCCGACGCATAAATTTTTGTGTTATGTTTACTTGTCAAAAGGCGTTTTCGCCTCGACTCCGTTCACACACGAGTCTTGGAAATCCTAGTTATCTCCATACTTGCCAAATTTGTAAAAGGCAATTTGTAGCAAGTGGCAAGGAAGGATATACTGATCTCAGCGAGTGGCAATGGACAAGAGTGTTGCTCGATTTGATTTGATTTGGAACTAGTTATTTTACCTATGGCTGCATGTCAAGTTCCCGTATTCTCACAGAACATGTTCCGCATTCCTTTGTCCACAAGCTGGTTCTACCCCAAAACACAAGCCTATTCCTACAAGATATTCTAGCAATCTAGACGTTAAACAGACTAGGCAACTTTTATCAACTTATCATACGGCCAATATGTCTCTTAGTGTTTCTCACATTAGTATTCTACCCCCATCAGCAAAAAGGTCTACCCTGTTCAAATTGAGCATTCAATTGTAAACGTACCGTATCATGTAGGCCTATATGTAGGCCTATGTGACAATCTGACGATCGATAATGTGAATTGCGAACATTTATTAAAATCGACAATCGTGTGAGCTTATGTAATGATGGTCTGTCCCCTGTCTATTACCGTTAACAATCCCCGAATCCCTGTGAAATGTCAAATGTGATGGTCAAAGATGAACGCAGAGCTTGAACCAGGCAGTAGGGTAAAATTGAGCGTTTTCCCTGATTGCATGATGTCACCCACCTGCCCAAAGACCTCGTAGGATCTTTTGAGAGACAATGAGAAAGACGTCCGCCACTGATGGCTTATTAGGTGACCTTAGAAATGCTGGTAGATTTAAGGAAAACTTATAAATTCATAATGATATTAAGAATATTTTAACACTTTGCTCTTCGAGGGTAGCGTAGCAACCGCTGGCAGGATTCTTGACTTTAATAGAACAGTGAACCAACAGCTAGCTAGCCCAAATTAGTACTGACCTTTCCTTGTATACGAATTCATTCAAACTCACTCTGTCCGCGGCTATCTAATACAACTACGGAAGGTGTTTCTAAAATCCTGCACTACAAGATAGCGAACTACTGGATCCCATGATTCCTGGTTATCCTTAATCTACTGGCCAACACAGTCATCAAGTCAATTGAAAACAACCAAACATACCTCCGTGATGTAATAATCTCTACATCATGGTAAACCTGCAGCCCTATTACATACTATGGTTCTTAATAAGGGGAATAGGAATAGCGCTGAGTTCTTCCATGTTTGACCTTGTGGAGTAAAAAATTAGTACTCAGGAAATTTTCGGTCCCCTTGGACCTTCGTCAGCATGGAATAGGACAGAAGATTGATCTACACACGTATAAATGCACCTTGTAAAATCCGTGGCCCGGACTACTTAGCTGCCTCGACACCGATTAACTACTAACGTCTAGTTCCGAAAGCAATAGAGTTCTCATATTTGACCTTGTGGAGTGAAAATTTAGTTCTCAGGAAATTTTCGGTTCCCTTGGACCTTTGTCAACATGGGAATATGACAGAGCTTGATCTACCACGGATAATATGCACCTTTTGTAACAATTCAGTGGCCCCGATCCAAACTTACTGGGTGCCACGCCAGCTTACGAACGGTTCTAGAATTAATAGCCTCCGTGCCGTATAATCAACAGTGATAAGCTATGATAACTTAATGCCTCCCTATTCAAGCTATCAGTGTGTGTGCTTAACCTGAAAATCCACTTAAGTTCCTTGTGACGGTCAGTGCCGATTAAAGCTCGATCGACAAGGGTGCAACGGAGATTAGCCGCTGAGTGACTGCATGGAGCAACGTTGAAATGCTCACCAACGAGGGCGCCTGACCTATTGTCACGAATGGACTGTTAGTGATTATTAAAACGAGTTCGAAAAGTGTGTGCTTGGGCTCGCCACATAATTTCCCTCTCCCCCTCACAGCCTATGCAATGAAAAACATACACAGCGTTGTCAGAGCTGTAACCAAGGGGGCGGGGGCCTAATGACATAGTCACCAGTGGCAAATGGGACGGTAGGGCCCAGTGGTGGGATGTTGGTTTCAAATCTGACAGTTCAGAGGGACGTGAAAGTCAAGTTCCCGACGTGGCAGTTGAATGGTGTAAAGAAGAGGATTCGTTGGCTGGAGGTCGTCTGTTCTCTTTGACAGGAGATCGACGCGACTGCGTGTGGAGCTTCTCATTGTCTTTCCGTATCCACTGGGATTAGGAGAGGAAACGGACAACACGAAAAACTCACCTAGGTGAGCTGCCTGCTCAGTGAAGTTGAGCAAAATGCGTCTAATTCGAAGGCATTGGCTGGTAAATGATCGACCTTCTTTAGGGGGGGAAGAAAACTTTCATAAGTAAGTAACAGTGCTGAATCTGGAGGCGTGTAGTATATCGAGGTACTCAGATTGTTGTTTTTCAGCTTTTACCATGACATCTAGAAAAGGAACCTGATCGGAGAAGACTCCATTGTGAATTTTAGAATCCCATGAAACTATTAGCGCGGGCACCTCGGAGTTGTAGTCATTATGGCCTGACCCCCCCCCCCAAAAAAAAAAAAAAAAAAAAAAAAAAAAAAATTGTCGATACACTGTGTCGTCGGCAAACTTTTTAACTTCGGAATGCACCGAATTTCAAGATCGTTCCATATACCGCCAGGAAAAAGTAATTGCCCGAAACCGAATTTCTCATTTCCTGTTACGTCAGGGATAGTACTTCCGATTTGACTCAATCCAGAAATGTCATTACGATCAAAATCCTTCCCGAACCGAAGGGACGATAAATGGAACAGACTAGACCTTTTTAGCTTATTGCTTGCAGTTAAGAGTTGATGAAGGTGCGGGTGAGGGGGGGAGGGGGAGGGGGTATGGGCACGATGGGAAATGCAACGAAAAGGCGATTGGGGAGATTAGTCGCATTCAGCACAGATTCACAGGCATTTCAACACCCACGTCACGCAACAAATTCATGTCTTGAGCCTCATGGAAGTTCGAAGTAGACCTATACGAATATCCCTGCTTCCCGAAAAGAACCAGTTGGGTGAAAAAAGTGATCGAAACTACGGTACTTCACAATATTGAATGGATCATTCCACAGAGTTATTCTCCGTCGCTTCTATCGCTTCTCTGGAATTCTAGAGAAAATTACCTTACCGAAAACAGGAACTCGTAGCATGCACATTACTACTGATACGAACTTTGTCGGAAAGGCAGGAAGGAAGACAATATCAGCACATCTCCGACACGAAAGCAATACAGAGAACGTGGGATTCGAGGGTGATGTTGTGCAGGTAGTGAGCACTAGAGCGCACGTCAACGACTTCGGAAAAATATTCAATATGACAGCCGCCAGTCATACCGGGATACAGGTGAAGATCTTGGTGACATTCGATCCAACCGGAAAAGTACAAGGATTATCTACGAAAATATGACAAATTCGTGCCAGGTGAGCTCTCTACATCATTCGTTGCAATTAATCGTGCCCATCAAGCCTCGCCATTCATCTCAAGACTCAACTCTATAACTAGCAAGCAATGGCGTCTAATTCAAACCTAAGTGATGCTTGCGTTCTTAGAAAGCGCCCCATACACAACATTCCGCCGCATAGACCAACTGTATGACGCAATAGATTCCCTCTGCCTCCGGCATGCTCCGGCATGCTCCGGCATGCCCTCCGGCATGCCTCCGCATGCCTCCGGCAAAGAATGGGAAAGAGAAATAAAACATGAATGCTAATGATCAATAGGAATAGTTAATGATAATGATAATACGATAATATCGGCGATGGATTCCGCACAAAGAGCCGGAAATCTACAGACTCTACCTACAAAGACGGACGAGGTGACAGCGGCCATGATGGGTACGTTGAACTACGGGAGAACAGAGCCAGCAGCACGCCAGTCCAGAAGTTATCGAGAGGAGCTGAGATAGAAGGAGTGGTGATTGGAATGTACAACAAGATGAAGAGAAAAGAAGGACAAGCCAAGTGTCCTCTGCATAGAGGCTCTCACCAAACTGGTGCGGCCCTCAACCTTGTTGTCCTTACAGGACTAAGATCGAAACAGAGGCGCTCATAAGAGCGAGACTAGGCGCTTAATCCAGACGAACCACAACACGTATCATGGAGTGTCGACTGACTGCAAATACAGGATGTCAAAGTGGCAGATGAGACAGATAAGTATATCGCCTCATAGCGGGCTGCCGGAAGCTCACCGAGATCAGAATACCTGCGTGACACGCAGCGTGGCTGCAGCAACACCTAGTCCATTTGCATTCACCAAAACATGTCAGCTTCCCACAGGCTAACCGAGCAGACGCAGTTCAGGAACAGAATTTCGAAAATACTTCATGCTCCGAAGTGGGGTAAAACAGGATCATCACATCAAGCAAACTGATATGTCTTACTACTACGAGCAGAGCGCGACAATCATACATGTCGCGATTCGCAAAGGCTGAAAAGAGACGTGCGAGGGGGGGAAAAGGGAAGGGGGGAAAAGGGGAGGAGGAGGGAAACTGGGAGCCATCACACGAAGGAAAAAGGGGAAGGGGGGAGAAAAAAGAGAGAGGAAAGAGAGGCACTGCATATACAATCGTACGGGGAACTAAGATGACGTTACTAAAGCCTTGGATAACCGAATGCATTTAAAGATTGAGGATTTGAAGGCGAAAGTGGTAACAGTGGCGATCGGTGCGCTTCGATGGTGAGCCAAATCTGGACAGTCACTTGCCAGAATATCAGGAACGCCGACCTGAAACAGCTGGTTAAACAATCTATTCTGGATAGTACTGCTGATATACACAATCACTCGCTCAGAGTGACCTCACTAAAGGTTATAGTAAATGGGGAGGGGGGTGGGGGGGGTTACCATAGAAGGAGATTTGCGTATATTGGCTAGGGATGGAATAAACTTCCAACGAAATGGAAACATGCAACCCATCTCTGGCCACTTTAGCATGCGAATGACGAGTGAATTTTATAATTGATTTGATGTATGGTAATGAAGAATTAATGCTTAATTATTAAAATGCATTTCAGATATGATTTATATATTTTCCTCAATGTTCAAAATGGGTTTTTTAAAAAAATGTTGAATAAAAGATGTAATTTTAGGGTTTTGATTTGATGTATGGTAATGAATGAATACTTCCTATTTTAAATGATTTTGATATGATTATATATTTTCCTCGATGTTGTAAAATGGTGTTTAAAAAAACATGTAAATAAAAGAGTACATTTCACTGATTGATTTGATGTATGGTAATGAATGAACACTTCCCATTTTATGAATGCATTTTAGATATGATTATATATTTTCCTCAACGTTTTTAAACTGGGTGTACATAATTTCTAGCTTATTATATATTATACTATTATGATATTTATTTTTGCTATTCATTCTTCATGTCTTAGTTAGACTTCCATACTGTTTCCAACTATTTTAGGTGATTTCATTTTTTATTGCTCTACGCATTCTGCTTCATACCGTTTTGTTGTTTTAGTAAGGGCCTCGGGTAAAATTAGAGTTCTGGTCAACCAGAGTGTTACCCTTTTAGAACGTCTAAATAAAAAAAGGAAAAAAGGAAGAAGAAAGTACCCACATCATCAGGAATGTACATGATTTCCCAGGATCCGAGTGGGATCGCGAGAGTCCAGGCAGTTACGCCGGCTGTGAGGCTTTTTGTCCATAATAATAATAATAATAATAATAATAATAATAATAATAATAATAATAATAATAATAATAATAATGATGATGATGATGATGATGTGATGATGATGATGATGATAATGATGATGATGAGATGATGATGATGATGATGATAATGATGATGATGATAATGATGATGATGATAATGATGATGATGATGATGATGATGATGATGATGATTTGATTGATGATGATAATGATGATGCTGATGGTATGATGGTGATGATGGATTGATACTAATAATAACAGAGGGCAATCCCGCGGAGTTGCATTATATCTCATCGGCATTCATGATGAAAATTCAGTCTTCAGTTCAGAAGTTCGGAACTACAGCCACATTATACTGCATGGAAGGTCTGGGGTAGCGTCTAAATATGCAGTTGTGCAATATTTAAAAAAGTGAGCTGTGGAAGCAGACGGTCTAGAATCAGTGGTTCCACAAACCAGGAGGAAATTTCCCCCAGAGGGGGAAATGTCAAGAATGATTTCAGGGAAATAAGAAAAAAGTTGTGATTCTTCTTTTTAAAAGCAACAATTACATAGAAGTTTTTAAACCCGTTCCCGATCTCCCCACCTTATCAACCTGTATTTCTAAGGGGGGAACGGTTTCAAGCAAAAGGCAAAATAGGAAACAGGGAGAAAAAAGGTTGGAACCACTGATCTAGATTCTGGTTGTGAGTTTCTGGTCAAGTCTTCAAGGACCTAAATCGGCCTGGGAGAGATTCCATTCCGGGGATATGAATGGCGAATATTTTTAGGCAGTCACTCCCAAATATTTTGCAAACTTATATCACTAGGTACATTTCTTCCCAGGGGTAAGAGGGACGCCAGTGAGGGGGGAGGGGGGTTAAGGTGCCTCCAAACTTTATGAAAGCATTACAAAAGCAGGCTTCCCCGTATGTACCTCACTATACCTCATTAGTCAATTTATTCCCAACTTGACTGGATTTTTGTGGGACAGTTCACTATATGTTTTTGCTTTCCCTTTTCCCATTTCCCGTTCTGTGCCTTTAATTTGAATCCGGACTGTGCGTCAATTTTTCAAATTTCTCCGAGGAATTAACACTTAATAAAGCAGCACCCACCTTTACACCTGATTGTAGCATCCATCCAGGCATTCCCCTTCAAAAAATAGGACCCATATTGTTCGTCTTTGATGGACAAATGAGGGGGTCAGCCTCCTCAGCTGGATCAATTTTGCCCTTATTCGGAAGAACAATTATTCTGTGCAAATGTAACATGTTTACATGAATCTGGCTGCAGGTTGTCCCTGTGAAGAAAAGAATAGACAGTAGGTCTAGTATGATGTGAGATTTCATCCTGTGACAGCATGTATAAAAGTTTCGCTAAATTCTTCAAGCAGTCATCACGGTGAAAAACTTCACTGGTCCAGATCCAGAAATGGAAAGTTAGGGTGGAGTAGACCTAGTAATAACTTGCCTCTGGCTCAGGAAAAGGGTGAAGATGTAGGGGTGATCGGTGCTATTTGGCTAATACGGTATTGTGAGGGGAAAAAAACTCAATGTGGAAGATTTCAACGAACTCTTAGCTAGCCTATAGTATCTACTGTTATATTGCTAGGCCTGGGCTAGTATGTCTGCTGCTTGAGGTAAATTCACATTGTTACTGTTAGCTGTAACATTAGGCCAAGGCTAGGCTAAAAAAATTGGCATGTTGTAGAATCGTATGGCATGTTCTACCTGGATGTATGAGATAATGTAGGGAGTAGGGGTGGGGGTGTAGGCTTCTGGGTTAGATTCCAATCCAGATCTCAAATTTTTGGTACCAACACTAAACCTGATCTCACTAACACCTGTGCGAGTTCACCTCATTGGGGACCACCCGACCAACCTGGGCACCCCACAATAGTACCCCTCAGTGGATAGTTATAAACCACAACTTCGTTTACCAATCATTCCATATCAACGGTTGCTAGGCAACCTCAACGATATATAAGGGAAATGGTAAACTGACTAAAAATTAATCTGGCCTTCGGGAACAGGTGTGAGATAAAATTGAGGCCAGGCCGCGGAATTGGTTATATTGTAGACTGATGTAATTATGATCTTGTTTCAATGAATTCACTGTCTGGTCCAATTTCCTGCCTCAAAATGATATAAGGTCGAAAATGGGGCGGGGTTAGGTCCCAAAAGACCTATTTCATGCCTTTGTCTTTAGGGTGGATCAATGGCTTCAAGTGAGCCTCAAGTGGTTGAAATGAAAATTGGTATATTCAGGGTGGTATGGTTAGGGTCAGATTCCAGATGTATAATCCCAAGCTTACCACCCCCCCCCCCCCCCCTCCTTACCCAATCTGCCTGGTCTAGTCACGTGAGGGCGGTGGTTTATTTAATGAGTTTTCTCTCTCAAGTTCCAATATTATAATAAAATTCACTCGAAGTAGAGTTTAAATATGTATTTGGGACTTTTCGGTCGTAGTGTAGCACAATTCACTTATGGTATATATTCCAGTCTTCCAGTCACCAAATATTTCGACGAAAAACTCACAATTTGGCCAAAAAAAATGGTTGTGTGGGTCCTATCGAATCTAAGTTATTTGCAATTTTTGCTGACATGCAAGGAGGAACAGTAATATTTTGTTACTTACTGCCTTGTTAGGAAACAGAAGTCTCAAATTATTCGAGTATCATTTTGTAATCACCGATAACATCGTGAACAACAGGGGGAAATGGTCAAAACTGACTTTTTTTACCCCCAAATTGCCATCTGACTCACCGGAATCATGTTTTGAGGAAGGAAATGGAAAATGTTGCTAATTTGGAGTGTAAAACTTGTGTTTCATGACTATTTAGGAGTATGCAAAATTTGACCAAGTTCGGCCCTAAAATGGAGATATTGCGAAAAACCATAAAAAAGGAACGAACGCAACACGCAAACGCACACGCACACCACACACACACACACACGCAACACACCAAACGGACAACCTTTGCGACGTGCACCGCGTTGGGGACCATCCGACAACCCATGGGCACCCACCATAGGGGTTACCCCTCGTGGATAGTTCTTGACCACCCCATGTTACAGTCATCAACGGTTGCTATGGCAACCATCAAACAGTAAATATAGGTTACTTGGTTAAACTGGAAACAATATCTCATCTGGGCCTTCGGGATGATGAGATACAAATGTGGCCATGCAAGGAGACTGACCTGATTATATGTATGAATCATGTAATTATGAGCTTGTGTTTAGCGTTTCAAGGGAATTTCCGTGTCCTGCGTTCCAATTTCTGCTCCAGAATGATATAGGTTCGAAAATGGGGCGGTTGGGTCCCAAAAGACCTCATTCAGGCTTTTATATATTGTGGATCAATGGCTCAAAGTTAGCCCAAGTGGGTTGAATGAAAATTATTCTTTCCAGTTGGTATGGTTGGTCAGATTCCAGATGATCATCGCCAAATCTATCATTCACCAACACCTAGACCTAACTAATCTAACCTACCCCGTATTCCTACCAGTAAGTTACAGTCAACACTATCTCATACATCCAGTTGCACATGTGTAAAACCATCAAACATACAATCGTAACAGCTAAATTCAGCCATGTAGCCAGGCGTGGCGTGGTAGCCGTTGTTCACACCCTTCTAGGATCCCAGCTCCAGGGTTTTCTTGCTCTGATTTGAATGATGTATTAACTAATCAATGGGAGATCATTGAATTCTCGCCTCTAACCAGACACCGGACCCCGCCACCCCCACCCCCTCCCCCCCGACCCCCCCCCCCTCTTACTCAATCATGCCTGGTCTAGTCCAGTGTGGGGTATTGAATGCAGTTTTTTTCTCTCTCAAGTTCCAATATTGTAATAAAATTCACTGAAGTAGAAGTTGAAATCTGTATTTTTGGACGTTTCTGTCTTAGTGTATCACAATTCACTTTATGGACTATAGGTATCCCAGTAAGTCCGTCACGCAGATATTTCGATAGAAACTCACAAGTTTGGCCAAAAATGGGTGGTTCCTCCCTGAAATCTAATTCATTTTGCAATTTTTGCTTAACATGCAAGGAAACAGTATTATTTTGTTACTTACTTCCGTGCCTTTTTAGGAAGTCTCCAATTATTCGGGTATCATTTGGTAATCACTGAACATTGAACAACGGGGAAATGGGCAAAAATGACTTTTTTAAACCCCCAAAATTGCCATTCTTACTCCTCTGAATCCAGGTTTTTTGAGGAAATGTTTTCGTAAAATTTGGAGTGTAAACGTGTGATTTGTGACTTTTAGGAGTAGCCAAAAATTTGACCAAGTCGGCGGCGCGCGGCCCCTCAAGTGGAGATATTTGTTGCGAAAAACCATCAATATCTGAACGGACACGCAAACGCACACACACACATACACCACCACACAACACCCACACGCAACACAACTAACGACACCTTTGTCTAGTGCACATCATTGGTGTACCACCCGACACCATTGCACCCCACATAGGGTCACCCCTCAGTAATGTTCTTAACCACCACTATCGTTACCATATCAACGGTTGCTATGGCAACCATCACAATATATAGTGAAATGGTGAAACTGACTACAATACTCATCGGCCCTTCGGGACCGATGAGAATCATAATGATTATGATATTAATGATGATATATGATGATGATGATGATGAGATAATAATAGAGATAATAATAATAATATATCACAACTTTTTTTCCCTCTTGAGAAACAACAGCAACGCCGTCTCGCTGATTTCTGATACTAGTTTGTCCGAAGTGCGGTAAAGGTTGAAACTTTGTTGGTTTCATGTGGTGCCTCATATTTCGATAGGAAATTGCCCACGTGATTATCCATTCTAAAATCACGCGCCATTCGAAGAGTTCATTTTTTTTTAAGCCTAAGTTGCAAAAGCCTCATAATCCGGCACGAAACTACTATGGTTTGTTTACAATAGGAAAAGGTAAACTTGACAACAAATCGATTTCGTGAAATTCAATCTGGGGCAAAGGGGGACGCCGCTCGCGTGAAGACATGTCCACGCAACATGTTCTAGTTTCGATGTGGTCACAGCAGGCGGAAGGGAATCAAATGGCTCGAGTAAATATTACACCTGTAGGCTTATAGTACATTTACAACGAGATACTCTCGGTCCACCGACGGCACTCGGTAGATATTACATTTTCAGACATTCTGCCCTACTCCTGTAGTATTTCACACGCACGGGCAATCGCTTGATTACTTCCCACAGCGGCCAAAAACTATTGCGATAAGCTTGGATGGCCAAAATGTGAGTAGGGATTAGTTACAGGTTGCTTATAAGTGCGCGAACATGTTACCAGGATTGGTATGAATCTAGAGGACAACGGTAATTATGAATATGGGTACGAAGTTCATAAATAGAAGTAAGTTAGTAGTGGTACGAAAAACAGAAACTGGACTGATACCTCGCAAACATCTCGACGCAGTACGCCAACGGTGAGACTGTGAGGTGTTGACTGATGGATGCCTTCTCCGCTCTCTTTCCAAGTCATTTGGCGTTTCACCGAGTTTGACAGACTTAAAGGGCAGTCACTGCCAATCAAGTATGGTAGCAAGGGAATGAACAGATTTAAACATCCTTCAGGGTACATCCTATTGTACTACATTTGTTCCAGGTTACAAACTCGAGAAAGGTACGCAACAAGAGGTCACCATCAGTCAATCTTCCTGAGAGGAAAGTCAAGACGGTTCTGGAGATTAAAATCTAGACCAGCAACTCTTCAGACATGCTATTCCAGTCAAATATGTTTCCAATTTCTAATCGGGAACTTCTACCACGAGACGATTGCCTCTATTAGTGGCAACATTGAACAATATCAGGAAGTAGTCGAAAGGAAGGTTATTGCACAAAATAATCAAGATCGTCCATTTAATCTTGCGATCTTCTAATCAAATTTGACAGACAACATAGGTTATCATAATTTAATGGGGAGGTGAGACTGGCATGTCTGTAAAAAATTTTTTTCTGCGGAAATTATGAGCCACCCATGAAAAGGTACGTTCTTCCCTTGTTCCAAGAAATAATAATATTATATGTGTGGTCACAAAGACCCACGGCTGAGGACGACAAAAAAGTGAATGTTTGCTTACCAGTTTTGCTGACTAATCAGGACTTTAAAGGGGCCCAAAATTGGTATGGAAATAGGACTTGACTTCCGGGTATTTCCTACTAATGACATCACGACATCCGAAACCCTAGACCGAATTTCAGTTAATCCAAGTGTGCTGATGAGCACAATCAACTATTACAATGTTCGCCTTTGTGACGTCACGGAGAGAATCGAGAGATCTCTCGTTATACGAGTCACTGTAAAACAAGCGTACAGTCAATATGTAAACCTGTACTTTTATAAACCCTTTAACAAACGAACAACGGATGGATCAGATGGAGGAGAAAAATGGGTTCACAAAAATATGAAAAAATAATCCCAGCCATTTCTGAGTGGGTACCTATTTTCATTCTCTGTCATGAAGGCGTAAAAACAATTATTTATCGTAAATTTAGTATACGCACAGCTCGGCATCCCCCCCCCCCCCTCCCCCTCGTGATGTCTTAGATTTCTCAAAACCGCGTGGTTTCGATTGTCCTCGAGTTGAGTTACTGGAGTTCGTACTGGCCAGTGGACCTCTCACCTGATATAAATTGACGTCAATTCCTCTAAATTCATGTTTTCTATGAAATGAGCGCGCGGGAAAACAAAGTAAGTCTACAGAAAGACCTCGCGCAGAACGTGACAAATGAAAGGTTATTAATCGTTTCTGAGTTCGTCGCCTCGGGGCAGTTTATCATGATGCCTGTCAGACACGTCAATCGCTCTTCTTACATGGTGTTACCATCCAATGATCTAAGCTGAAATAGGTTTATTCAGATGATTTGTGGGAGGCAAATAGATCATTAGGATTCATCAGATGCATTCTGTTTCCTTGTAACTAGTCAACCAAGCTTGAGGCCTATGGATCGTACGTGAGACCCCTACTTGAGGATTCGGCTGGCACGTTGGCGTACATTCAGAAAGAAATATTGACACCGATAGAACAGTGCTGAAACTGTTGCGCGTTCATCTTCAGCGATGGCAAAATTACTACTCCTGGTAGTGCTACTGAGATGGTCAGTTCCCTTGAAAGTGGGGAAGGTATGATTCAAACAGGCAACTTCCCTTGTCGCAAACTTCCAACAGCCTGTCCAGCGTCAATCGCGACATCCGATTCCATCATACCAACAAAGAAAGACTGCTACAAGTATTCTTTTGTGCCGAGAGCAATTCGTAATTAGAATTCCCTACTTCACTGCATGTCACCCAAACACTATGATCATACAATCGTCGTTGGCAACCATGATTGCTGACTCAACTTAACGGGACTGATTTTTTTCTTTTCCTGCTGCAACCCTATCATGCCCCGCTTGGCTCCTAGTAGTAGTATAATGCAACTTATATCAGAATTATTCATGAGTGCCTGGGGGTTTGAATGTCACCCTGTAGATTAACACAAATCCCTACTCCATGCAATTGGAGTGCCTCTATAGTTACTCAGGGTTGTCATAGTGATCGCTGCCAAAGATTAGTAGCGGTTAAAACGAAACATTTCCGTAGCTATTATGATCGATCTATTCAGTCACTGCTCTTTTCAAACTTAGAACTAGTTTTCGAAAATGTAGATTAAAAATATATATCTAAAAATATACGTCCTCTTTCTTCATTCAGAATTACAAAAAGAAAAATATCTTGATGTTTCGACCTCCGAAAGCCGTCTCAGCAAATGTCTGCTCGAATATATTAGATTTCGGGTAACTCCCGTTGAACACCCAATACTTGAAAAAGTTGATTCTGGTTCTAGTTCTGGTAGTACCCATGGTTGAATCATTTCCTGTGGAACTCTCTACATTTTTTTCTTAATTCGAGCCCTCAGACATAGTCGAAGAAATGGGAACCCTGACGTTATGATAGCGAATATATGAGTATATGAGTAAACGCGTCACTGACTTTTCTGGTTCTTCAACATTCCACGGACAAGAAAAAAAGACATAATACAGCTAGTCCACACTTTCTTCAAAATATTTCATTTCTGCAATAAATTCGTCCAAACTGCCAAAACTGTACAAAAATAGTAAAGATTCTGTACTGGTCACAAGGAAGCATTGCAGGAAATGTTCATCATGGTCAGTGTAGGAACTGTAAATTGTCATGTATACAAATTGGTCAGATGCTGGACAATTAATGTTTGACCGTGTACTAATTATGCAGTATATACACACATAAGCCTAAGGCCCTAATTATTGTGTTTACAGACGATGCGTTGTTCCCGCGACGTTCGTGCTTCACAAAATTTTCATGGAACTCGAAGTCGCTCGATCTTTCTGCGACCTATTGACAAACTTTGAAAAAACGAAAAAACAAAACAAAAACGATGAAAATATTTGCGCGATATAATGCTTACTTGGCAATAATCTCGCACGACGTCCGCTTTTCTCCACGAAATATACACAGTGGTCCTATGGTCGTGTGTGTCGTGTAAGGCGCGCACAAATGCTGCAGGAGATTCGTTCAACATCCTTGCTGCGCGCATTCACGTCGCTACTTTTCCGTGTACGTGGACTGCCTATATTTGGCAACGCTACTTGTGATGAATAAGGTCGACCTTCGCATCTTTCGCAAACCATCCGCAAGTCCCGCGGGAATCGCAATTCCAACCGCGTAACATCACCAGCAACGCCTGTGACCAGTGTATACCGTGTTACAACGATCATGTATATTTAAAAGAGATGAACCTGTAAAATTACTGGACTGAAGGTCACTCTGTATTTCGCAGCAACTTGACTGCGAACGGTACCAAGAAGTCAGAGACTACATGACAATCACTATAAGACAATGTTCATTAGGTAAGTTGCTCCATTTTATCGTTATTGTTTTTCCTGTAACAGCCAGAAAAAAAGGAATATATTCCATGGAAAATCATTGAAAATGAACAGAATCAGTTGCGTGAAATGGGGCACTGTATCATGCATGCTTGCATAGCCGGGCTATGAAGTATGCACACTCATGTGAGCTTGGACAGTAGCGTACCATGGGGGAGGGGGGGGGTCTAACCGCCGCCCATGACCCACGTGACCATAAAAAATTAACGGAATCTTTTTTTTTGCAGTTCCGTAGAGGTTTTGGAGCTGTATTTAGAAAATATGTGCAGCAGCATTTGTCCACGCCCATAAATGTATTCATTTTCCAATAGGGAGGGTGAAACCCTCACCTTCCCTGGGTTCCGACCTCAACCCCCCCCCCCCCCCCCAGACAAATCTTTGAGTACGCGCCTGAGCTGAGATGATGGATGGGAGAAGTATCACTGGCACCGAATATTCGTTTTATCGCCCGGGGAAAATGGGTTGAGTTTGTGAATTAAATTAGGTAAAATGTTCTTATAATGTAGCTATTATCCTTGTTATCTTGTTGACTAGCGTATTGCTGCATTTAGACTATCCTGAGCCAGGCCATGTTGGAACTTTTGGCTTACACGATTTTCGGCCAATATGCCTGGCTGTTTCAATCAAACTTCTCCAAGAGCCGAAACTATGCTTATTTGAACAGGTTTATGGCACGCCGTTTGTGCCAAATTATTATGTCTAAAATTCATTTATGTTCAAGAACTGATTATGCCCGATAGCCAAAAATGTTCCGGGAAACTCAACTAATGCTCCAAAACGGAATCTGTCTCAACTTCGCCCAATATACACTTCTGTCCAGAATTTAATCATGCTCGGAATCTGATTACGTCGAAGACGTGTATATGCCCTGCTTCCCATGCTCAAATTATGATCATGTCGAGAATCCAATTATGGCTGAAATCCGATTATATATATCGAATACGATTTATGTCCAAAACGTCATATGAGAAAATTCGATTTGTCAAAATAACTACTGTATATTACGTAGGTCTACGAAGCACGATACATATCCGATCTCACCGGCAAAGATCTCACACCTACGAGGAAGGTGTCTTCCTTTTGAGTTTTTACGATAACGACTGGTGGTCGTTAACACGATACTCTCACTCTTACTCATTCGGCTGATATCATCGATAATGAATTAGATAAATGATTTCAGTCACAGACGCAGAAAAGGCCATTTTGAAGACGAAACGGCAGCGAATTGATTGAGTGTTAGCCTATCGATGATTACATGTTTTTAGGCCCGCGTCCACGACCGGACGTACACAGGAGCTCGTGGCATTCTGACATTAGCCTATATATACTCAAACTTATTATATGTACTTGTACAGAGTTGTGGAGAAGGTCCGTCAGCTCATGGAGTAGCTCAGGTCGTTCCACTGTACGTGCTGATATAGTTGATGAGAATTCAAACTAATAACTTACTGTGGAAAATTAATAAATTAGATTAGCTTCACATTTGAGCTTGAGCCTGGCTAGGCCTTGTTTTGTTATTATTTTTTAACAGCAATTTGCACGACTTTGTGTCGCTTTTAGCTCCTTCGTCTTCTTCTCCCGGACCTTATCCCGAATATTCCCGAAGTTCAGCAACCTGCTACTGTCAATGCTAGCTCCAGCAAATATTTTTCGAGCTAATTAATCAGTGGAAAATATTCTCACGAATTACAATATTTTGGGGCCAAATCGAAACACAGAGAGAGGAATGAAAAACGTCAACGTTATTCAATGGCCTTGTACAGCAATTTCAGTCAATATTTTTGTGTATTAGGTTAGGGAATAAACTGTTTCTCAATTATTTGTTATGCATATAATCTAAATTTGAGGTCATAGCGAAATATATTTTAATGTTTTTGGGGGGCTTGTATTCAGATAGGCATTATTCAATCATTCTTTTTCAACTTGCACGACTTATCGACTGGATTTTTTTTTTTTGCCTTTGCCTTCCCTTGTCGTTACATGAAGGCAAGGCCAAAGTTATATTAATCATCGAACATCACTGTAGTGAGTAGTAGTATCAGCTTTGAGACACCTGCGAATTTAAAAAAATGACAGGTCTATGGAATTTTACACACTCAAACTGGCGAACATGCATGTTTCAGCCCACATGCATGTAACTATATCCCCGCGACACCGGAAGAGTCTGGGGATATTAGGGTTTTGGGTGTGTTGCCACCGCCGTCCCAGACTCCGCCGCCGGAAACTTGAGGCGTTATCACAATAACTCTTCAACGCTTCATCCGATTGATATGAACTTGGTACACATGTGCGCCTCAGTGAAATCTCGAATGAGTTCGAAAGTGGATATCTCTGCAATGCTAGTGGCCACTAATTTGCGAAACTTGGTGGATTGGGGCTACATTTGTTCATGACAAAGTTAAAGGTAATTTCAAGCCTCATGGGTCAAATTTGCATGATTCATGTGACTTTTTTTTGTAATTTCCATGGTTACAACAAAACTTGGTGGATGAAGGCTATCTTGGTTTCTGACCAAAATAAAGGTCTTTATGGGGTGTTAATACTTCTTCCCAATGATTACTCAAAAGCAGGGATATACACGTGGGAGGTTACCCTCCTACACGTGTCTGGTTATTATCATGGTGTCCTACTTATATTTCATGGAGACAACAGGAGACTGCTGATAAATAATTAAAGGAATTATGCTGTAATCAGCCAGGGAGGCTCGCTCGTACGACGGTATAGAAAGACTCAATAATCCTCCGTAGAGGTATGTGTGTAATATTGCATAACGGAGTGTACCGTAGGACTGGGGCTACGTAGGAAGAGAGCATCAGGTCCAAAAAGGTATTTTATTGCATATACAAGGCCTGAAATAAGTACATTATAGTCAGGGAATGAGATGAGACAGCCACTGGGACAGTTGCTGTGACAGTGAATCTCGAATTTGTTGCAATGATGTTGTTTGGGCATTTGCTGTACTGTACTATACCGTACATAGTGTAGTCCAGTTGTTTCCATTCCCATTTGTATGAGGATAGTGATGGAGAATGTGGTCCACAATAGCACAATAGAGATTAGTCAGTCGCTCTGGAGAGACACGCTTTAGAGTATTATCATTGAGACATTCACTGATAGCAATGATAACATTTCCATTCTGGGACTGAGGGTCAATTCTGGCCAGCTGGTTTGAGCAGTAGACCGCTTCTTCCTACAAATTAGATGACCATAAAAGTTCAGCATTATCAATAACATATCATTGATAAATCTCACAGAAATAATAGGGAGGGGGGGGGTTGGAAGACACTTTGACTATCGTAGGGATTGTAGGACCCGCGATCAGTTAAACCATTAAAGGAGGATTTAAAGTCAGACCATTAAAGGAGAAGACCTTTCCTAGCTGCAATAAGCAGTTGTCCGAATTGTAGCATTCATCATTTCTATTCCTTCCATGGCTTTTGTTCCGAGGAGTGGAAGAGTATGGGCGCTGATTCGGAATGAGGCCGTCAGGCAGAAACTTATGGTGGCTGCGCTCAGTGACAAGTTGCGTCAGGCGAGACTACGTGGAAGAATGATGGTAGTGATTCATTGCCATTTTACCAAGCAAATATTCGGTTCGAAATCCCAGTCAGTCACAGCAGGGGCGCTTTCCTCGGTGACTGTACTTGCATTTGCGATAGGCGAGGTCTTGGTCTTCACTTCAGGTTCTGATGTACGGGCCAGAAGATTTTCTGGGTTTACTTACACTTACTACTGGGGTTGGTTACTGGATATTTACACTGAATCTCGTCTGTTCGGCGGTGAGCAGTTCACATTAAACTGTCGCTCCTCCAGGTTCTGAGAGAATGGTTCGGTCCTGGAGTTCACTGATAGTCTTCCGGATGGGGACGTAGATTGGCGGTCCCGGGAGCAGGTTGGGATTGGTTACACCCCTGCCTCGATGTCATCTGAGCACTGGCAGACTGGTCGAGAAGAGGAGGCGAGTTATCGCCGTTGCTCATCCACGATCAATACGGTCAGGGTTCCTAGATGATCCTCATGCCTCCGGAACCCGTAGAAAGGAATCATATCGGATTCCAGGTCAATTGTAACAATTTTGTTCGAACTGCCATGTGACTTCCACTCCAACAGAACATCGAAGGTCAAAGATGATATTAGCGTCGTTCTTCGAACTATTGACGAAGTTAGATTAGTCAAGGCAGTGGTAGTGTTTGTGTGTGTGTATGACTGTTCATGGATTGGGTTTAAACACAGGTCAGGTCTAACCTCTGGGTGATTATGCATTGTGGGTGAATCGCCACTACAGAGTAGAAAAACCTCGTCATGTTTTATCGCAGACGGACCAAGCTCATGATTGTTTGTGGGTTTTCCCCATAATGAGGACACGCACCCTATTGCTTTAGATTTCAGATAAAAAATAATATTTGGTAAACCGGTATCAAAGTCCCAAAAATGTTACCACGAAGTAATGCGTGATATGGTGTACAACTTTCAATGGGGAGTTTGTTGACCCCCGTTGTTTCGCTGTACACTGGGGAACATCTGTGTTAGAGAATGAGAGTATGGTGAGACAACTTTTATAAACTTTAGTTCGTTGAGATGATGATAACTTGACTTCACCTGGATGAATCAAGCTCAAACTTGGAATGCGGGTTCACCGTAATTAGTACCATAACCCCCGTCGTTCTGGAGTCCAGTCTATGGGCCGAGTATTAATTCTCACCTTCTCACAAACATCTAAGATCAACAATACTAGCTTGATCAGGTGATGATCAGTTAAGGAATCACTGAGCGAGCCTTTTAGTATGTTTGAAGGGGCTCCTCGTCATACATAGTGGGTTGGATGGTCATGAAAGTGAGAAGTATCATTAGCAGATGCTCCATATTGGCTTGTCGGAATTCGGGATCGAAGGCCATTTGGGTCAATTTTGACCATTTTGTTCCGCCATATACAGGCATTTTCACCCCGATATTGCTTCTTTTCCGCAAGTGAAACTACATCACTACTACACCACTCAATACTGACAGGTACTACATGTACAGTGTAGTGTTAATTACTTGATACTCGATACTCTTGTGTGCTCATGGCTTTCCTCTAGCTAGTACCAAGTAATACATTCCCCTTTCCATGAACACAGATTTAACACTCGATGTTTTTCGGCTCAAAATTATGCTATGGTTCCATATACACAGATTTCAAATCTAATTGTCTGCAGCTACTAATTTGGAACATGCCAGTGTCTCCCCGAGCCCCAAGGTGAAGTCTTTTTACTCATGACAGCTCAATGAAAGTGTAGACTCGGCTGTTCGTGGCATGCCTTTTCACCCGCCTGCATGCGATTTTACAAATAGGTGGTTGTATTCTACTCATTGTGCCATAGCTAGTGACGTGCCACTTCGGTTGTGTTCTTCATTTCAGTTCAGTCCTTCAAATTTGCTGTCCATTACAGCAAGCTTTACCCCATGTTACCCAACTGTCAGTATTCTAGTGTAACTCGGCTTCAGAAAAAAGTCCGAATGTAATATTGGTATCTACAATAAAATGTTTGGCATATTTGTAAGTTTGAGATAAAAACACTAACAGTGAGTTCTATCATTTCACCTATTATCCATTGGACATACAACAGAGAAAACAGCTATGGTTTTGTTCTTCTCCGTTTAGTGTTTCTTTACATTTCCACTCAATTTTTCACGTTGGCACGAGTGAAAGATATCACCCCAGCACATTGTAATAGTGTAAGTTGGGGCAAGCAGTTACCTTGAGTCCTTTTGTAGCAAACAGGCGCCATACCCTCAGTGCAAGGTCCCCACTGGTTTCAGAGCGGCCAGTCGTACCGATGACTTTGAAATGGCACCTTCATGTTGTATGCGATGCTCTCTGTAGACCGTGGGGGGAGGGGGGGGGGGACCCGTGAACCATAACTGAAAACGAGGATGAAGATGTCGTGGTAAGCCGCATATGGTAAATAAGTTGCAGATGAAATTGGCTTGCTCGTGGCCAGCCTCGTGGAACATACTCTCGGCCCTAGACAGGCTCTTGGCGTGTAGCAGCTTTAGACTGGTTTGATTTTGAGAAACTATGACTTCATGAGGCATTTTTGAAGAAAAGCAAACAAATAGGTGGATTCTGGACCGAAATTTTGTGCTGATTATGAATATCTTGTTTGTGTTTCGCAAAATCGTCTAAATAGGGCCAGTAATCGAGGTCAAAGTTCAATAGTGCAATTTTTTTCTTTTTCGCAAGAAATTATTTATTTTACCTCTTTAATACACCGCTGTAAATATTTTGCGATCATCCATTATAATAACAATAACACCTAGCAAAATATCGAAATTATGGCTGAGGGAGGGCCACTGGCGATTGGGGGAGGGGAAGGGGTGGAAGAAGGGATTTCCCTCCACTTTTCGGAGTTTCAGAATAACTCCCCTCTGTAATTGTATAAAAACCCATTTGAGTGGAGAGTTTTTCTGGTAAAGGGTGGAGCGAGGTTCACTTTTATCTCCCCACTCCTCGGACCCCCCACCCCATTTTTTTTTTCATTAATGCTGGCCCCGTCTTGAGAATTAAAGGACAACTGCAGGATGAATTATAAAGAGTTACGGATTTACAGTCCAGCCTGTATATTGCGCAAAATCGAAAAGCATCCCATCATGCAATAAAAGATGATGTCCTACTTTCACAACCCTGCTAACAATCTGTGTTTTCTATTTAAACTGACACATTATTTATCATTTTGGAAAACATTTAGTCTATGGGAGAATACTGCTATAGTGGGTTGGTAGTGTTGATAGTTCCTTTGGAGAGGGAAAAACACAACTTTCTCTAACTTTCGTTCTATTCGACAAATGAAACTAATGAAATACATGACATAAACACTCCCGGGTTGGTCCAAGTTTGACGTCACATTAGTGCGCATTTTGAATTCAAATCGTGGTCTATTCTCCCAAATTATCCTGGCCGCAAATGACCAAATCATGAAGGCCATAACTCCCATAGGAACACCGTATTGGAATGGGGTTTGGGCCTATAGATACAGAGTACCATTCTCCACTACTTTCTACTCCAGTCTCGACTGCAAAACCCCCATCCACTAAATGGTCTTCTCACTAGGAGCTTCAGCAATGAGGCATGGACGGATAGCTAAACCCCTTTTTTATTTGTTGTCAGTAGATGCCAGTCAGTCCACTCCTGTGGGAGGGGTACATTTCCGTCCTCAATCAATCGTCGGATTGGCCAGGACTTCATTGTATTGCTTTGCTCTGGTACCATCTTTGATTGAGAAGTCCCTGTACCGATCGAAGGTATCCTAAATTTTATCATAATTCTCAGCCTGATTCAAAATGTGTTTGACGAACTTACTGGCGTATTCACCGAAAGGGCTGACATCGCTTGGCTTTCCCAGTGATATTACCGTGGCTACTTCATTTATGATTAGGCAGGCTTATTAATGGCGATTTCTGGAGAACAGCAAACATTTTTTGTTAACACAATCGAGCATGATGGACTTGGAACCGGTCCGCAGATTGCCAGAGCCTGAAGCATCAGCAATGCCCACTGGTACTTTCTCAGTCATGGTTTAGAAACTTTAGATCAACTGAATAAATAAGGTCCAGGAAGGTTTCTTCGGCATCTGGGCGAGCCACGGGGAAGGTCAGTCTGAACGTAGCTTTTGATTCAAGAGCAGCTCTGTTATCATCGGATTGATTGAACAAGTCTATCGCCACATTCCCAAAGTCTGGGCGAGTGGTCTCCTCTAAGCGGCGTTCGTGTCGTGGACTTCCTATAGGCTGGATGTACCGGTCGAGTGTGGTGTCGACGGTCTTATTTGCCATCACACTATCTTCAGGTGGAGGTCCCTCTGCTACGCCACAAGATGGGTGGCATGGAATGTGTTTTTGCCGTCTAAGGTGGAATAATTCATATCGAGATTGTCCCCGGAAAATTGGACGAACAAAATTGGTGGGGAGATGTGTCACATTCATGTTCACTTATGCTATCGATATTCACAGTCTTACAATCATTTTCATACACAGGCTGGTTTTTTGTTTGTTTACTAGTGAGGGGTCCTACATTCTTGCTACGTTTTTTTATTACCGGCTTGCTCAGTTCTCGGGCGCCGAGACCAGACTTCCGAGGTGAAGACCGATTCATCAAGATTCGAGACCAAAACCGGCTAACCGGAAGGGAGAATAGGTCCCAGTACCTACGCCGACTGAAGGAACCAAAAGTAGCTGGCATTGTATGCTGACAAGCTGGGGCAGTCGACTGAATGGCTGGAGGGAGAATTTTACCCCGAGCAGGACCGGGCAAACTTCAAAGCCTTCCATTCTCCCGACAGCAGGGCATAAATCCTTCAGCGTGTCTAGTAAGACCACCAGGGCAATTACTAGGGAAACAGTCGAAGCCATTGAGCGGAGCCGCCAGACCAGGATCAGTGATAAGGCTCGGCTTGCTAGGAAGCTTCGTCGCATGGCATTGCGACGCAACCGTGTGACGGAGGTCCAGCGTTTCTGTGAGCCCACGGAGAGGCACCTGGCCACAGGTGCTTCGCAGTTGGCTTACAGATGATTCAGAGACTCCGCAACACTGCCTCTGTGGTGTAGTGCCCAGCTGTCAAGGCCGATGACGGCAGTTCTCGACAGAGGAATCGATGTGAGGGCCCGTTGGGCTGGGTATTTGAGAATTTGTTACGAGGCTAACCCCAACCTTACTCAAACTCTAAAGGTTTAGCCGCCTGTATACTGTGACGTTCCGGCTATTAAGAAACGTGAGAGGCATTGGGCAGTTGACGGGGGAAGGCTCCGGGTCTATGGCATACATCCACAGATGCTCTGGACTGGTGGCCATGCTGCCTCGATTTGTTTGCATGGCACTCTCACTTCTTAGGAGTACCGGTGTCTTTCCAACGGACTGGAAAAAGGGGACTTATAGTCCAATCTGGAAAGGGAAGGGTGATACTCCGGACTGCAATCACACCGGGGTACTCTCCTCTGAGTACCTGGCATAGTCTTCGCTGGAATAATCTTGAACAGTTTTCAGTGTCAGCTGCTGTCCAGCAGCGTCCTGAGCAGTCCGGTTTTACATACCTTACCCGTCCCAGAAGTTCCACTGTCGATCGATCTCATCTTGGCTCTCCGTGTCCTGTCTGAGCGGATGCGGGAACTCGGTAGAGGCTTTCTTGTGGACTATTCGACTTTCGCAAGGCCTTCATCACTCTGTATGTAGGGAGCTCTCTGGAGAAGGTCTCGAGCAAGCGGTGGTGTGCCTACCCATCTTGTACACCTGATCTCCCTCTGTATTCTTGGAAGTGAAAGTGCCTGTGGAGTGTGCTGGAGTGTCTCTGACTTCTTGGGCTCCGTGTGTCACGGGTGTGAGACAGGGATGGACACTGCCCAACACTTTCCAACACATTATGGACTGGATTATGGAGAGGGTTGTGCATGGACCGACCGCGTGTCTCTTTCGGTGGAGTCAGGTTTCTGGACTGGTCCTTTCTCTGTTGATGTCCTTGAGCACTTGCGTGGGCAAATCCGTTGGGGGCTTCAGGTGTCATGGACCAAGACCTAATCCGTCTTTTGTGAAATCTTGGAAGTGCTCTGCTGAAGGGCAGGGAAACTCCCCCACGGAAGGGACAGCCCCTTTTCCATTCTATTTCGATAATTTTTTAATGCTCCTGTAATGATTTAGTGAAGAACAAATTGCAAAATTATTGACATCATAGTATTTAGGAAGTACAGCCATTTCCTGTGATATAACACTCCAGTGACATCTTACCCTAATTATTGACCTGATTAGGGGGGGGGGGGGTGGGAGGGGCCCCACTTTTTCTATTTGATGATTCATGCTCTGTATGATTTATTGACAATTTATGATGTATTGGCAAGATAATTGACATCATAGTAATTGGAAGTAAAATGAGCCCATTTCCCTGTGATGAACCTGAATTTGCACGTAATGACCTTTGACCCTTATCGACCTAATGACCTAATTAGGCAATTTTGAGAAACACAAACAAATATGCATGAACATGCACAAAAATTACTTTCCAGAAGCACCTATTTATTTTTTTCTTTCTTAAAAATGCTCATAGCAACTTAATTAAGCACTTTTCCTCTCTGATTTTTTGCATAGACTACTTTGTAAATTCATATTACAAACAGTCCATCTACATTTGTTAGTTGAACTATCACTAACAAGGTCCGTATAGACAAAGGAAGTTCGTCTGATGATTCACTGTTCTCAAGGGCATGAACAATTTTGTGTCGGTTAGTCCTAAAAGTTGGTGTGGGCGACCCCATATGGTTTCGCCCTCTCACCCTTCTAGGAACTTGTGAAAAGTGATCAAAAGGTACCATACAATCATTATTTTGAAGGGGATTCCTGAAAGTGTTGGCCGCACCATCATGTTCATCTATTGATGATGCTACCTTTGCTGAGGAAATGATCCATCAACTTAGTAAACACAGAAGACATTGTCCGTGCGTGGACGAGGTGGACTGGAGGATGGCACGATGGTCTACGAATATGAACGTCAGCAGCAATAGTGACAGGTTATATAATTGTGGTTCCGGGCAAACCAATGGTTCCAATCGGAGCATCCAACTTGCCGCCAGTTTATAGTGGAACAATTAAACCTACGGGCCTCGTGCATGACTCCTGAATTTAGTTGGAGGATCTACGTATAAAAAAAAAACAGAAGACAAGCCGAGGTGAGGTTCATGATCGGGATAGTGACACTGCAGTAGTTCCCTCTGAACTCGTGGTAGCTATAGGCCCGCCGGAGTTACATAGCAAAGAACATTGAAAAATGGTCTGCATGGCAACAGTTATGGGAATTGCATGATTCAACAAACAATCAAACAACGTTTTGACTGCATGAACAGTACGCGAAACACTTCTGGGATGATTGCACTAGAATTAGGATTTTTTTAAAGGATTAAGAGTCACCTACGAATTATGCAAAAAAAAAAAAAAAAAAAAAAAAAAACACCTGTAATGAATTCAGACAGAATGACAAGGTCTGTACCTTCACATCGAATAATTCAACAAAGCCTATGACTTCCGCCGGATGCTCATGACGGTAATACTCTAGGATCACGAATGCTTTCAGAATCGACAATGCCTAAAACCAGATCATTCAAACGACATTCAAACTAGTCTTTGGGCTATTCTTGTCATTTAAAAATGTTTGTTTATTCATTATAATATGGTTGGCACGATTGGTAGAGGCGTCTTCCACCTTCCGGGGTTCGAATCCTGGTCGGTTCATACCGAGACTCCAAAAATGTTACCTGTTGCCTTCCCGCTGGCGCTCAGCACATGCATTGGAGCAGGGAGAAACGAGGGGTGGGCAATTTGTAATTTACTGTCTGCATGCTTGTGATCACTCCCCTTTAAGGTTCCACCAAAGAGGCATTGGCTTATTCCGTGTACTGTGAAGGATCGCATCTGACTATAACGTGCCGTATCCAGTCTTCACCCCTGCTGGCCTTGAATAGGTTTCGCTCCTCCGCCCGCAATTGGCAAGCCGAATGCATGTTCATAGCGTAGCTTAGTCTGGTCTAGCGTCTGTATATTGCGAATTGGATACGTTGGGAGCTGAACATCAGAATGTCATTTATGACCCTTGCTATCCTTGGCCAGCGATCATATTCTGAGGCAGTACACATAAGCAATAGGCCATACCGAACACGGAAACACCTGAACAACGCTGCTCACTCCTTTACGACACAATGGGCGATATCTGGGGAACGTAACCAACCCCAAGCGCACAGTTTCGATGTTGGGGGCGTTTTGTTTTTCTTAAGATGGGAATACTGTGTTATCCTGTTAAGTTTTGGGCGTATTGGCTTTATGCTTATATCGTGAAACTAAAAGAAATATGCCCACCGTACTTTCGTGTCGGACCGTCTTCTATTCATTATGGATGCTTCAATAGAGGAACGTTGATGTCGTGTAAATCTGGAACAGCGTAATATGGGAGGGATGTGTTCCTAACACGTTTTCTTAAACACCTGCTAGTTATATCCGCTTGGATTGCAGCATTCGGTACCTCAACTAAACTGGAATGTGTGGACTTGTATACCTGTTAAATTCCATACAGTAGATAACATTAGTTTAATTTCTCTCGACATTGACTTATCGACTGTAATGATTGATAGGCCATTATTTTGTCATGATCATTTCATAATTAGAGGTAGATAAACTCTGCATACTCATGCTTATCGTAAAATATCTCAGCTGGCGGATCGTTGTGTACTTGACAGAAACATAACTTATTCATAACATGGCATCTTCTTCCCATCGTCGTCACTAAGCAGAGTGTGTTATCTCATGGTTTGCTACGGAAGGCGCTCATATCAATAAACTTTCAATACGTTATATAGACGTTTAGGACTCTTAGAAACATGCTCATAAATAGTCATGATGTACGCCTTGGCGCTCTGCACGACCTTCACAAATAATCGCAGTATGATGTACAATTTTACTTGTCAGCATGCTGATATAACGCTGAGGTTGTAACGATCGTGTGCTTTGTATATACTTCATAATATACGTAAACTGACAATCCTTCCATATTATTCTTTTATTTGTTACAATCGTTGATTGTTATCGTGAACAAGTGCAAGAACAAGTGCACCCCTCGCCGTGAATTCTGAGCAATTTTAAACATTTCTGTTGTCCGCCATCGAACACTATATTCTGCCTACGATATATGTTGAGCCTCTCACGGGATATTAGCGGCAAGGGCGGTGGCAAGAACTCGAAGCTGACATCAGAGTTCGTTGTGAGTGATTACGCGGAGGTGTGCGATATTTGACACGACTGTGAGTCCACACGACTTGAATAAAGTAGGCTACGGTCTCGCAAGAAAATATGTAGCCGGTCTGTGACGCAAGAGAGAAGTGACGTTATTGTTCACGGATGGATGGAAAGTCTGAGAAATATCTTCTCCGCCTTTGGTTTGCAAAAAAGGAAATCGGAGGGTTTTACATTCTGATACAACAACTTGAAACCCCATATCTAGAAACATATTAAACATATTCACGTGAAGCATATCTCTGGCACTATCTATTTAGATATTTTCATGATATTTTGATGACCTCGAGTGATCAACGAGCTGTCCTGTTTTTTTATACATTGGCACGGCGGTGGTAAATTGCTCCGGAAAACTGACGGAATAGAAATGAATCGTAAATTTTCTGAAGCCGGAAGTGGGAAGGAATATGAACAGGGCAGCAGGCAGTTCTGCTAACAATTCTACTGTTTCGAACTATCGGAGGTTATTAGGATGATAGACCAGCAACGAACAATCCAAATATACGCTATACTCACCAATGTAATGACAGTATTGACACTGAAGTAGCACCACACCAATACATCTCCATATCAACTGAACACCCAAATGTAGGTCAAGTGACTCCTTGTAAGTACGTTCCAAGGACGTATAGTAGTGACATTCAATTGGAACCCCTAACAAACTGGAACAAACATAACAGCAATATAGTTCCGCCTTCCATGTTACAACGAACATGCCTTATCTGAACTCGATTAGTGTTCAAATTCTCTGGTACGTTATAACAGGCTCTTCTAGCCTTGAGCGCCTCGAGTTGGAAGAAGACATGGGACTCATTCTCGCCACGTGTGCACATACAAATACGCCCCGAACACACACCTACACACACACACACACGGCACACACACATATCACACACACAAGAACCAAACGCACGAATACACACACGTCGTCTACAGGTCTGGCATGTATCTTTGAATGTTTCATAGTTGCTAAGATCGTGTCCATTGGAATCGTTCCAACTGAAGAGAGGGGAAAAAAGGATTTAGTCTTGCTATAACGAAGAAGCACTAAATTGTTATTACCGACGCTTAAGAGGAAATGTGCCAATGAGTTATGATTCACATTCTCCACGATTTCCACTCCAATTTTACCGCCTTGCACATAATTAGACCCGCCTTAACGCAGCTAATGTCGTGATCGATATCCGTAGCCATCACCCGGACACCCGGAGTTTTCCATCTCACGGCTCACGTAATGCAATCAACGCGCATCGTGGGCATGCGCAGAATATCGAATATTGTCGTTATATAGCGCTCCTCGTCAGAGACGAGGTGAGTTTTTCAAACGTTTCAGTCAGTTTTGTGTGCGAGGAGAGGATTTTCTTTGAGACTATTCCGTGTTTTCGTAATTACTGGTGAGAGTGAGACGGAGTAAGGGAAATGTAAAGCAATAGAGGTCGTTTTCCTGGGATTTATTGTAATGCTGTGGATTGCTGTTGCGGTTTTGGCCGAATTTACCGACAGGTCTCTGTTCTTGAGGACATAGTCACAGATTTTAATCAGTTTATGAGATTTGGATAGGAATACTGCAATTGGAAAATATACGCGGAAGTTAACATATGTGGCGCGATTTTTGCGTTGCTTAGATGAAAAAAGGAAAATCGACGGTTGTTTTGTATATATTCTGGTTCACAATGTCGATTCTACAACGTCTGAGTACACGCTAGTATTGCATGTTTCGCGATGCTAGTGGACACGAAAAACCACATAGTAACTATGAGCTCACGAAAGTTCGAAGTAGTTCTAGGTGCCGATAGCACGGCTCTTATCAAAGCCGTCGCGAAAGGGAAAGTGAAATTGACGAGAATCCTCGTGGAGGGAGGGGCCCATGTCGACACTCAGGATGGCAACGGTAGAACTGCCTTGATTATAGCTTGCATGCTAAAACTGACGGCACAGAACAAGAACGACAACTAAAATTAGTCAAGGTGTTACTGGAACACGGGGCTAGCCCTAACGCATCAGATAAATATGGGCGAACAGCGGTCATGTACGCTATCTCCGGCAATGCTGGAGTAGATATACTTCGACAACTTTTGGAATCTGATGCGGACCCACGCGCCGTAGACCGATCGGGAACCTCGGCGCTGGTGTACGCCGTTAACGCTGGCAACACAAAGGTCCTTTACCTGCTTATCGAATATTGTAAGCGTAAAGGGAAAGAAGTCATAATCATAACTGACAAGGAGTCCAGTGACAAAAGTCGACGGGAGATCCGACAGTATCTCGAGATACCACCAATGGAGGTGAGATCGCCTGCAATATTTGAGTACACTGGCCCGCAGAGGTTTGACTATGAACTACCGCAACTAATTGACAATGCAAGGCCTACAGACAAAGATCGGGTCTCGAGAACGACACTCACGTTAAATCAGCAGGAGGTCTAACTAGTCCTGTTGAACAGCCGACTCTAACCAATACAACCCCCCGGGACAGTTATTGAGAACGAACTCGTTCTTCAGATACAGACGCCAAACCCTATGTCGGATATCTTGTTAGAGGAAGTAGAAGACGAGCGAGAGAAAAGTGAGAAAGTCTCGTCAATTCCGTGCCTAGTCGCGGTAATTCCAGGCGCAGGAGAAAACTTCAACGTCGGCAAAGCTCTGAAAATTTCCATCTGGATCCAACGAACAGTGGATCAAACGAGGGCAGTGAAACCTCTCTGTGCTCATCGTGTCAGTCCATGGCGTCTTTACGCAACAGGTCGGTGACCAACTCACCAGAGCCACGCCCGCCGACAGGTTCGCCGAATCAACTGGGTGGAAGACGAAGGCGCTGTCTACCGGGCATGCCGCCGCCGCTGAAGAAGAGTCAAACCGTCCACGCAATAAGGGTGTCGCCGCGCCTTCTGAGTAATTACACCGCCTCCCCGACACGGGAAGTCTCCGACAAACTTGTAGATAGCAAGTTAGTACACGACGCCGATGACAGCTGGGGTTCCTCATCGTCCCTGGGAGACCGTCAGGCTGACGGATTCGAGCGAGAGGATCTCTCTACGTCGCGCGCAGATCGACAAGCTGAAGACGAGGCGCGACTCCGCTCCACTTCTTCTAGACGATGAGCTGGCGAAGAGTCGCCCTGGCGTGCTGCCCTCCTTGAACAGGAACCACGACCATCCGATCCCTGATATTGGTAGCCCTTTTGACTCCCTATCCCTATCCGAGAAGAGGATTTTCTCTAGGCTAGACAGGCGGTCATCTATTCAGCTGGATGATATCGATCGTCTTACCAAACAATCCCCTCTGTCCAGACAGGTTGGCAGTTCCTCTCAGAGGAATTGAATCAAGGTTACTGAATTATGGTGAGTAAACTGTAGATCGGGGACGTTATTCTTGTTATGGTCAGTTCAAGTTATGCCATCATTCATGACATTTCGATCATTAGGATATTGATGGGTATTACTGTAGTATGATCTGGCAGAGACAAGCTCAACCGAATGATGTAAACAATGTTGTAAACATACTGCCACGCTTAAGCACCTCAGTTTCCCCACCGATTCGTTCGCTTTTGATTGTTTGTCGTTTCGAGAGATATTCAGAAATGATGATTTATCCCGGATGTTCTGATTCGACCTATGCCTTAAAATTGCGTTCACCTAATTCACTAGTACTAAATTGTGTTACCTTAAAAAGGCGATATTTTCAACCCGAGGTTCCGTTCGACCATAATTGTTAAATTTAATCACGTTCATTGCATAAGAAACAGATAGACTCATAGATTTATTTTTGAAGATATTTTGTATTTTCTAAATTAAAAGTGATGGATTGGACACCAGAATCATACTTTTTGTCGCATTTTCATTCTAGCCTTCTGCTTTGGTACAAATACCTACAACAACAGGTGAAACCATATGCCTATTATGGCGTCAACTCGGTCAACTGTATTCAAGTTGTGTTTATTCATATATTCAAGATCACTGGTCGCTATATCTTCGAAATTCATTGGGATCCGCTGGCCGTTGCCTCCGATTTCCTGCATTTTCGTCAGCACTGCACCACATTCCCATCATTCTGATTGATGTGAACTTCATATATGTTGAACCTCGATTAACTATCCCAATCACACGTTTATATTGGACGTACATGTATGAAAGTCTCCGGAAATTCCAGCAAGGGCATTTTTGCGTGATAGTAACATGCCAATGTCCATGCATTAGTTTACCACACTTTTACGGTATGTGCCAACAGGTGTTCCTCATAGCGTAATGGCGTTCGCGCAATCAAATATTTGAATGCAATTTATATTTTATTATATATATATATTAATATTAGCCAGATTGTTGTAGTGTCGTTGCATTCAGGGTTAGGTTCGCTGGTCGATTCCAACATTCAACTGCATCACATAAAGCACTGCATCAATTTTCCAGCCTAATCTACAAATTGTTATATTAGTGTATGTATGGAATGACGCTGACAGTAACATGGACAGTTTTTTTTTTGCGTGACCTTCGACCTGTTCAATAGATGCATTGTCAGTCCGGGTGATTCGTCAGAAGAAGCGATTACTCTAATTCGTCAGAAGTAACGAATTAGAAATCGGCCGATGTTTTATTTCATACATGAATATGCATGATGTAGTCTTCCTACAGTGGCTTAAATAGTCATCGCATACGCTAATTGCGAGTAACGTAGACGATAATATTACGTACGTGCGACATACGTTTTACGTACGTACGCTATAACCATTACGCGCGTAGGCGAGTGTGTTAATTAGATTTCAGTACTTACCTAACAGTATTACGCGACGTTGTTAGTGTACGTAATAATTCCGTACGTACGTATTGGCCTGCGTATGTTATATTCATAAATACGTACATGTACTGGTTATATAAAACAGTATGTACGTACCTAATATCGAAATACGTAATATCGATATGTACGTGCGTTGGAAGTATGGCGTTTATTGGCATTACTTTCACATGAGTAAGTGAAATTTTATACGCGCATATATGCTGCGTCTGTAATCAACGTATGCTACATTACGTGGGCTACGTTGCGTATAATACGTGATAACTACACACGCAGCAAATAGGATTGCGTACATATTGCGATATTGAACAGAGACCGGACTCAGCAATTCTTATCATTTTCTTTCAGAGGCTTCATATTCTAAACGACTTCACACGTTTGAACACAACTGTTATTCCTGACACAATCACTCCATAAGAAACGACTGTGCTGGTTCTACTATTTTGAATTACAATCGTTAGGATGACCAAAATCTTTGAATATTTCAAAAACGGCGTGGTGAACTCTCAAAAAGGACAAGGCTTTTTCGTGGATATGATAGCGATCTTCACGAATATGACCTTTCTACGATTATACAGACCACACACGAAGTATGAAGAAGGTTTGAAAAATCCACTAATTGGCATTACACACACAGGCAGAATGGAATGCTGGGTAATATCGTTAAAATGGCGGCGCCCATGCACAAGTCTTCGTTAGAAGTAACGAATATTTGTTCGTTAGTTCTGACGAATCACCCGGACTGATTGTGATCTGTAATCAACCCGTAGGTGACCCCAAATATCATGCTTAACTTACAAGTTCACAGCCCAACTCACACGATTATGTAGGCGTAACCTACGCAACCTCCCTCGTTTGATGTACTGACAATATTGCCACGGTATTCAGACTTGAATTCTCATGTCAGAACTGATCATTAACATTTCCCACTTCAACAATGTCTGGACCTATAAAAGAGAAATCAACTAACAGTTACACTGTGTTGTATGTAACTAATCTTAATACCACAGATATGACAGACCTCGAATCACCCGGTGACCTCACGTTAGGCCCTAATTAGTTCTCCCCTAAATATTGATATTTTATGAAAAGGAAATCCAACGATTGAATTGATATACCTGGTAATGACCGCCTCTTATTAGGAGGGTTGTCGAGTCATCGCAAGGGAAGATCAATCGGAGCAAACGACATGGGCTTGTGGGCAAAGTGAGCCTTAATATTTAGAGTGATTCTTTATTTTATTTGCACTATGCTTAGACAGTGGAATGGTAGGGGCTGAACTGATTTCTTAGTATTGTACCACACCAAATTAAATTGTAGTACAACACGTACGTAATCAATTGTATCAACCTCGTCATGGAGTTTATATCTTATATATTCGAAAATTTGAGGTTGAAATTGGATGCGAATAAAATGGGGTCATCCAAAGAGTGAAGTTAAGGTTTTACATATACGGCAGTTGTCTATACACCGTTTTTATGTAGCACCGGTACCAGGGGGCCTACAGGATCATGTCGATACAGATGTACCGACGAAGCGGTCAACCGTGATGTCATATTCCTTCCATGGGCTGTGCCTTTCGGTATCACATATTGACATTAATAAGCAATTTCTACGACGTCAATAGGTGGGGTAATATGAAGCAGGCAAATTTCGTTCGCTCGCTTGATAGCGTGCACAGTTATTCCTAATTCTGTTCTACCGATTTCTTTTCTTTACTCTCTTGGCAATTCATCACAGGCGGTATGTTGTACTCTACGGTAAATTATAGTTGAAGAGGTGTAATATCCTGTTCATTAAAATTTATTTTTGAAACAGTACAACAATGTCATCAGAAGTTGGTGCATTTTGCGTGTGAATAGAAGGTAGCACTCGGTGGAAATAAACACCAGAAATTCACGAACTTCGTTGTCCATAATTTCCGTGTCTAAGTGATGCCGAGTTTACACGACTTTCGAGGGAGTTTCATGATTACAAAATGATAGATGTTGACATGTATTAGTATTACTGTCCATTAGCATGTGACACAAGGAAGAATACTAGTTTCACTCGCGTGTCACGAGACATGGGTTACTATTCGGTTTATCTCGAAGAATGGGTTCGGATCAGTAATGGTATATGGGTGTGAATTGGTTGGATGTTGGCAGTGGTGTCGGCTGTATTTCGGCATTGGCTTCAGCCGAACGTGAACTTACCCTTGCAACATCACAGGGGGTGTTAGACGCGCGCAGGGGTGCTAGCAGGCCAATGATGGGCAAATCTCGCACGAACTCCTCACGATTGGGCTTCTCTTCAATGATACGAGCATTCCTACCCGTCGAATTTTATTGGGGCGACGGAACTGATTGGAAGTTGGTAGGTCGTGCGGAATTCGCATGTAACGAGCACGTATCCCGGGTACCTGCAGATGGGGATGGTTCGAGCGTTCCAGCCGTTGATGGGAAGGACTAATCCTTGTCAATTCTTGTCACTTGAGTGGGAAAGGGCAAGTCGTCACGAACCGTCACAGAGATAAGAGAGGGAGTGTTGACACACTTAAGACGTTGGTCGATGATTGTGTTGGAATAACTAAGATTTCGCCCCCAACTCGTTTTGGGCGAACATTGACCAAAATTTCAGAGGAATTTAATCCATATCCAACCTCACTTCGCCCAGGATCCAAGAGATTCTTGTAGAATAGATAAATATCGAATGAGTGTTGGCAAGTTAACGAAGCATCATTAGCGGAAAGTCGTATTTGAGATTTATAGCTGTTGTGATGTGCGGTCATATAGCAAGAAGAATCGAAACAGGATGGGACCGTGGAATGTGATTGAGGACCCAGAGAGGACGGAGCAGACGTTGAATATACTCCATCAATGACCACATCAGGTACCATGAAAAAGAAAACTATTAATCCAACGGGATAGGATCGACCCGAATACTATGAGAATGCTACTAGTATTATTATTATATTATTATTATTATATCAATAATATAATAATAATAATAATAATAATACTAATAATAATAATAATAATAATAATAATAATAATAATAATAATAATAGTAATAATAATAATATTATTATTATTATTAGCTATGGATTATTATTATTATTATTATTTATTATTATTAAACTCAATCTGCATACAGTCCTGTTTCGCCTCTTTTAGAGCTCATCTCGTGCCGTAAGGTGTGAATCGCGACTGCTGAAATGTATACAAATTTACACAGGCGAAAACCTGCCCAGTCCACTCCACACGAAGCATTGTCTATGAATTTCATATGTATTATATTATGATTATTATTATTATTATTATTATTATTATTATTATTATTATTATTATATTATTATTATTATTATTCAGTACACAAATCGTAGAAATCCGAGGATCAGAGGTGGGTTCCCGAATGTTTTTTTTTATTTATTTTTATTCCTTGACGAAGTCAGAGGAATCTATGCAGTCATGACAGGTGTGTGTGTGTGTGGGTGGGTATGTGTATATAACACTGGCTTGTGAACACGATAACTCGACCCCACCTGGATGGATGAAGCTCATACTTGGTATGTGTGTTCCCCATGATAAGTACATGAACCCTATTGTTTTGGGGTCAGGTCAGAGGTCATCTAAGGTCACCAGAGGTCAGAGTCTGAAAAACTTGTGAACACGATAAGTCCAGAATGGTTGGTCTGATCAGGTTCAAATTTGGTGTGTAGCTTTCTTATGGGGAGTACAGGACCCTATTTTCTGGTATAGGTCGGGAGTGAATTCTGTGAGAAAAGGAGGGAAATTTGAAAAGTCAATATTTCACCCCATTTTGGCTTGTGAACACGATAACTCGACCCCACCTGGATGGTGAAGCTCATACTTGGTATGTGTGTTCCCCATGATGAGTACATGAACCCTATTGTTTTGGGGTCAGGTCAGAGGTCATCTAAGGTCACCAGAGGTCAGAGTCTGAAAAACTTGTGAACACGATAAGTCCAGAATGGTTGGTCTGATCAGGTTCAAATTTGGTGTGTAGCTTTCTTATGGGGAGTACAGGAACCCTATCGTTTCTGGTATAGGTCGGGGGTGAATTTTTGTGAAAAATAGAAAATTTGTGAAAAGTCAATATTTCACCCCATTTTGGCTTGTGAACACGATAACTCGACCCCACCTGGATGGTGAAGCTCATACTTGGTATGTGTGTTCCCCATGATGAGTACATGAACCCTATTGTTTTGGGGTCAGGTCAGAGGTCATCTAAGGTCACCAGAGGTCAGAGTCTGAAAAACTTGTGAACACGATAAGTATAGAATGGTTGGTCTGATCAGGTTCAAATTTGGTGTGTAGCTTTCTTATGGGGAGTACAGGAACCCGATTGTTTCTGGTATAGGTCGGGGGTGAATTTTTGTGAAAAATAGAAAATTTGTGAAAAGTCAATATTTCACCCCATTTTGGCTTGTGAACACGATAACTCGACCCCACCTGGATGGTGAAGCTCATACTTGGTATGTGTGTTCCCCATGATGAGTACATGAACCCTATTGTTTTGGGGTCAGGTCAGAGGTCATCTAAGGTCACCAGAGGTCAGAGTCTGAAAAACTTGTGAACACGATAAGTCCAGAATGGTTGGTCTGATCAGGTTCAAATTTGGTGTGTAGCTTTCTTATGGGGAGTACAGGAACCCGATTGTTTCTGGTATAGGTCGGGGGTGAATTTTTGTGAAAAATAGAAAATTTGTGAAAAGTCAATATTTTGGCAAGTGGTAAGGCTTGGTGAACACGATTAACTCGACCACCCTGAACTGAAGTCATGAAGCTCATACTTGGTATGTGTGTTCCCCATGATGAGTGCATATTGAGAACATGAACCCTATCATTTTTAGGGTTAAAAGTCAGAGGTAATGATGTGAGTCAGAAACCCTATTGGTTTTGAGGAGGTACCAGAGGCCAAGTCTCAAATCCTTGAAATTAGTGTGTAGCTATCTTAACAAGAGAAGGGAACCTATTGGTTGGGGGGGAAAAATGTGATATGTGTCAGACGAGACGTTTCCCTATGAAGCTGGGTTAAATTCTTCCATTTGTCCCATTTTGTCCATTTTATGCAAGGTTTCCATATCAAAATACTCATTGAAGGCTCAACCGAAGTTAACAAGCCACGAGGCATAAATCAGCATACATTGGAAGCGAAAGAGTTCACGAACTAACGAAGGCCGACCGAGACGATGAGATCGATAATAACCACGTTAGTAATTCTCAAAATTCGTGAGAGGATAGAAGAGATGCAAAAATGGGTCAAAGGTTCATGTTTGTTTTGGTTTGGTCGAATAATGACCATGTTAGTAATTCTAAAAATTTCGTGAGAGGATAGAAGAGATACAAAAAAGGGTCACAAAAGTTCATGTTTGTTTTGGTTTGTTAGTCTTCAATATCGTAAACGCAAGGGAGCATCGCAGGATTCTGGAACTGGCAGCTAGTTATGGCCTCGTCCTTTTACCAATAACATCTAAAACAAATTGGGAGCGATATCCCAGGAGGTTGAATGTTGATGTTAGTCCTGTTTCAAGACGAGTCCGTTCCCACTCGTTATGTACGACGCCCAAAATAGATGCTGCAAACTGTAAATGTATACTGTAGTATATGCAAGCTAGTTCCCAATAACAAAATACTAGAGGTGTAAGTAGACACCGCCCAGTTATGTGCCCACCAGTCTTGACGCGGTTCATTCATAGTTCAAATCCAGGCAAAATGTATTAGTGCGGTGAAGAAATATATGGGGTACTTTGCAAACGATTGTTGTGAGTTGTGGGTCCAAAACAGCAAAGAGCAACTGCGAAAGACGTTCAAGTACAGAGGCACATATAAGTGGAGGGAACGAACCGCCATTCCCCCCGAACCCCACCGAACCACCCCTCCCTCAGCGGTTGTGCACCCGCTTTGTAACCACTCGCATCAATGTCCCTGAAAATGTAGGTTCAGCAGTTAAAATCAGTGTTCTGGACCATTTAGAAGCTGAGAAATTACAAAATTTAGATTTCACGGACGTCATTTCGATAAATTGAAGATGGCCGTCATGCAAACACCTGTGCAATTGGAAACACTGTGTTCCGATGTACTGTATAATTCATTCATTAGAACTTTCCATTTTTCCAACTCCATCCAACAATCCACCGAAAGTTGGTATGCAAACAGAAAGATAAAAGTCCCACAATAACGCTTTATCCCTTAATCCCGGAGGACAACGCCCTCCGAAACCTACGCTTGAGGGTGGAAAAACAAGTCCTGCCAGTGCATACTGACTGTTTTACCAAAGAAAAGCCTCCGAGACCCGTATACTGGGAGCCTAAATAAGAAGGATGCGCTAGTGGAACCCTATTAGCGAAATGATTAACATTGCGGTGACAATTTTCTTCTCATCTCAAGACGGTCCAATTTTATCCCGTGGCTTGGGTAGGTCGCTGTTTTGGCTTGTGGTTTGTTTGTGACTCCCTACAATGTAATCAAATACAAGGTTCAGAACTAGTGGAAGTTTTTTTTTTTTTTTTCAAGCTCACACATTGAATATCACATTTGCATAATCCCCCCCCAAACCCTCGGAAATAAAAAAAGTGATCGGAACATGAATAACAGTTGGCATTTAGGACTGTTCGCTACCATGGCAACGAAAAACATCTGGCATTGTCGCACAAGTTTAAACATATAATTGTGTATAAAGAAGCATTAAAGAAAGAGAGGGTAGACTTTGTGATAGAATTAGCATATAATCTTACTCATTGGTTGCCGTCTTGGTATGATGGTTCGCTGTAAATTTGATTGTGTAATTAAGGGGCTTTAATAGACTTCCGTGCCCTTATGTCATCGTCTGTCCAATCTGGGCAATCTCTATGTAAACGAAATGTCAATTGCGGTGATGTTAGGGGAAGAGAAATGACAACATTGTTCTGAGATCCTATGGAACATCGTGGATGTTACAGCTGAATTTATCCCTGTACCAGGCGAGTGTGCAGAAAAAAAATGTTTGAATATATTACTATTGACTGATAAGAAAGTTGTTTTTGCCTATGCCGACGCCACGCGCGAACCAATAGTATGGTTCGACATGGGTACGCACTGCCAACTTGAGTGCAGCTGTCCCTTGATTCCTGGACATATAAGGCTATTGCACTATATCGTTTGGCGCTCATCACAACAGAGAGAAGATTGGTTGGACAGGCGTTCCGACGTTTTTTAATGGGGTGAATTTTTCCCTACGATTGCATGCAGTAAAATCTAGTCGATTGAGTCACGCGTATCATAGATTCATAAATCCACCACGGATCGGAAATATTTGCAGGCGTTCGGCTAAAGAACAATAGGCCACAGTAAAAAAACAAAAAAGAGGCAATCTTTGACGTTTTCCTAATCACTGTCTGAATTCCATCCCATATTTGTATCAATTCAGCGTTTCCCTGCCCGGATTTCGGATCCGGGTTTCTTTGAGCCATGTTGGACTAGGCGGGGGTTTTCGGTGTAGTACCTCAATTCGTGCGATTTCTCGCGTAGCGTATTCTGCTCACTCCGAGGGGTACGCAACAAGCACGTGTATATCTGTGGAGTAATTCCGTCCCCTTCACATTGCGTTCAAGCCACAGAGGCGCTACTGTTTCACGTGTCGTCGTGAAGGTTTGCAGCTGACGAATGTGTTCTATCCAGACCTCAACTCTTCTCAATTCTCGATTCTTCCATAATAAGCTATAGACACTACCGTGTTTCATAGCTATTATTATTATTATTATCATTGTGCTTGGTCAGCAGTGGTATCGTTCATTATCAACATGTGGATTAGAAAATCATGCAAACGACCAGTTTGGACCGTTCGGAGTGTGGTAATTGGGCAACCTGTGAAGAACCTGCATCCTTGTCTATTGATAGGACGCGTACGTCGTGACCGCCATCTCAGCCTTAATCAAAATGAACGAATTCACTGTCTCGAGGGCCTCATTGCCCAACAGATATATGGGTCATTAGGAACGTGTCTCTGAAGCTTTGTTACAGCACAGTGTTAGTTATCCCGAAGTACTTTGAACGGTTCGTGAGGCCAATAACGATATCCCTCACCAGCGGCGAAACGCCAATCAGTGATAGTAACGAGTTCCATCCATCAATTGGATTGAGTCCTGGAGGTGAATCGGATGACCTAATAACGACGAGGCTACTGTATGAACACTCTGCTAGGAGAATATTGCTTTCAGGAAAGGTGATTGGAGAGGAATGCAACGGTCATTGAGTCCAGCCCCCTATCATAAACCTTCAACGTAACGGCGGAGGATTATAAAAAAAGCAAGGCGTTTTGAATACCCACTTAATTGTTATAAACGGTATTGCATGGTTACACGGCACCGATTCGCTTAACTATTCTACGGCTCCGGACATTTAAACAGATAACGGGCAACTCAGTGAACGGCATATATGATCGCAGAGGCTTATGTATGTTTCACGGCGGGCTGCTCGAATTCGGGACCGGTACCTTTGACAACTATTTTTTTTAAACAACCAGTTTGTAATAGGTGTCGGCTTGGATGAAGCTCTCGCACTTTTATAAAGCTCCCTACGTTTGTAATGAGGCTCACCACTCTTGTATTTTTAAAAAAAAGGTTAAATGTCTTAACTTACACATTCATGCAGGAACTGATCAGGCTTCACTATTTCAAGTCTGCAAGAACGAGGGGTTAATGAAGGGTTAGTGGACACAAGAGTATTGGGTACAGGTTTTCAATCCAACAACTACTGCTACTAATACCACGCCTACTACTACCACTATTGCTACTACTACTACTACTACTACTACTACTACTAATAATAATAATAATAATGATAATAATAATAATAATAATAATAATGATACTAATACTACTAATACTACTAATACTACTACTACTAGACGAGGCGACGACTGAATTTCTCCAATATTTACATTGTGAGATATTCGATTTATTACATTTTCAATACTGAGATGATTGTGACAAAAAACGTGTGCGTGATCACTGATTAGCGATTGTTTCAAATGACATGTCCTGTATTAGTTTATCTGATCCATATGGAATCAATTTTATTTTTTAAAGAAAAACAAAACACCAATGGGATACATTTATCCATGCGTCATAATGTATTTACGTGCCCTAAGGTTTTTATCCCACACTTTTGACTATAATTATCTCAAGGGTTTATTTAATCGCCTTAATGTACACTATTCCGTTATGGCCTTTTTCGCCACACACAATTAACGCCATATGTATCGCTGCACTCCTCTCTCTATCCACGTTTACTAGGTCACAGTGCATTCACGATGAAACAAAGCTAGCTAATTAGAACCAGCAATAGGGAACCCACTCGCGAGATTTGAGGATTCCAATCTCAAAGCTTGTTTGTTCATAAACAGAAAGCGATATTAATCAATCACAAAAACCGTGTCTCTCTGCGACTGTAAATTTCGCTTGGTCGCTCATCTGTTGATGAGAGCTTTCCACACAGTGGTGGAACATTCAGGAGAAAATAACGCCTTCGGAGATTTTATGAGGCGTACAGACTAAATCCAATTATTCTAACGCTAACAACTATCCCTGTTCAGATCATCAAACGTATTCGCTCTCACTGTACGCCGTCTGACATTCTCGTTTCATTCGACAATACCAGAGTTGGTTCCCTCGTCTAACGGTACATAGCGGTCGGCGACATACATATGCGTACGTATGCATATGGAAGTATAAAACCGATCGCTTTGAAAACGAATTAGTGATATTATGAATGAGGGATGAGGGTTGCTGAATTCGAATGCTTTTCAGCACACTTTAAATTATTTCCTAACATAAATAGGTGGGCATATTATTATTATTATTATTATTATTATTATTATTATTATTAGTATTACCCTGAAGTTGGTTACGCATGTAATCACGTAAATACATAGACCAACGCAAAACTCACCTTTCGATGACCTCCATTTAGGTCATCTTTCTCAGACCGTTGTCAAGAAAACGGTTGAAATATGTTCACCAGGGTGATCTGTATGGCAAGTTCGGAATTGAATTCAATAATTTTGTCCGAACCTGATTCCGAGCTTATAGAGTTAAGTGTGCCTCTAACCCACTGATGAATGTGGAAGTCATGCAGAGTTTCAGATTTTACTCTGTGTGAGGCCCACATGAGCCCCTTTACATCGTCCGCGTGCCGTCGTGAATTACATGAAGGTGAATTGAAAAAAACCTTCAAAATAGGGGGTGGTATTAACGTCTGAGTATTCTATCAATTATAGAGATAACGAAAACTAGTTTCCAACAAGCTTCCAACAATCATATACAGAGATGATGGATTCAAAGACAAGTCCTAGTGGAATGCAATTTTGAATGTTCTAAAATTATGAAATTGTTTGCTTGTCGGTGATACCGATGGGAGCGAGTTGAAATTCTAACGAATCGGCTACTAACTTGTGAGGATGTGAGTCTAAAATACTGAATATTTTTTCGATTGGAGGCACAACTGGGATAAGCGCGATATGCAATACTTAGCTGGGGATATTTTCGAAGCCAGTCGGAATACTACTTACCATCTAATTGATGAATATACAGACGTATCAACGATTCAAATAAAAACATTGTGATATTAGGATCGGCAGACAGGTATGGCAGGGCTGAGTGAGTAGTAATCTCTCTTCACTACAAATACGACGGATATTTATCTTTGTAGAGTGGAAAATGTCTGAAGTCTGGTAGCAAGTGTGACAGCAACAATTTATTAGATAAGGGAAGATGAAGGTAATTGATAATTATAACAAGAATAGATATACCAAATGAGTATCGCTCAGTATCTGTCAAAGTGAACTCACTTCTCGTGCATTAGAATCAGATTCCTGCTTTTCAATCACTACATGTGGTACAAATGCTAATGAAGAGGCATTTTCGTCTCTCACAACATTCAGTTCGCCCGTGGAATGTCGATGAGAAGAGTGTATTTTATAAATTAGGAAAGTTAGGAAAGTTAAAAATAATCCCGTTTCTGTGTAATTTACTTATAAAAATGATCGTGTCACAAAAATCATATTAACGGATATATGGCATCAACTTATCATATGGACGATGTAACCTTAGCACTACTGAGGCAACGGAGACGAGTCATCGTCGCGACTGTGAATAAACCGAATAGTATCTAGAGATATGCTACTCAGCATGAAAATATAATTTAGCGTAAACTGCTAAAACTTCTATGGAATTATTATAAAAAAAAAAATACGATCTCGTCGTCGCCCCGAATAAATAAGGGACCTCACAGTATCTAAATTGCGTAATTTCCGGTTTTTTTTTGCCATAGAACGTTTTCTGCTACCCGAGAACAGTCATCGAATAGAATTACTTTGCCGAATTCTATATGGCATATGAAGAACACTGGCTTATTCGAAGACTCGCAGTCCTCGTACGCATTCTAAAAAGAAATTATCCAAGATTTGTGGCCTATCCCGGACCAAATTAATCAAAGATGCACGAGCAGGGCTGATCATAATTAGGGAATAATGAACGATGCGAGGGCTTTGTTGCATAATCAAAACCGGGATGACGTCATAATAGAAGGTTAGAAAATCCTCGGGATTTTGCCTCCTATTATACGTCCAACCGATTTCAATCGACAACAAAGTATCCGATATCTGTTTGTTGTTCCATTCATAAATATTAAATCATTTCTCGAGGAAATGCGAAAATAAAAGGGAAAAGCCTTCGACTTCTTCATTTGATCACTATTTAAGTCTCCCAAACTCTCATTAACCAACGATATAGAACTCAGAATGTAACACAACAGCTGCATGCGTGTTGCCAACATTTTCCTCACACGACACAACAGCGCTAATAGACAACGTTGCATGCTGAACCGTTGCATGTACGATTGGCTCCAGGTCAGCAGCCAGTTCTGATAGTCCGCACTCGCAGTATATGTACAGTAGCCTATTTACGAACGAACGTACAGTTTGGGGCCCATAACAATACTTACTTGTATAACTAGCCTTGAATCGGTCAGTCACGTCGAGTGCATTTTTTTTTGTCGAAAAAATGCACCTGCACGTACTTCACTTTCCAAATAGTTCAGGGGATCTCGTCCAGCGGGAAACGCATTTCGCCCGCGATAATTCCCAATACTAACCGTGTCAAGTAAACAGGTACAACTGCATGGCAAAACAAAATAATATTTATTGACTCCGACGGAAGCATCGACTAGGAACGAAATGCATGGGCGTGCGATCCACCTACGATCGCAGGTGCTTATGGCCATAAACAATATTTTCTATTCAATTGCTTAAAATTTCATTTTCAAGAATCGCCGCCACTGACGAATGAATTAGGAACAAGCCAGTATATAGGAACAGATATACCCGGGAGCAACCATCACTGATAAATTGAAGTGGGGTGAGCATGTTGATACTGTACTGGCAAAACAAACAACCACTAATCAACGCATGTTCTCACTACGGAAGCCTGACTTATTCAGACTGGACACGACTCATCTCTGTGTACTATAAGGCCTATATTGAGACCATTCTCACATTCTTCCTGGCGCTTGAGGTGGTAATGTACCTGTAGACAGATACAAAAATGGGACTGCTAGAGACGTGGCTCGCCAGATAACTCGTTTTAATCGAGGCGATTTCTGCATGCAATCCAGGAATTGGTTCAGTCGCTGAATACTTAGCAATGGAGGACATACGGCATTTGGGGAGAGAATGTGATATGAAATTTCGTCGTCTGAACTTCCCCGAGGGCATCAGGTTGACTACAGCAGTCAAACAAGGTAGACAAATTTGCTATAAAATGCCACACAGAGAGGTAAAGGCAGATAGCCGTTCTTTTCTGCCAGCGGTTATTCACAGTCAATGTTTTCTGTAGGTAATAGGTATTGTCATTACAACAACGCTTGTGACTGTAATATTGTTATAGTCCCATAGCCTGTAAATTTTTTTGATTTGAACTGATTCATGTCCTACTGAGATGAGTGAACTACAATATATCTAATATACTATGTTATTATTTATTATTATTATTATTATTATTATATTATTATTATTATTATTATTATTATATTATTATTATTATTATTATTATTATTATTATTATTATTATTATTATTATTATTATTATTATTATATTATTATTATTATTATTATGTATATTACCATTATCACCATCATTATTATATCATTATTATAGTTAGGATATACATCCCAAGAGGCCTACTTTCCATCTATACAATCCTGTAACGGTCTAACAAAAGTTGGACTATTAATCTGTTCTAATGACGTATCACCGTATACACGACATGTCAGTGGCAAGGTGCCTACTCAACACATATTAGTATAGATCAGTATCTCGGTACTGATGATAATTATTGTCCTTACATCAGTTCATATTGCGATACTCACTCCCCACAACAGCCTAATCTGTTAAATCATTGATTTTCAATAATGATCGAGTGGTTCTTACAACCCGCATTATATACTACTAACGAATGCCACGCTGGAGGATTTTATGGTTATCAGTAGGTTTACTCTCGTTTCATAGCTTCAACTAATTGGCAATTATTTGACGTTTGCTTTGAAGAACTATGTTATCACGGCAACTGCAAGACGAAAAGGTCAGTCACTGCAGGGCAAGTCAGAACCGGAACCCGAGTTATGATTATATCAGCTCCTTGGCATTTGAAATAGAGGACAAGTTTTATCGGAGTTATATAGGAAATAAATAATTTGGGATTCAGTTGCATGGTTATACTTCAAGATAATCTGAATTACAGTATGTTTTTTAGCTGCGGGTAAGAAGCTCCACACGTCATCATGTCATCGTTTGTTTGTTAGTTCGTTCGTTCGTTCGTTCGTTTGTTCGATCTGTTCGTCACGTTCAATCATAACTAATCTAAACCGAACATGCGATCAGGTTAAAACTTGGCGGGTGGGTGCAGCTCGTCAATTTTTTGCGATTTTTTGTTGGCGTAAGTAACGTGATTAGGACTTTAACTTAAAATCCTTATTACCCCAATTAGTCTTTCACATCATTCCCATATAAATTTTGTTTACAACAACAGTCTGGACCATTCCAGAGGTCATTCATATGTCATCACTTCTCGCTCTAGTTTCTAGGCCATGGTGACCTAAAAATGGTATCTATATGTTGCGTTTTTTTCACAATGAGATGCACTGTCCCCATTTCTTTGGAGCTTGAGGGGAGGTTGAATTGGTGTCAACACATACACGCTTCCAGGGTCTGTTGCTATTGGAAAAACGGTAAGGCAGAAAGAAAGGCGTTTCCACATTCTGAGTTAAAGTCTACAATGGTTGGTTGATTCAATGTTTCCAGTGTCATTGTCAGGAATTACCATGATTGAGATTCCCAGCAGCAAGAGAGAGAGGTTTAGTAGGAAGGTATGGAAGTGCATGTTTAGGGATACAATAATCGTTTTCTCAATCTGTTTGACTGATCCACAGATACGGCAAATCGCCGCAGCTACCAAGATGTTTCCGAGTACGTTGGTTTCTTGACGAAAATTAATGCGAGTTACTGTCATCTCGGAATCTGACGATAAGTCAATGTCATATGTCCAACGCTAGTGCTGGTTATTTGTCATCTTGGGGATCATGGGACATTTTTTCGACTCCAATTTTCTTATACAAACATGCGCCATGGTTTGCGTCCATGGTTGTATATCTAAGAAGTTTGATAATCACAAGTCCTTGATCGCTGTGTAGACCTATATGTTGTTTGTGGAATAGATACGGCTAATAAGAGCCTGTTAAGTTTACTATTCCGAACTGCAAAACTTCATTTCAACGAGAGTAAAGTCAACTTTTAACAGGCGAATGAACAGCTATACAACGTTACAGTTAATGACGGAGTTCATGATACCCGGCCTTGATCATAATGAAGCAGTCGAGAATCTTCAAGTCTAAAACGCGACAAGTTTATTTAGTATTACATATTGTGTTTCGTATTGAAGGTTCAATAGTCGACAAGTCGTTCCACGCCTAGGTCAATTGACACCATACTTATATATTTGGTTTTGGGGATTTTGGAGTACTATAACGTGTTTATGAGAAATAAGTCCACCCCCCCAAACAAAACCCAATTTGAAAGTAACAAACGATACACCCTTATGTTTAACACCCTGTTCTACCCGCCTACATATCCACCCCGCCTGCCTGCCCTACCTCCCTACTCTCTATCTGCAAATCTACCTACCTACCTACGGCTACCCTACCCTCCTACCTACTACCGACCCTACTTATATAACCCACCCACCCTCCCACATACCAACCTACTTACAAAACATCATACTCACTTACCGCTACTTACCTACCCATCTACCTAGCTACCTACCCCTACTCCCCTATCATCCACTCATATCCCACCCCCTATCCACCATACATGCCAACCACCATCCCTACTACATATACTTACCAATACTTACCTAGCTACCTACCTACCTACATGAATATCCACCTACCTACCTCCTAACAACTACCTTACATGCCTGCATACACGCATACCACCTACCTCCCCACCTACCGACCTTCGTTCGACCTACAATGGCCTACCTACCTACCGAGCTACCTACAGGCCTACATACCTACCTACCTTCCACGTGACTATCCACCTACATATATGCCTATCTATTACAATCCTCCACCTGCTGAACTGCCTACCTACCATGTACCACCGTAAAAAACCTTCCAACACCATGCCTACTACCTACCTGCCCCACATTCCTACCTACCTACCTACATGCCTACATGCCAACCCACCTTGTCCAACCTCCCGTCCCACCCACATGCCTACCTACATGCCTACCTGGCCCTACCTACATATGTACCAACCTCCCTTCCCCCCCATGCCTACTACATGCCTACCTGCCACCTACATAGTGCCAACCCCCTTCCCACCCCTTGGCCTACCTACCTACCATACCTACCTACCTACACAACCACCTACTACCTACCTCCTACCTACCTACTACCTACCTACATGCCTACATGCCGTACCTACCTATGTTACCAACCTTACCTCCCACACACATGACTCCTGCCTATCTACCTACCACTTCATGTATGCCACCTACCTACCTGCCTGCTTACATGCTACCTACCAACCTACCCTACCTTCCTACCTACCTATGCACTAACCTCCTTCCCACCCACATGCCTACCTACATACCTACCTACCTACACTATGTACCAACCTCCCTTCCCACCCACATGCCTACCTACCTACCTACCTACCTACCTACCTATCCTACCTACCTACCTACCTACCTAACTACCTACCTACCTACATTCCTACATGCTACGTTACCTATTACCAAACCTACCTTCCACAACACTGCCTGCCTGATCTCCCTACCTTATGTATGCCTACCTACCTACCTGCCTGCTTGCTGCCTACCTACCAACCTACATACCTTCCTACCTACCTATGTACTAACCTCCCCTTCGCCACCCCTGCCTACCTTACCTACCTACCTACTACCTATGTACTCAACCTCCCTTCCCACCCACATGCCTCCCTAGCCTACCTACCTCCTACCTACCTACCTCCTACCTACCTACCTACCTACCAACCTATGTACCAACCACATCCTACGTACCTACCTACCCCAGTACACCTATCTACCTATCCTACCTACCTACCTACCTACATGCCTACATGCCTACCTAACAATGTACCAACCTCTCTTCCCACCCACATGCCTACCTACCTACCTACATGCCTACCTATTTACCCCCCTCCCCTTCCCACCAAACATGCTACTCCTACCTACCTGCCTACATGCCCACCTACCTACCTACCCTAACCTCTGTACCAACCTCCCTCCCCCCCTGCCTATCTCCTACCTACATGCCTTACCTACCTATGTACCCCCACCTCCCTTCCCACCCACATTCCTCTCCTACCTGACCTACATGGCTACATGCTACCTACCTCACCTACTGCCTACCTCATGCCTACATGCCTACCTGCCTAGTTACTCACCTACCTTCCCCACACCCATGCTAACCTACCTACCTACTTACCTACCTGCCTACATGCCTACCTACCAACCTACCTGCCTACATGCCTACCTACCTACCTACCTACCTGCCTGCCCCTGCCTACCTATTTCCCAAACCTACCTTCCCACCCACATGCCTACCTACCTACCTACTACATGCCTACCTACCTACCTATACCAAACCTCCCTTCCCACCCACATGCCTACATCCTACCTACCTATGTACCAACCTCCCTTCCGCCCACATTCTACCTACCTACCTACCTACCGTACCTACCTACCTCCCTCATGCCTACATGCCTACCTACCTATGTACCAACCTCCCTTCCCACCCCCATGTCCTACCTACCTATTTACCACCTACTTCCCCTCATCATGCCTACCTACCTACTTACCTACCTGCCTACATGCCCACCTACATCCCTACCTGCCACATACCTACCTACCTCACTAGGTACCACCTCCTTCCCACACACATGCCTTCCACCTATGTACCAACTTCCCTTCCCACCCAGATGCCTACCTACCTACCTAATCTGCCTACTGCCTACCTACTACCACCGACCTACCTGACTACGGCTCCTACTTACCAAAGCTACAATGACCTGCCTACCTACCTTCCCACGTACTAACGATACCTTGTACCCAACCTCTCTTCCCACCCCACAATTGCCTACCTCCTACCTACCTACATGCCTATCTACCTATTACCAACCTCCCTTCCCACCCACATTCCACCTACCTACCTACCTGCCTACCTACATTATGAAAAAAAATACCAACCTCCCTTCCCACCCACATGCCTAACTCCGACCTACACTACATGCCTGCCTACCTACCTCTGTACCAACCTCTTTCCCACGCACTGCCTACCTACCTACCGCCCTCCCTACCTTCCTACGTGACTACCTACCTATTACCAACCTTCCCTTCCCACCCACATGCCTACCACCTACCTACCTACCTGCCTACCATTCGCCTACCTACCTACCTCCCTACCTGGCCTACATGCCTCCTACCTATGTACCAACCGCCCTTCACCACCCACATCCTACCTACCTACCTACATTCCTCCCTATGTCCCAACCCCTTCCCCCCACATGCCTAACCTACCTACCTACCGCCTACATCCACCTACCGACCTACCTATGTACCAACCTCCCTTCGCCCACCCACATGCCTACTAACCTACCTACATGCCTACCTACCATGACCACCTCCCTTCCACCCCCATGCTACTACCTATCCTACAATGGCTACATGCTACCTACCTCCCTACCTTCCTACCTACATGCCTTACAGCCTACCTTCCTTGTACCACCTACCTTCCACACACAATCCTACCTACCTACCTACAACCTCCCGCCTCCATGCCTACCTACCAACCACCGCCTACTGATGCTACTACCTACCAATAAAACTGACCTACTGCCTACCTATTACCAACCTCCCTTCCCACCCACCTGCTCACCTACCTACCTACCTACATGCCTAACCTACCTACCTATTACCAACCTCCCTTCCCACCACATGCCTACCTACCTACCTACCGATCTACCTAACCACCCTTCCCTTCCCTGCCCCTGCCTACCTACCTACCAATGCCTACCTCCTATGTAACCAACCTCCCTTCTCACCCCATGCCTACCTAACTACCTACATGCCTACATGCCTACCTACCTATGTTACCAACAACCTACCCGCCCACACACTGCCTCCCTATCTACCTCCCCCTACATCTTGCCTACCTACCTACCTACCGGCCTACATGCTCCCACCTACCTACCTACCTATGTACAACCTCCCTTCCCACCCCCATGCCACCTACCTCCTACCTCCCTACATGCCTACCCTCCCAATGTACCGAACCCTCCCTTCCCACCCACATACCTACCTGCCTACCTACATGCCTACATCCTACTGCCTAGTACCACCTCCTTCCCAACACCCTGCCTACCTTACCTACCTACCCACCCAGCCTCTTGCCCTACCTACCAACCTACCTCCTACAGCCACCTACCTACCTGCCTGCTTGCTGCCTACCTACCAACCTACATACCTTCCTACCTACCTATGTACTAACCTCCCCTTCGCCACCCCTGCCTACCTTACCTACCTACCTACTACCTATGTACTCAACCTCCCTTCCCACCCACATGCCTCCCTAGCCTACCTACCTCCTACCTACCTACCTCCTACCTACCTACCTACCTACCAACCTATGTACCACCCCAATGCCGACGTCCCTACCTCCTACCTACCTTACCTACCTACCTACCTACCTACCACTGCCTACACAGCCTACCTAAAATGTGACCAACCTCTCGTCCCACCCACAATGTCCTACCACTACCTACATGCCTCACCATGTGCTCCTACCTAATTTACCAACCTACCTCCCACAACCGGCCCACACCTACCTACTTACCTACTGCTACAGCCTACCTACCTACCTACCTGCCGACCTGCCTACCTACCACATACCACTACCTACCTACCTCCCTTACCTAACGACCTACCTACCCGACATGCCTACATGCCTACCTACCTCTGTACCCAACACACCACCATTCCCACCCACATGCCTAACTACCTATGTACCACCTCCCTCCCACACACATGCCTACCTCCTACCTACCCCACATATGCCTACCTACCTACTACCTCCTACCTGCCTACCTACCTCTACCTATGTACCACCTCCCTTCCCACCCACATGCCTAACTACCCCTACCTACCTCTGTAACCACCTCCCTTCCCACCCCCATGCCTACCACCTACTGCCCACAATGCCACCTACCTATTTACCACCTCCCTTCCCCCCACATGCCTACTACCTACCTACCTGCCTCTGCCTCCTACATACACTTGCCTACCTACCTGCCTACCTACCGACCTACCTTCCTACCCACATTGCCCTATCTACCTATCCTACCTACCTACCTACATGGCCTACCTACCTATGTGCCAACCTCCCTTCCCACCCACCTCATGCCTCCTACCTACCTACCTACAGCCTACCTACGCGCCAAAGCTACTCCTATCTGCTATCTGCCTACTCCTTCCTACGTTATACCAACCTCTGCATATATGCCCATCCACCTACATCCTCTCACTCCACCTACTGCCAAATGCCTACCTACCTACCTACATCCCCACCTACCTACCAAGCTCACTACGTGCCTACATACATGCCTTCCTACCTACCTCCTACGACATGCCTACCTCCTGCTTGCCTACCTACGTACCTCCTCCATGCTACAGTATCGTATGTTTGAAAGTATTTACATTCATTTGCGAAACTAGGTAGACATACATGCCGCACTTCATTTTGTACTTTTTGTTGTTTGTCATTTTTGTACTGCCTATTTTCATCCGTCCTAGCCAATCTACGGTTTCAGTTTCCTCGGGAAGTAATGTTCTGTACCTACGAATTGTTTTGGCTTTATATTTAGTTCTCCCTGTGTTGTTTTTTATAATAAACCCTACCTCGTATTCTACCAATCTAGTTCTTCGTTGTTCATTGCGAGACAATAATAACGAGTATCACCACGCAGTGGCTCCTTGTATAGGAGATATACTGTTATCATGTTGTATTATCAATGCACACATAGATACATATATAGAGTAGAACTTGATCGAATGATCGCGTCTATCCCAGCTTAGTTCCCTTCACAAATCTGATACGAAGTTTTTTTTTTTTTTTTTTACCAATTTGGTTGGGTTTTGACTTGTCATTTTTCATCCGTTTACAATTTTCGAATCTAGACTTGTACGGAGAGATCTGATCCGATGATGACACAATGTACTCCCCCGTTCAGATTTAAAGAGTTCTCCAAGCGTATATATGACCTAACGGTGTAATGAAACTTAACAATTTCTCTCTACAATATATGAAACAACTCTCTGGGAAATCGGCAAGAAAATAAATTCTGTGAAATTACTATTATTGATTTTTTAAATATTTTGATTACGTCTTTTTCTTTAGAGATCTTTCTCGAAACAAGGATGTCGTACTTTCATCCAACCTTATTTCAATTCCGAGATTCACGTTGTCAGTATTTGGTATGGTTCCTCGCCATATTCAGGAGTAATATTGAGACTCACTTGCTTGGTGTTGCACCTATTGCACAGCGATACGTTTTTGAATATTTTTTAATTTATTTATTTATTTATTCACAATAGCAGACGTTAACGATCACGACCGCACATTATGTGCTAATTCAATTTGGATCTTTGAATTCCATGGAGTGATTTCTGTTTCGTGTCAAGAAACTTCATCATGTTTATTTCAATATATGCTGGCCAACGTGAGTTCCCACCGCGGGGCAGCAACCAGATTTTTAAAATAATACATTCCCCTCTTCGCCATATATTCTATGATACGATGGTTTCTGCATGCTTGAGACTATATACTGATATTGCGATAACTATTTCACTGTTGGCTACATGTGGATGATCGCATCATAATCAGATAATGAGCTGATATATGAGACGCAAAAGTAGTAATCACGTGACAGTGAATTGACTCAAATTAGAAAAGAAATCTGAATTTTGAGAAATTTGAGAAAAAAGAGAATTTACTGAACGACCGAATTTCGTAAACAATAAATAGTACTTGTTGACTGGGCATAGCAACATCTCTGACAGCAGAAGACGAGCGTTATACAATAATTGAACATATACAACTCAACACACGGGGGATATGAAACGACGAGTTGAACGTGGGTGGAAATATTGTATATAGGACAAATGACGTGAACAAACGTGAGAGAATTAGCTGGTGATGTAATTCATAGAAGTGCACACCATCGGAGGGATCAGGACAAATATAGGGGAACGTCGAATACGACACTTGATGATTGAGCAACACGAATATAGCGATTCGTGCATAACGATGTAAAAAATCTATTTGTTATTCTTTTCCGTTGAAAATTGGCTTGATGCACATGTTTGACATTTTTCGAGAGTGGAAATAGCTGTATAATAAATTTAGAATCAGTTACCCAGAAACATTCTCACTAAACTTGCAGGGTAGAGGCGGGGTTATGTACAATCAAATGTGCGTTGATAATCAAATCTGTGATGAGGATCTTTTCCTAGCAGGGTACTCTTCAATATACAGCGAACGAAACGCCTTAGTACATGACCAACTAAGAGAAAACATAACTCTGTCAGTCTGAGACAGTACGGTTTTCAAATGCTCGAAGACCCCCTGCCCACCGCGGGAGGACTAATTATATCAGGACCTGATAATATAGTAATTCGTCAGCTTAAGTGTGGTCATGATAAATCGAAATAGGACTCAAGGTTAACAGGGGAACGACGTTGACAGGCGGATGACCTAGTTGGACTGGTCACATGGATGTATGCAGACAACTCTGACTTCTCTCGCGTGCCTCGTCCAATATGTGTCGACGGTGCAGCGGGTCTCACGCTCTGTTCAGTGACAGAGTTCCCACCCTCTCCCAGATGGCTCCCCTGATTCCCCGTCGATCAAGGCTCATACTACCCTCTCCTCTGTTGTGAACACTGACCAGTGTCCCGGATGTGGAGGTACATTGCTGAATTGCGGGGCCTCGTTAGAAATGGGACACTGTGTCGATTCAAGCGAGGTCGTAGACCATTTCTTGTTTTCACAACAACATAAGCTTCCAAACAGCCACCGGCGTCACATATCATGTCATACACTTCGCCGAACCCTTGGTTCTCTGTTCTTGACATTGACTAGCTTTCCAAGAAGAGTGTTTGCTGTTAACCCGGATGTTAACCCGTTGTTGGCCTCTTTTGATCTTCGATTTTCGCTCGCCTTAACAAAGGCCCAGTCGGGGTTCCCATATTCGTTGAGAGAACAGCTGATGTGATCCCCCCCCCCCCCCCCTCATGATTAGCGCATTATTATTGATTACTGTGTTCGTTCTATAATGGAGAGTTCTTCATACCCCACGTTTAGGTCGAAATTGGAGTCGAAATGCAGGTAGTGATCGATGAAACTAGGATCACGGTACACTGATTAAACAGATCGGGCAGTCTAGGAATGCGAGTGAATTGTCCTTGCGTGAAATCGTTCTTGTCGCAGTAATTGATGTGTTCAAAGAAGAATTCAGACTCTCACTGCGTTCAAGAATTATGAAAGTATCAACTACGTACGGCCCTAGCACCTGGATTAGGTGCTTAGTTAAGGATTCTTTTGACAGACGTACAAGAAATGTCATACACAGGTTGACAACAATTAAAATAAATGAGATTTCATACACGACATTTGTTATAGGTGGAAAAATTTCTCTGGGTCAACGGGATAATGTGGTACCCGAACAATTAACTAGTTAGATCATTGCATTTATGGTTGAAATCCGAAGTTTAGGACCAATACACACTTGCTTTGTCTGCCGGAACAACGACAATGTGGTCAACCTCAGAGATATCCGATAAACCATTTCTTTCATCCTTTGTGATGTTTGGAGGCGGTAGCCTAGGGTTGCACAAGGTGAGATTGTCTTGGGTCGCAGAGAGTCTGCTTTGGATTGATTTAGTTGTGCTAACGAAATTGCGGATTCTGTCGCAGTTACAATTTCTGCAACTGGAGTCGCCGCTGGCACTACCGCGTAATTTAATCCTGTTGAAATGGATGCCTCATTCTGGCTGGCCAAAACTCGATCGGAGTTTCATTCATTCATCCCCGTTAGAATATCGGTTCCCATTGTTGTTCCCCTACCTTTTCTTTTTAAAATCCAAATCCGCTCTGGAGAAGATTGAGAAGATTCCGCCTGTATACATCAACTGGAATGTCCATGTAGGATTTTCCCCGTGGATGTCGACGCAATGTCGGAAATTGCGAAAACTGAGAAGTCCCGATTCGATTCAATCATTGCTAAATAAATTTCCATTTCCACAACTTGACTCATATAACATGTTTTTTTTTTTTTTTTTTTTCACACATTCAGTAATGAATGATGATTACCATTCAAAAATTGTGGCGTGGTTATGACGGTGGAAGGACCTAAATGTAAGTGATCCTTTCTATTCTGCCCCCACCCCATTAAATTAACTATAAATATAATTAATATTGAGGCAGAGGGGGGGTGACAAAATATACAATAGTGCCATCTCAGAATGGTGTAGTAGTGCGGAAAATTGTGAAAAGGGAGAGCAGAAGTAGTGAGAATTAACTGACGAGAAGAAGACATGACATTGCTTGGCTGCAGAGAGATATGGTTCAAATCAGACATAGCTAATCCACATTTATAAATCAGCCCACACACAATTCCATATTTGCATAACGCAGCTTTGTGTTTTTAATCTCTTTGGAATGGGTGATAGAAGTAACAAACTTTTCGAATCATGGTCTAACTGGTTTCAAAGATGTGGACCAGTTGTGCGAATTGTATTGCTGTTTTGGACTGTTCTGTGGCATGGGTGACTAAGATAATGTATACTACGTGTATTGAATGCATGGTACGCGGTACGTTTTCTTTATAAATCACTGATAGACTGAGAGCAAAAAAAAAAAATTCGCTCATCAGTGTCATTTGCGCCCAATTGTTTCTAGCCTCTGAATGTGAAATGTTTCGAATGGTGTTCCAACAGAGACGAACCAGACTTATAAATCTCTACTAACTTTTAAATTATGCTTGTCACCCTACCGTACCACGGAGTTTCTTCATTCATGGCAAGCCGGTACGTTTACAGAATTTCTTCTGCAAATTATTAATTCCACCTTGAAGTAAAGCAATTCCCATTCCCTAAAGGATAGGATACACATATAAAGCACGACTGGAGTCACTGATATGTATACGGACTCATTAACCAAACGCAACTCAACGAAATAATGAGGCCTGGCCTTTGTGCTATGTGTGAGGGCAAAAACGCGCCCGTGGGCCTAACGCTTCCAGTATCAGTCTCTCGTGATATAGCGCCCAATCCGAGGTGTTGGTGAATCACCTAAAACATACTGAATACAAAGCTATCCGAAAATGACCACTTACTCGTCCATATACGTGTGTGTTAACGAGATGTTTAAAATATGGTCGAATTACGTCTGTTTGGTGTTTTAGTACACAATAGCTATGGCGATTGCTTCATTCGAAAAACCGTAATTTCGCGAGCTGAATTGTGTCGTCCCTAGGCCGAGTAATCTCATCAGCGTTATTCACAGCGCATACCCTATGGCCAGGCGACATGGATAGCGGGAGCGGTGCAGCGTTAGTTGTTGTTATTATGTGGGTGAAAAAAATCGAGGTATGGCTCCTGGGAGTACGATAGAGAAGAGAGAGAGTTATCAAACTCCAAAAACATTCGATGCAGTCATAAACTATGTTCCAACGCTACACATTCCCTCACGGGCACTTTACTTTAAAAGGGCATAACCTGATACTCGGCAAGAATTCTGTGGTGCGAGTATGCTGTTAATTGAGAGCAGCGCACGAAGATTAATAGTATCAGACCTGACTGTCTGGATTTAAAGCGGCGACATAACTTTGAAGTAGTTATGGAGCACCTGGCTTACATCCAGGAGGCACGGCTTCTACCCTTGGTAACAACAATCAATGTGCATGTTAGATAAAAACCTAGTGATAGTAAATGGAGATATGGATTTGCGGTTTTAGCAACTTCCGAAGTTGTGCCCATCCCACCGGAATTTCAACAGGTGAGTGACCTAGTTGGACTAGAAGTTGCGAAAACCGAATTTTGATTCACTATTACTACATATCAATCGACTGAACGACTATATCTAACAACATTCCCTCTTATGCAGCTATGTAAGTGATTACACCCACCTCCTCTATACATGAATTTATATGGAACATCACGGATCGGAAATCGGGTCAACCCCCCCGTCGATAGAACTACACTGACTGCAGATCGCAGGTTTTTGGTCTCTACATACCGACCAATGAATGGAACCCATTGATGTTAGGCAGAGTGGTCTATGGTATGCAGCACAACCAGTCAACTGAACATAACAAGAGGGCTGCTAGTCCAACCATTAGATTCACCTGGCGTCAATATAATAAATCTTACAGAGATTGACACGAGATTGGCCAGCACCTAATATTGGTCTATTTCTTCACACGGACTAACATAACGTTTCGGGAGAGATGGATATAGTGTTGACGCTCCTCAATCGTGTTTGACAAATTGAGCGATTGTATTCTGAATGCATTGCTGTTTCAGATGAGATATTAATGTGTAAGTCGACTTGGGCTGTTGTAATCCTCTGTCGATCTGTGAGGGCCATATTTTTAAATCGAGGTTAGGGTTGTGCTGGATGTTCAGGGATTACGGGTGCAGTCGTTCATATGATGGTGACTGGTATTATAACCCTAACGTTTCTAAGCTCATCAATAAATCAATAATGAAGTCATTTCCCTATACTTTGGAGCCACTGGCGTTACTAACCTTACTTTCCGATCCTGAAGGGTTATCTAGAATGCATTCTGAAAACTTCCGCCCTAATCAGTACCTCCTATCGTTCCCGAAGTTCTGGAAAAAAAAATGTTTAATCACAATTAAATACGCATCGCATACAAAACAATCTTGACTTGCCCTGAAAATTCAGCGAACAACAGTATCACAGCACTGAGAGTCTGAGACCCTCCTACCTGACATTTTCGAGGATGGACAATCAGAAAATCACATCCTTTGCCTTCTATAACCAGTGCTGCCTTCGTTTCCATTGACCATAATATTCTATTGGCTCTGCAAAGTAACCGGTATGGTCTCACTGACAGATCTCTGAGTTGGTTCACTCAGCTATCTTACTAACGGATATCAATCCGTTGTTGTGAACGGCACTCTTTCTGGGAGACTGCGCTGGCCATCTGTTCTCTAGCCTAACTTTAGCTCCATTTTGACATCACATCCTCCCGTGCTGTGACCTGTTTGAGTTACGCCGACGACACACAATCTCCAATCCTTTCGCCCCCAAGGCTTTCGGTAGTTGGGAGCTATTCACAATCTTGAAAATTGTATTGACGACATACGATCATGGCTGTCCGTCAATTGTCTTAAATTAAATGATGACAAGACTGAGGTGATGTATCTCGGCTCCAGGCAGCAACTCTCTGAGTGCGCCCTGTCTGACATTGTTGTTGTCCCCATCACACGTGTCAATAGCACCTCCTCTGCTAGAACCGTCTGTTCTATTTGATTCCCGAGCTTACCTTTGGGAACCACAATGTCCCACAATTTGAGGTGTTGGCTATTTTCAACTTGCGGCGATAAGGTCAGTGGGCCATACCGGAACCAAACATCGTCAATTACCCTGCATTCAGGCTATTCGTCTCTAGTCCAGTTGGCCATTTTATTCCTACTTCTTGGTGTTCCACCAAAATCTAATAATCTTTTCAACTGCAGCATCTTCAGAACTCGGCTGCCAGAGTCGCCACTCACCCGCAGAGCAAATCCGGACTCCCTAAGCGGTATTGCATTCCCTGCACTGGCTGCACTGATCCCTTGCCAACGCCAAGGAAATCTTATGCGGTCACGCAAGTATGTATGTGTGTCTGTGTGTGTGTGTGTGTGTGTGTGTGTATGTGACACAATTTTGTCCGGCAATATTTGGAGAACGCAAGCCATGTATCAAGTTCATAATCAGCATGAAGGTTCGCCATGTGGTGTAGTTGATGCCCTATTTTTTCTGTTGCCAAAATCTGAATTATTGGAAAGGGCAATAACTCCTATTAGCAAGGTCCTACATCGATGACCTTTTGGGACTAGTTGCGATTGATGAGAGGGATCATACTCAAACATAACGGTCATGTCATCCAAGGTCATCAAAGGTCAATTAGGGGTCAAAAACTTTTTGGCCATAACATGGAAACCGAATATCGCGAAGTTGGAAGTGCGCCATTGTGATCCATTCGTTGACCCCCATCTGCGTGACCTTTGATCCTAATTTGACCTTTACCATATTTTGGGCCGAATCAAATTTTCATGGCCATTTTCGGATCTCAAAGGTACCTTCTGATCGAAATGGACCCAAACTTGACCCCATGTGACCTTTGTGTGCCAAGATATAAGATAGTCAAGGTTTTTCATTTGAAATTTATTGCAGTTAGGATGTTTCATAGGATTTGTCATGGTGTTTTTTAGAATCAGTGGGTCAAACTCCCTCTGATGATGAGGTCACAAACGGGTCACAGTCAAATCTCGAATAGATGTTGCCTATTTTTAGAGTTACAGGGCAAGAAATCAAACTGTTAATTTTGGATATGTGACAGAGCTCCTGTGTGCTGAATACACGAAACAAACTCCCGTTTCAATCGGGCACTCGGTTCTCAAGTTACAAGGGATCAAAGGTTGGTTTTGATACCTCTTTGGCAATAGCATCGGCAGTAACTTTTGGGATACATAATGCTTGTAGGACTGCGTGTATTTAATCGAGAGGGCCATTTTTTCATAAAAACCATCATGTCATCAAAGGTCATTCAGAGTCACTTATGGGCATAACAGTTCAAAATAGTATGTGTTTCTGCAACAACTTTCCAGTGACCTTACCTGATGTTTATATTTCAGGACAGGGTGTATCCTAACTAGGGTTACATTTTTTTTTTATAAAAACGTCATCCAAGGTCATTAAAGTCAATAAGAGGAAAAAAACTAGTTTTTTGGGCCAAATGAACCAAATGTCTGTCGAGGTGGGGAGGTGTGCCAAAGTGATCCCTCGTTGACCCCCATCTGCGTGACCTTTGATCCTAATTTGACCTTTACCATATTTTGGGCCGAATCAAATTTTCATGGCCATTTTCGGATCTCAAAGGTACCTTCTGATCGAAATGGTCCAAAAATTGACCCAATTTAACCTTTGTGTGCGAAGATATCAGAGGTCAAAGTTTTTCATTTGAAATTTATTGCAGTTAGGATGTTTATAGTGATTTTTGTTTTTCAATTGTGACAAGGATGGGAGGTGCACCTGTAATCATCTCACACCTATGTGACCTGTGCGCCCGTGACTTGGCGTTTTTCCACAGATTTCTGCTTAATCCGTTTTCGTGACGATCAGAATGAGCCATCATTTGACCTTGTATGACCATTTTGTGTGAAGTTATTGGTGGCCAAGGTATTTTTTATTCAAAATTCGGTCTTTAGAGTGTTTCCTTGTTTGTCATTAGTGTTTTCAGGAATCAGTGGGGCAAGCTACAACTGTTGATAGGTTAAAAGGTCAAAGGACATAATTGAAGAATAATTATTCCAGGACCTGAAACATGAACACAACTGGCAGAAGGGATGGGGTCAATAGCCGAGTACACTCAATTCAACCCACCCCATCCTTCGCGCTTGGGACCTACACGACCTAGTCAACGTCAGCTATGAGTGAGCCAGCCAAGCAAAAGGGATGGGTCAATGCTTCAGCCCACAAACTCGCCACCCTAGACACATGCTCCTTGGATCTAGACATCCTGTCAACATCAGCTGCAATAGCCCAGCCAGCCCACAAACGGAGGGTCAAAGCTGAGCCACCAACTTTGCCACCCCAGCACTTGGCACCTTTGAACTGGATGCCCAGTAACCAGCAGATGCAATGAGCCCTAGCCAGTGAAAAGGATGGTCAAAGCTGAGCCCCGCCCCCTTTTTTTTTTTTTTTTTTTTTTTTTTTGACCAACTGGAGCACCCCGCCCCTTTGCTGCTATTTGTTATTATTATAGCTTCAATATGTCGGAAAGATGGAGAATTTTGTGGTACTATCTTGGGTTATTGGACATTGGTTTAGAGAACTTTCAGAATTATTTTGGACATTCATTACTTCCTCTTCTAAATTATTTTTGTATTATCTCCTAATTAGCATTCCAATGTAGTCAGAATATTGCTTGTTAGGTACTATGTGTATGGTCAGGGGATTATTGTTTTCCCTTGAGCCTCCAGTCAAATTTAAAATGAATTAATAGCCAGGGGTGACTTGACTCCCAAGACAAAAAACTTTGTGACAGAACACTTTCAAAGAATAGTGTTTCATGTCAGATGATCTGGGACCTAATAATACCTGTATGGGGATCATCAGATTTTCAGGCATTGATCGTAGTGACTGTGTGAGAACTGAATATTATTGCTAAACCGTGATAACTGCTACTGGCAGGATACAACCTGTTTGATAATTTGGGGCTCCTGTGAATGAGGGAGGGGGTCATTTTGTTAAATAACAGTCATGATGGGATTCAGGTCGCTGGCTCAAGGCCAGTTGAGGTCAATGTGGTTTATAATTCTTGAGACTAGTTTGTGAATGAGGTGTGGTCATTCCCCAAATAACATTCATGTGATGCAAGGTCAGAAAAGGGCCGAATGAGGTGTCATTTACCTTAGTTTTCAGTGCAAATTCAATTTTTTTGTGTTGGCACTCTCTGTTTTTTCAGTTGTGGATCACAAAAGGTATTGTGTCCTCACTGGTTAAAGTTTGTTGGATCACACCGTCAAGTGATCTCTGGTCAACAGTGTCCTGAACAGGAGTGTACTGTCCTTTGTACTGTTAAATCATAAATTAGTGGAGTAAATATGCCTATTGGTAAACAGTATAAGGCTTATACTCATTGGCGTGGTGGTGCCAGGCGGTAGCGTGCGCAGATGTGGGGGTGCCAGAATACATTTCCCCAATTCCCATCATCCTGACCCCAAATAGACCTAGAAGTGGGGGCCATGCCCCTCCCCTCCCTCTATGCCACTCGGGTGCCAGCATAGGCATACATGGTGTTCCCCAAACCGGAGGTCTCATTAAAAAAAAAGTCTCATTAAAAAAGAACCTCTTCTTCCCCCAAATGGACTTACTGATTAACCCTATTTTCAAAATTTTGATAAGTGGCCAATCATCGTAAATACCTGAAACAAACAACGTCCAGACAGTCCAGTGAACTTCCTGGGGCCACTTTGCAATTTGGCATGGCACCAATACTGAAAACAACATTTATCTGTTTATGTAATTAGACTCACACTGTCAAATTGAGTGTGATACGGGCTATGTGTGGCACTGTGTGAGAGGGTTTATCCCTTTAGTCGCCTGTGAGCCCCCAAAATGAAAAATAAAGAAAGGAGCAAAATAAGTCAGCTATACTGCAGTCCCCATCGAACCCTTTCGATTCTGTGCTCCCTGGTTTTAATTATCAAGAAGTAAACAATCTTAGAAATGGCAATAAGGAGTTGGGGAGGTAGGCCTATGCTATTTGCTTTTTTGTATACTTACTGCTGACTTCTTTGTGTTCCCTTTGACATTATCTGCAGTGACCTTGTGGCATTTAAGACATGGATGGACAACCAAAGATTGCAAATTCATTGGACTTGGGTGAATATATACCAATCCTCCACCAAATTGTAATCGGGCTAGCCTATTCAGTAGTATAGGCCTAGTTTGTTTGTGTAGTCATGCTACGCTAACTGTAGGCCTCGCCTAGACCATAGACCGATATGGATTGCCACTCAAGCTCAGCCATGTTTAACATGTAGGTGAGGGCCAGGCCTACGTCTTCCACTTGTTACTGTCTTCCGCATGATTTGGAGTCATTGTATATCCACCCATGTCTCCATGTGATACCATGCTCTCGGATCTGTTCCCCAGGCATTAAAATCTGCTGACTCTGTGCGTGGGTGCATAACTTTGAAATCAGGAGTTATTACGGCCAGCTTGCATCTCACCAAATTTGCAATTTTGGTGCGTTTTGCCGAACTGGTAGAACCGTATATGCGAGATAAAACGGGCTCTTTCGGTACACAAGTGGGAACTTTAGTGGTGACTTAAGAACATTATCAGAAACCTCCACTTCCACGACTTGGCGACATTCGATCACTCTAATTTAGAAATCGGCGAGTATTCCTAGATGATCCCATCAATGAATGTGTAATAATGTGAATAACGGTGGATGGGAAGGTTAGGACCTGAATTCATGCAATCGAATGGGAAAACATATCGTACGTATGGAGAATTTCAGCGAATTAGTGCCGCGTTCGAACGTCGAAAAAGCATGGGCTTTTTCGGTCGTAACCACTCCTCAGTGCATTGGCAATGATACAGTGGGAGTTTCGATATGGCTGCTGAAATAGACCCGCGGTGTATTGGAAAAGGGTTGTGGTTGTTGAAAAGAACGCATTTCACCAGCTGGGAACTTGTATGTACGGTATTCTACGGAGTTCGAAAGAACGCAGCATATATCAGAGAAATGTTCAAGTGCTGCTGGGAAAATACATAGTTGTTCGTCAATTATACCCTGTCATTTTTTAGGGCATTTTGTCACACGCACACACTGCATTATTATGCTGTCACCAATTCATCATTTATTTGGAGCAAATGTTGAGATTCATACGAAATGTTCATAAAATGTATGATCTACTGCATTTCTATTGGAGCCCCCTGAGATCACTGGTGTATAACAATGGCGGCCAGTCAATGTTCAAGTCACGCACCCAACATTACTTTTCCATAACCACTCACAGTGACATGCTTGGCATTATTAAAATTCTGCGACAAGGGTGTTCAAGGACAAGGTGTTACAAAAGTTTGATATCGTTATCAATATTGCAAGTGAGGAATCACTACACAACTATGTGTCCTATGTCTACATGGGAGAGCTCCCTCCTACTTTTCCAATCATAAAATTCGCTAATCCCCACCAGATTCCTCGCTCTGAATCCGCTAACAACTGGATCCCCAGGTGAAACACTTTAACTTTTTTAATGGGTACCAGAGGATTTTATTCACAGGGTCCACAACACCTGGAGCTCCCCTCCCTGCTGATATCCGCGGCATAAGCTGATACGCTTTCGTTCAAATCGAAATTTAAACTCAGTATTTACAACTTGGCTCTCCTCCAAGTATACCAGGTTTTTGTTTTGTGTTCATCGCAGTTGTGTATTTTGTTAGTACTGGCGCGCTCGCTATATTAAATTTTCTACTTATTTCTATATTCATTTACTAGGACAAAGCAAGCACAACGGAAGTGTTGAGAAGTGAGAGGAAGTCACCCGATGCTGGTGTTGACGTAGTTTAGGGTGGGAGACCCACACTTCAATTTTGAACATTTGATGTACATTTTTTTTTGACTTCAAAAAAAAAAGGGGTTGAACCCCAACTAGGTTGAGGATTACAGGAGTCGTGGAACCAATTGCGATGTAATGTTATCGTCATCATCGGGCCATGTGTTAATTTTTACGCAAAAACAACTTGATGCGGGGGCGCACAAAGCTGAGGGTGTGAATATGATGTGGACAGTTATTGGTCCTCTCTCAACTTCCCTCGCCTCGAGGCATTGCAGTTCCCTACATAGGATACATCAATAGGATGAACACTTGCACTGCTTACATACAAAGTACCATGCCGAGCACACGGAATAGTTTAACGTTCGTTAAGAGGTAATAACTACAACTGCACTCCAATATGTTTAACAGTGATGTTGGAATACAACAATTCGACGCTATAGATCCCGCCTAGCAGTCAGTCAGCTACCACGCTCAAATGAGTCACACGATCCCGATCGAACTTTAATAGACATCTGTAGATGCACGCTTCGAAAAGTGGGCAGTCAGCAAAACGATTATTTGCAGGCAAAAATACACTCAGCAGGGCGCGGTAAAACCAACGAAGAGGTCAGTATTCTGAATGCAGTCAGTACAGGAAACATATTAGAATAAATTTCAATTTACAGCTTTACTGTATCCAGTAATATATATGACCTATCGTTGTAGTGTTTGTTCATTGAAAACCCCGATTTAGAAAGGAGCCGCTGTCAATACACTGTGGTGCCTGCTATTATCGGAACAGTAGGCCTATTGAGCAAATACGTGGTGTTTCCAAGATAGCATATATTATATCGCTGCGATGGAATCTGCTTTTCGATGAAAGGCAAAACGCCTAACAATAGTTCTATAGCCCGAAGGCATATCGTGTTCTATTGGTGTGTTTAATAATAAGTTCTGATAACAGCTGACGATACAATGTAGTGCCTGCTATTACGAGTAGTAAATACGTGGTGTTCCATGATAACACTATATCCCGGTGATGGAATCCGCCTTTTGATGAAAGGTAAAACGCCCCAATGATAATTTTAAAGCCTCAAGGCATCTCGTGTTCGGTTGGTGTGTTTCACTGGAAATTTCCGATTTAGAAATAGGCAGCTGAAAATACATTGTAGTGCATGCTGTTATCACCACAGTAGTAGGCAAATACGTGATATTTCCATGATTACATTATATCGCAGGGATAAAATCCGCTTTTTGATGAATTATATACGCCTTTACTAGTGAATCGACAATTTGGGTTGGCTATCATTACAGATTCGCGCTGTTTGAATGCAGGTTTGGCAACTATGATGTACTATATTGCTTCGGTTAACCCAGAAATAGGCTGTATCTAAATTAATTTCACCCGAGCACTCAGAACTTGTCAGTGTCCGTGCTATTTTTTTTTCAAAGAATTGTAACGCACAGGTCAGGCAGGATGAGTGGAAATATAATTCATGCCTACAATGAATAATCACCCAACATACACAGACGTATGAGCAGCAGCTTGAGGTCAGACATTTGCTATCCCAATCCGCGATCTGTCATCTCACATGCCAGGCTTTCAAGCTATCAAACCTGTGATGCATGCGAAAATAAAGATATTTTTACATGGGTAATTGTAACCTTCAGTTTATTATCCCCAATATTATATTTCTTGTTGATTAATTTCTGGTGAAAATTTAATCTTTCTATCATTCAGAGCCATCGTCAGACGTGATAGAAAGATAAAGGGTGCTTTAACAATGCCGCGTGGTCACACTGTCTCGAGGTTGATTCCCGATTGACGCATGGAAGTGATTATTCTGAATCTCGTGTGAAATCGGGGCATTCGTGTTGACATCCTGGGTCATCGTGTGCCAGTCGGCGGTGCTTTCCAGCCTTCGGTTGTAACTGTGATGCTGGTAGAATACTTGGCGGTCGGGGCGTGCCGACAATAACCCGATGGTCGAACAAAGGACACGTCCTATGTTCATTTGTGTGTCCATCTTGTCCTTCGTGATGCTATCATGTTGGCATCTTGCAATCCCGTGCAGTCTTCGTGTCTACCATCGGGTATTTCTGGCCTCGCCTCATCACACATGAAACACTAGCAGCGAATCGTGCACACGACATCGTGACACCCCCGTAATACCTCTTTGTAGCCATCCGCATTCATATTCGATCGTATAGCTCGCCTCAACCCACATCTCACATCGATTTCATCATCCTGCTTGAGTTTTTCTGAGCAGCAGGCCCCTGCGAGGGGGGGGGGGGGTGCTGGGGTGCTGCAGCACCCCCAGATTTTTCTGATGGGGTGCGGAGCACCCCTACTGATTCAGGTCAAATTGTGTCCAGCACCCCCTGTCGATTTTTGAGCTTAAAGGCTGTCATGAATCAATATTTGCACGAATTTGGTATCCGGTTTTTCGGTCAGCTGGCTGCGTAAGTTGTTATTCAGTGTACTTGAGGTCTTGGATCCCCAGGTGTGAACACTTTAATGGGTACCAGAGGATTTTATCACAGGGTCCACACACCTGGAGCTCTCTCCCTGCTGATATCCGCGGCATCGTCGATACGCTTCGTTCAAATCGAAATTTAAAACTCAGTATTTTCCACTTCTCTCTCCAAGTATACTCAGGTTTGTGTTCAGCGCAGTTTGTTATTTTTGTTATCAATCACTGGCGCTTTATAAATTTTTCTGCTATTTTCTATTTCATTTTTAACTAGACAAAGCAGCACAACGACGTGTTTGAGAGAAGTGAAGAGAATGTTCTCCACCGATGCTGGTGTTGACGTATGTTTAGGGGTTGGGAGGCAATTAAATTTTGAACATTTGATGTACATTTCAAAACAGGGGTTGAAACTCCAACTAGGTTGAGGATTACAAGGAGTTGTGAACCAATTGCGATGTTAATGTTCTCGGCATCACGGCATCGGGCCCAGTTAATTTTTACGCAAACACTTGCTGCGGGGGCGCACAAAGCTGAGGGTGTGAATATGATGTGGACAGTTATTGGTCCTCTCAACTTCCCTCGCCTCGAGGCATTGCAGTTCCTACAGAAGGATACATAAATAGGAGGACTTGCACTGCCTTACATAACAAAGGTACCATGCCGTATCACACGGAATTAGTTTTTAACGGTTCGTTAAGTAGGTAATAACTAACTGCACTCCCATCTGTTTAATCATTGATCGTGAATAACAATCTCGACGCTATTAGATCCCCGCTAGCAGTCAGTAAGCTACCACGCTCAAATGAGTCACACGATCTACCGATTGACACTTTTATAGCATCCTGTATGATAGCACAGCTTCGAAAAGTTGGCAGTCAGCACACGATTATTGCAAGAAACTACACTCACGCATGGCGGGTAAAACCAACCGAATAGGCAGGGCCCCTGCGAAGGGGGGGGGGTGCTGGGGTGCTGCAGCACCCCCAGATTTTTCTGACTGGGTGCGGAGCACCCCTACTGATTTCAGGTTATTGTGTCCGCACCCCCTGTCGATTTTTGAGCTTAAAGGCTGTCATGAATCAATATTTGCACGAATTTGGTATCCGGTTTTTCGGTCAGCTGGCTGCGTAAGTTGTTATTCAGTGTCTTGAATGGTAATACTCATATCTTATTAGATTGTTAAATTTTTTGTTGAGAAGGCCGGAATGCAAAAGAAAAAAAAAATCCGCTCTGCGGGCGCGGTATCCTATCTTTTTCCGTTACATGTAGAATACAGTGGGCCCACGTTACAATCAGAAAATGACTGTCAGATTTTCTGTCAAATATGATTTTTGTCCATACGTGTCATCTTCAAGTGTGGCCGTGAACATAGATAGGCCATGAGGAGAATTTGTTTTAGAACTTGATTCATGTTGCGCCCCCCCCCCTCCCCACTACAAAATGCCGGAATCCAACTGCGATTTTCCTAACACTGCACATAGTTTAGTCTACTTCTGATCCTTATTGTTGAGATTGCTTTGCCATCTTGACGTGCTGTTTTTAATAGAGGATGAAAGCCATATGTAACAAAAACAGCAGGGCAGGGGGATCGTGCACATTAGTATGGAGGTTTACGTGGTTGACTTATGTAACTAGACAGGCGCGGAGCGGGCGAAACAATTCTGAGACATGTGAAATTTGGACGAACATTTGAGCGGATACTATCTGAAAAATTTGACCAAATGTCTGCTGACTGGCTTCAATTCCCTTCAATCAAATGCACCGAAAAATGCGCACAGTTTCCATGACAGTGATGTCAAGCAACTTGTGCATCTGCATCAGCCTCCAACCCAATTGGAAGGGTCCTCGATGGAATATTCTCTAATACATGGCTATGGTAAGAATGGACACCATGATGAAGAAATGTAAAGATTAACAGCGATCAGTTTTCCCGAAAGTTACTGTCAATTTCAGTGATTGCATACTGCCAACGTCTCGGGAAGTTCCGCCCCTGCAATCTGATGGGAGGGGGGGGGGGGGTTGTTTTGTAAGACTATTTTTCTTGTACGGTACGCGTCAACTGTGTGACGCGAATTGTAATGAATACACCGTAAGATCAATTCCTTCAAGAGTGTTTCTTGAGATATACATTTCAGAAATTTATTGTCAATTTTGGGGATGTTGCTTACTGCCATAAAACATGGGAAGCACCGTTTCTGACAATCTGGGGGATTCATAAGGCTCAAAATTTCCTTGTACCTATACGAGACCACTGATGCTCGCACAAATTGTAAGGATTAAAATTACATTGAAAAAAAAGGAAAAAAATAAAAAGTTTTTTGGTTATGCGTTTTACCCATGCTAGAATGCCAAGATTTTTGGCTATAAGCTAAGGACTTCTTTCTGCAAGAGACTAAGAGCCACTCCTACTGGGTGTTACCCTGACTAGTATCTTCTTGGAATGCTCATGTAAACCAATCGCTGCCACGGCGAATCACACTCTTTCTTTGTTATGAGAATCTCATCATTGCCCACAAGGCGTCAAGGAGTCCGCCTACAAGACCTTAGTGCGACCCCTACTTGCATATACCCCGAGTGTGTGGGACCCTTATACTGCTAACTTAATTAATACCCTTGAATCTGTACAACGTGGGGCTGCTAATTCTGCTTGAACGACTTCAAATCTAGTTCCTCCGGGGCCGTTGCCAATATGATGAAGGAGTTGGGATGGCTGCCTCTTGCAACCAGGTGTCGTGTTCGAGGGCTCACTATTTTTTATAAGGCAAACAATGGTCACCTTTCGACTCCCATTAGTGCAGCAGTCACCTGTAATCGACCCTCTCGGCACACACCAACACTATAGCTCGTTCACACTAGCAGCAAATAAAGACTGCTATAAGTTTTCCTTCTTCCCGAAACGTTCAGAGATTGGAACAATCTACCTGAAGCATCGGAACATCAACGATAGGACAAGTTGTCCAAGCGGCAGTCAGAGTTCATCTCGCTGCCAATCATGATTAATTCTGTTTTTTCACGCATGCACACCCTATCCTGACCGCTTGGTTCCAACCGGACGTTGCCATATCCCCCTCAAGATCAAGAACGTTTCTAGAAATATGAATTCTGAAATTTATTGCCAGTTTTGGAGACATTGCTTACTGTCATACGGTCCGAGAATGCGGTTTCCTTCAATCTGAGGAGGGGGGGGGGGGGTCGTGAAACAAACAAATTCTTTTACCATACGCGTCAACATCTGACGGTGGCCCGAATTGTCCGGAATAAGCATGGATCAGTTCCTTCAAGAATGTTTCTTGAAATAAAAAAATCGGGAATTCATTGACGTTTTTAGGGTTGTTGCATGCTTACTCTCCTTAATTACCCCAGAAGTGGCCGTTTCCTGCAATCTGGGGGTCTGTAAAACTTCAAATTCCCCTTGTTCGCTACGCGCCAACCCATGGTGGCGCTCCGCTTAGATGGTGCTACTCTCATATGTTCCCGCAATATTCAACACAGATCGCGCCGCCCCGATCATTCCACACCTGAAAGACAGTGAAATAATTATTATGAAGTGATAATATGAACAGCAGGACCTTCCTCCCTTATACCCCTCCACTGACGGCGGTCCATATGGGGACCCTGAGTTGACTTTTCCCCTTACAACCAGAAACCTGGCTATTACGCCCGCTGTTCACGTTATTTTGCTTTCGTCCATGGGTCGCCCTTGCCTCGTGCTGCTAATTAACAGATTAGGGTACCGTTACCGCGGGTAAATCAGGGTGTACTGTACGTCCAATCGGAATCACGCCATTCGCTATGAATAACTATAAAAAAGGATAAAAAATTGCAAAAGAAAAAATCTGAAAAATGAAAATGACGAAATTATAGGTTTTCCTGTAGGGGGTAGGGTGAGGTGTCTTTTGTCAGGAAAGTTCAGCACCCCCAGTATAAAAATCGTTCGCAGGGGCCTGCTGAGCAGTAAATGATCTTTGAGGCAGACGAAATTCAGAAGAAAGAATCGGCAATGCTTCGTCTATAACGCCTTGACTAGCTACGATCACTGACCGAGCACCCCACTTACATGAGTAGAATGTGAGGCGATGACCGCAACACAGTAGCTACTACAACAGTACAAGTGGCCAGACGTTCGATCGAAAAATAGTGTCCGCTTTTTAACCCAGGTGTCCGGGACTACCCAGGTATACTTACAAGTGGCCAGACTGGCAGCGAGCGTTGCGGCGACTTCCTCTAGTGCGAGTTCAAAACAACACGGTCACTCTCTGGAAAATCAACTGCAGTGAATTTCCAAGCGTCGCAAGAGGTTAACGGTCGCCGTAAGCGTTTAGGTCTCAAGCTGTTGATCACTCTACGACACATGGCGCGCGGTGACGATCGGGAGATGGCATACAATTGTCGGGTCGATGATTCCCGCAATGGTGCCGGTTTGCTCTGGGTCAAACTGAAATGGGTCCTGGCGCCTGGACAACCTTCTAGAAGTCTCCGAGAAAAGCCTCTGCCAGGTGACGTGTATTTGTCCTCAAACTTTGATAGTCAAAGAAGGGGGCAACGCGTTCCGGATTAAAAAAAAATATAAAAAAAACGTTGATGAACCCTGTGTCCATCAAGGAATGGAACCCAGGAGAACCGTTCTTCTGAAGACTGTTTTAAATATTACTACGTATTGTTGCTGGGCCTAAGAATACCATCAGAACAAAATAGGAGTTGGAATTGATTCCGTTACGTGGCTGGCTTATTGACCATTGTGCAATCAGTAATACAATGCTGGCCTTACTGAGAAATAAAATATTTTTATTGATATTCCCACAAGGATTTTATTTTTCAATGGATATGTCTCACCCCACCTTGATTCTTTGTACCTCGTTTGGGTCGTGCTCTCCAGGATATCAATGGAATCGAAAACCTTAAACGTGCTGTGGTAATTATACTAATGCCTCAATTTTGATAACAACTGATAGGTCTGTTTGAATTACTAGCGCTTCGAGCAGAAACAAGTAACAATGGTATATAATCACTTCAAATGGTTGAGCCCCGGATTACCTGAAAGAGTGTTTACTCATACTAATACTATTCATGACCATATCATTGGATCTACATCCTCTGATAACCTGGTATTCCAACGAGGAAGGACGGAACTTAACAAGAGCTATTTCACAAATAAAAACAGGGAGCAACCTTTATGGAATCACTTCCCCACTAATGTAAGAGCAACCCCCCAATATGTGTCAATTTAGGCAAGTTTCGAAATGTTTATGATCAAATCCTTAATGTTTTAAGAAGTCTTTACATTTTCTCAATTCGACATCCTTTTTGACTGCACTGTAATTGTGTAATGTAATTTTATTACGATGCGGTCTTTTTTCATATCAACCTCGATTATCATGATCTTCCTACTGTTTATGTTACACATATATTTTAATTCTTATTCCTATTGATTTTTATATGAGTGCCAATTCCTTTGACTGTTTGAACTTCTACGGATAATTTTTTTATAATTAGTTCCTTCTACTTTCATTGTTAACTATTTGTACATTCTCTCCATTTTTATGTTGTATTTTGTTTTACTATCCATTGTTTATATGCTAGGGCCTCGGGGAGATAGCCTCTGGCTAACCGAGTTACCCCCCTGAAACAAAGTCGAAATAAAATAAATAAACAGAAAGACCATGAATCTATCTATCTATCATTATCTATCATCTATCATCTATCTATGGATTATCTGATCATTATCTATCTATCTAGCTAGTGTGTCAACACTGCACTTTTGGTTCCCCCAAACAGTCAATGCTGTGAGGGATGTCGACCAACTGGAAACATGTATTTCCCATGGAAATTGTGCTTTGTGAAGGTCAAGGTCAAATGTCAGTAAAGGGGCATTATAGGCCTGATGTGTAAACTTTCAAAAATGATTTCCTCAACAAATTTGGTTGGCACGTGCTGAGGTTCGGTCCAATATGGGTCTAAACAGCCTATTCTATGAAATTTCAAACAATAGTACTTAAAATGCATCTCCTCCAACAAGATTCCATTGGTGGTCTCAAGTACATGTAATGGTCCTGAGTAGAGGGCCCATCCGGGGTGGTTCGGCAATTTGGATCAAGCCCCAGTCTGGGCCCTAGGGCCCTTATATGAAAAAAATACTGCAAAATCTTGTTCTTTACAAAGTTTGTGGACAGTGCTGATGTTCGGTCATTTAATAGGTGGTCTAATGCATGCTACCTTTCAGGGTGACCAGGGATTTAGGTCCCAAGGCCGGTGTGGGCAGTGGGGCCCCGATTATGTGAAATTGTGTAAAAGCTTTTTATTCTACGAATTTCAGTGCACTTGCGACATCGGTCAGAATGATGGTCTAACACCATACATTTGGGGTGTTCAGGAATTTTTTGTCTAAGGTCCCACTTGGCCGAGGGCCCATTTTATTAAATTTCACACAATAATAGTACTTGAATGCATCTCCTCCTCAAGATTCAAATTGGGGTTCTCCAAGCTACATGTCATGGTGCGTGAGTATGTAGGTCCGTCCCATTGTATGAAAATACTGCAAAATCTTGTATCTTTTACAAATGTGTGCACAGGGCGATGTTCAGCATAAATGGCGTATGATAGCATGTAACTTCAGAGTGGCCAGGGGTTACAGGTCACAAGACCCAGGTGGGCCTTGGGCCGTCAGTGAAATTACGCAAAAGCTTCCTCTCTTTCAAATGTCCGTGCATGTGCTGACATTCGGTCATATGATGGTATAACAAGCCAACCTTTGGGGTGTCAGGAATTATGGTCTAAGGTCCCACTTGGCCCGTGGGGAGTTCATTTTATGAAATTCACACATGGTACTTCAAAGCATCTCCTTCCCACACAGATTCAATCGATGCTTCTTCCACAAGTTACCATGTAATTCCTTGTCTAGGGGACATTGGGGTGTTTGGGAATTTTGGGCGCAAGGCCAGTTTTGGCCATGGGGCCCATATATTGAAATTACTGCAAAAACTTGGATCTCCTACAAAATGTGTTGGCACAGTGCTCATGTACAGTCATAATGGTGGTTCAATGCATGCCTCATGGTGACAGGAATTAGGTCCTAAGGATCATGCTGGGCCCTATGGCCCATCATGTAGAATTACGCAAAAATGCTTCTCCTCTCGAATTTTGGTGCACAGTGATGACATTCAGCCATAATGATTGTCTAACAGCCGTACCTTTAGGGGTGTTCAGGAATTTGAGGGTCCACGGCCTACTTGGGCACGTGGCCCCATTTTATTGAAATTTCACCAATGGTTCTGAATTGCATCTCCTCCCAAAGATCAAGTGATTTTCTTCACAATGTCACTGCTGTGTTGTTTGTGGCTCTGCAGCGAGGAGGGTACCTGGAACTGGCAATTGACCAACCCAATGAAAAAAAAAAAAAAATTTCACAGTATTCTCAATGACGAATAGCTGGGGTTGCATAATTGTCGTCGGAAGACATAGGCGATGTTTTTCAATCGATGTGCGCAGCCATATTGGTATAAATAGAGGACAATTCGCTTTCGCGAGATGTCCTTATGGCGTGACTTGAACTGAGACACCTCTATAGGGCCTAATACAGAATCAATACAAACATGTACCTGTGGGGAAACCCGGTATCATTGACCTATAAACTTACTCAAATCGTTCACAAGATACGGAAGGAGAATTTGATTCCTGTTTTGTGATTTTACTCTCGGATCTAAACCGAACAATTACATAATATCATTATTCCTCAAATATAGTGAATTCCCTTTTTGGATTTTTCAAACAACGTGACAGATGCCATACAAAATGTTAGAGCTAAAGGGGATCATTGATCGTGTATTGTATTTCTGCATCCCCACAGAAACTCAAACTGCTTCTTCGGAAAATTCCATCACCTACAATGTTTTTCTCTTTCATAATCAAATCTCCTCCAAACTACTACCGGTGTCTACGTTGTTGATTTATGTTAGTTTGCTTGTAAAAAAATGTTTTTCCTCGCTATAGTATTATTCCAAGCATTTGATGACCATGGATGAGAGTTAGCTCATGTTGCCAAGTGAGAAAAGGCAACGTCCATTATAACAAGGCGAAGCGATTATCGCACCGGAGCATCAATCAGCGTTCGGGAAGCTCCGTATAGATCTTGCACATAATATTGAACTGCCTACAGGCCATATCAATCATCATAACAATATTTGCGCAGCCTCGACATTATATCACAACATTTGAGAAATTTATTAATTTCAGGCGTACCAGGTACCAGTCCAGTTCATATTCAACAATCTCACCGAGGGCAACTCAGCAATCACCTCTTCTGACTGAGCCAATTGCTCAATGGATATTTTCTCAATCACTACAGAGAGTAGTGACCCAATGCCGTCTTTAATCCACTCTGTACCATGCCCATTCTGAACAGGGAGTAGAAACTTTAGATGAACTTCATGAGAATAATTCAAGTGGACCAGATGGTATCTCACCATATGTCCTGATGATACGCTCAACTACCATGGCTCCTTTCAAAACTTTCTATCATAAATTATTCAACAGCGGTCAGCTGCTTCGGGATTGGAATATGGCTTCAACGATCTCTCAAAATAGAGAATCCATCGGATCCTGCAAATTACAGGCTAGATCCAGCCCATGTACTATGAAACCGAGTGGTTGCCATGATTTGGTAGCGCGTCGGCCTTATACCGGGAGAACGGATGCGCATCCCGTCGGGTCATACCAAAATTCTTAAATGAACCTGTGCTTTCTCGCTGGAAGCTCAGCACGAGGGATTGGACTAGAGACGAACGAGGTGTAGGCAATTCACGAGTTGCCGTCTGTGTGCGATTACTCCTCACCTCCCACATTAAGGTACCCCAAAGAGGCATTGCCCTGTCCGTGTTCATGGTGAAGGTTCGCAGCTGATAATAGTTGCAGTATCCGTCTGTACCTTGCTGGGCCTCGAATAGGTTCGATCGTCTGTGCTCGGCAAGTATACTATTGAAAAAGGAATACTATACTTTTTCACCTCACAAGCTCCCCACTTCCAAACTCCTGGTAACGTTATCTAGTACCATCTTATGAACAATTTGGATCGTCTTGGTCCTATGACCTGATGTAGTCCGTTATTCATTGTAGACTGTTTTCAATTTACGCTCGTCGTCAGCGTCTTAAAATTAATTTGGATGCCATTGCTGTCCCACCTAACCACCAAACACCGATTAACAAAGTCATATATTAGCTCATAAATGTGCGGCTATTTGTTGTTCAGTCTTCAAGACCGTTATAATTGGATTATCATACACTGCTCTGTGCGCGTGTGTGCATATGCAGTGGTCTGTACTGACAGTGACATTAGTTAGATTATTACGTTTCAAGCAGTCATTGGGCAAATCGCAATACTTAGATGAAATTCCGAGGCGATCACGACATCTATTTCGCGATTATCAGTGAGTTTGGACGTTGGCTGCTTTAATGTCGGAAGGTTCATGTTATTCTTGTGTATCTATGCCTGGTCATTACTGATAATTGCGATTGCAGAGTCCTAACACACGAACAACGTTTACTGACGATCAGTCGTTATATGCAAGCAGTCCGCTTATAGCACAAACCAGTGACTACTGTTTATCAAAGTGACAAAGCCAAGGACAAGGATATCGATTGAGGGCTATATTGCGTACATACCTTGCGTCACTAGATATGCTGACGGCTGTTACTATACGACATTGAGCGAATGTACAATGATATTACATCAAGGTTGAATGACATAATCACTGTAGAAGTAATTTCGAATATATATCATAACAAACAATGGGATATCATTATATAATCAAGCTACCAGGAGGAGCCACTCCAAGTGGTCGCTTCTTCATGAAATCAAAGCTTAGCGATGAGATCGCTGCTGGATATTGCACTGCACTTGGGGTGCTGGTGATAGTGCGGGAAAGAAAGGATTCACAAAAATGTGACATCACGCATGTTGTTCATCAGTATTTTGATTCGCCCTAATGTGGTTGGCGCCTAAGATATGAATTTCCGATTGCTCCTCGATATTTCATAACAAACGCCGGGGAAACGTGGAATTGTTTCAACATTCCCTTTTCTGACTGATATCATAGAGCAACATATGCATGTCTTCAGTGTGACAGAATATAATGGAATAGACCTGGACATTCCCGGCACGATGAAAAACATATATATACCACGTCGCCGGAATCACTACTGGAGTTACCTGGCCTTGAAGTAATACTATTCAACTAGAAATGGGGTCCAGGCTTGTTGCACTTCACGTTGCCCGAGCGACCGCCACTGGTCCGACGTCCGGAGCTCGGTCACTTGGCCCACTCACCTACTCGTGTAGGTAAGAAGGAAGAGGAAACGTGTTTTCAATTCCTTCTCAGCATTCTCTGTTGGGGGAGTAACATGACTGGGGTTCATCATTTTGGGGTGAATGAATTCAATTGCATCCCGTTATTTTTTATCTCCTCCTAATTTAAAATTACAGTTGTAAGAATAATGCCCAATCTAAAACGCCTGATCCTTGACATTGTAAATCACTGCTTGTAACTCTACTAAGGAAAACATTTGTGTGAACAGGATGAATGCTCAGCGCGTCGCCCTTCACGACTGATTGAGATAATCTTTATATTCCGCATAGGTAATAGTCGGCTGAGTAGGCAGCAACAACTATGGAATATCTCAACGGCGCCTACGGCTCCCCTCCGATAGTTGGGGGGACGTACAAAAATGGAATATATTTTTACCATACTGTCGGGTATTCTCTATTGGAAGAAGGGGTAACGAGATCTACGTCGCCGCGAGTCACTGGTTTTTATGCGGGTGGAAGACTGGCAGAGAAAAAAAAATCTATGACAAACACGCGGAGAAAGGCTCAAAGGAAGAAATAAAAGTTGTAGACAGAGGGGGAGAAGACAGATGACAGCGTTTCAAATGTGAGAAGTTTTCGCCATTTGAATGAGAATGGAGTAACAGTCTCGGCAACGGGCTGCAGTAATGTAAGCAGTATAGCGGTAAATGCTGCATAACATCCGCATAACAGGACATGGGACGAGAAGCGAAACATAAACCTCCGGAGAACATTGCCCAACGAAGTGACTATATGAAAGGGAGAGAGACAGGGGAGGGAAGGGGAGGAAGAGGGAGAGGGGAACTGACACACATCTATGGTGCACAATAATGTATAGAGAAGAGCTGATAGAGTCATTTTTAGAGAATCTGATCACCTTAGACTGGATCATATCACTCAGCTCGGTAAGGCTCGGTGCATTTCAGTTTGTAGATCCGCAACAGATGCATATGTCCAAAATGTATATATAAATGATATATAGTATATATATATACCGGGTTACGATAGGAAGACAGCGCGCCAACTATGGGATGGCGTACACGATTTTTTATATATTGGACACATCGTGCAACACAAACTCATTGTTCTTGCAGTGTCATAAAACGTTCCGGAATCGGCAACGGAGTAATAAACCTTGGCCAGCTAAACAATAGGGGGAAAATTGCACTTTGAATTTTTGCACTTCTCTATTACTTCTAATACGTTCAAACCGTATCATACTACATTTATACAATTATGTTTAAATTGAGAGAGTAAACAATGTGTGTCTACTAATAATAATCACATATTATGTTATAATTTATGATTAGTCGTAGATAGATAAAATTGCCTGCAAATCACATCAGTTTGAAGTAACTTTTCCCATTCAGCAATGAGGTGCGACAGAATAACAACTCTTATTCAGCTGTGGAGTGTCCCCAAAATCATCACAAATTTAATTGACAGCAAATATCTCTTCGGATACGATGATAACAGTTGTATGCGCCTATGCCACGGTTTGGAATTTTTCACAAATAACAATTTTTAATAATTAAAGAGATACTTCCGTTGAATATACAAATGGCACCGTAATTCTATCTATACTCTAACTGGCCCAGTGTCTATGAACATGAACGTTTGGTTTTTTGTCGCGATGTCAGTGATTGATCCTTCGTCACAATTATCTCGATATCCACAGCACAGAGTTCCGGCTGAGATTTAGGGTCCTCATTCTGCTGACCTGGGTGAAGTTTAGTGATGAAAGTTGGATCTGAATTATTCATAGAAAATTCTAAAAAAATTGAATTTGGTCCTAACCGAGGCTCTACTACACTCGATTCGATCAAGTTGACCAGCTGAAAGCTTTACTGTACAAACGTAGCTCGCGCCAGCCCATAGGCAACACTACGGCAGTACGAGAATTGTGTCGCTCGGCCAAGAGAACATCTACAAGTGAGCGTGTATAGCATGCAAGGTTTTCCATATATGCATAGCGCTATTCATCCTAGCCGGCAGACAACGACATCTGCCTATACTGGTTTGACGCTGCTATGTAGAAATTGGATATGAACAATACGTCATGGTTTTGTAACTTTACTATGTCTATGTGCGAGGCATATACAACCGAATATTGGCATCAGTCGCTCTACAGGGAAAAAATGCCCTGGAGGGAAAAAATGCCCCTGGGGAAAATGACTCCTTTCCAACCAACCAGTGCTGGACGGCGATTGCACTCGTTGCGTTTATATAACATGCACACATACTAACACTTTTTACATCCAGTTGCTCTACCAGGATTTGGCTCTGCGGCTTCCCTGCAGTTCAAAGTCAGAGTAACTCAAACTCAAACACATACTACAAATGCGATTGTTCTTCAGTGAACGTGTTCGATTGATCCCGTCAAATCACTACCAAACGAAAACTTTGCCTCTTCAATTGTTCGAGAGGCGTGACATTTCGTCGATACTCATGATGGAACTCTAATTGTCCAAAACGAACAATACTTCTTGAAGTCCTGTTGCTACCTGACGATAAATGATCGCAAAGCATCCTTAGGCTCCACCTGCGTCAGAGACCGAAATGCCTCCGACGTCGTAATACGTCAAGGTAGACGGTACTTATCCTGACATAAATAAATAACGTTTCGATAGGTGCTCAATAAGGAGCTCGCCTTCTGTTCAGCTAGAAGGCAATATACCTAAGACAATATGAAAGAACTGACGAGACGACATAGTTTTACGATAGTGTAATACTCATCTAAAACTTTCCCCTCTTATTACGTCAATTCAGAATGCAGAAGGCTTGATCTAATCACCCAGAGTATGTGACAGGCGTTGTGGTTGGTTTGAAATACTTATTCTCAGCAAATACTTCTTAAGTGGAAGATGAAGCTAATTCGCAGCACTCTCTCTCTCTCTCTCTCTTTAGGCTGACATTATCATCAAACGGACAATTGGTAGTTTGATCTTCAAACATCTTAGTGATAACTGTAGCCTGTGTCCAGGTTAATGCAGTGAAAAAGAAGTTACGACACATCAACAACACACGCATATGTACCACCATTACGCATTTACTATATGAGATGATTGAGGTACTGATAATCGGCTTTCAACAGTTGTTATAGTTAACAATACTCATAGAGTATCCGCTATGTACTGGTGTACCTCGTTCGTCACATCCGATGTCACCGAGTTTCTGGGATTTCAAAGCCAATACCAAGAGGCATGCTTCCCGTCGTCGTGTACAGCATCACGCGATTACATAAAATAGTAATACACGGTAATTAACTTTCCTATGGAATGAGAACGTATATTTCGTGCTCTGTTTGTTTTGTGTGCCGCATACAAGTTAACCTTTACGAGTTTTTTTGGCGTCCTTTTGGTCAATTATCCGATTAGGAGAAACACGGGAAAGTATTCATGGTCAACACGCATGAGCGAAGAGAAACATACAGTATATAACCAATGAATAGATGTGGTAGTAGTCGTCTGAATAATTGGGGTTTGAGAGATTGGAGACTTCATACTTTTTTTGAAATGAAACAGATTCAATTCATCAAGGATTAACCGAGAAAGCCATCCAGGCGGGATTTAGTTATTGGGCCCACAAGCAAGAATCACAATCAAGAAACCACAATTGTTCAAATATCCATCAGAGTGAATCCAATCTAAACCGGAAACGATAGAATCCTTGTACTCCATATAAGGAAACTTATCTAATTCGATGTTATGTTCACAAAGTTCTCAGACTCTCGGACCAACCAGTATGCTAACTGACCAAACCTGTTCATTAGTACGCCGTCGTACGCACCCATCGTAACATAGAATTGCTCCTTCCCATGATTTTCCTAGTCATCGTTATCGTCGATATTGTACGTGGATAACTGAGAAGCTACTGTCAAAAAGCCTAATATAATAATAGAGCATTCTATATAGCGCATTCCCCGTCGACAGACCCCCAATGCGCTGAACACAAAATCAAAACAAGCAGCAAAGGCTAATTAATTAACAAAACGATACGTCTTAAGATTACGCTTAAATCGTCCCAGCGACTTGGAGTTCCTCACCTGGTTTGGTAGTCAGTTCCATAGTCTTGGAGCAGCATTGGCGAAGGTCCTTTCTCCATATGTGACGGATCTCACTGGGTTATGAGTTAACACGATGGATGCGTTTGACCGGAGTGTGGTCGACTTTGTTCTTTAATGGTAGATAGATCCATAGGTAACTCGGAGCCAGACCAACCAGCGGACTTATTTGTGAGAATCAGCAATTTATATTGAATCCCTTTCTCTACAGGTAGCCAGTGGAGTTTTTCCAGAATAGGCGTTATGATGACCCGTTTCGTGCTGAAGGTGATAGTCGAGCAGAGCTGTGTTTTGAACTCGCTGAATTTTGTCCAACTGAAACTTGGGGGAGACCATAGAGAATGCTGTTCACAGAGTCAAGCCGAGACGAACAAAAGCATGAACCAGTCTCTCGGTGCTATCACGGTCTAGATATTACGGATTTGACCAATCTTTCTGATGGTCAAAGATGCGGAACGACATACGTTATTAACATGCGGGGTAAGAGGGAGGTTGCAATCAACAATAACCCCCAGATCTTTAGCTTTGGGCACGGTTTTGTCGACAGTACAGTTCCCCCACAGTAATGGAGGAAACAGGCGGAGCTTTGGAAAACCGCGATGAGCGTGTGAGGCTTCGGTTTTAGTGTCGTTTAGGGCTAATCTGTTCCCAATTGTCCAGCTTTTATGTCTTCAATGCACATTTCAAGCTGCTGGAGAGAGGTCACCATGTCATTTGGGTCAAGGCTTACGTAAAGTTGAGTGTCGTCTGCGTCATGTACATACCATGTACCTGGTAGCGTTTGACGAGTCCTCGAGGGGAGCCACATACAGGCTGTAAATCTGAGGTCCCACAAAATGACCTTGAGAGACGCGCACACAGTAGGTCTCGTTGGTGCTCCAAGCGAAACTTGCTGTCGACGTAAGTAGGCGCTGAACCAATGGAGAGCGCTTCCATTGATACCATATCAGACCTGAGGATGTCATGATCGATGGTATCGAACGCAGCACTTAGGTCCAGAAGAACAAGCACTGCGTCATTCTTGCTGTCAAATTTACTCAACAATAGGTCGTTGAACCCTCGGACAATGGCAGTTCGCAGCTGTGATGTCGGCACGCAATTTGATGGTAAGGGTACAGATCATGTTTGCGAAGAGGTTTACTGTTGCAGTTATTGGACAGCAGCCTTTTCAATAGCCTTAGAAGGATTTTTAGATTTGAAATGCTGCGATCGCTGTGTAGCGATTGGGGTCAAGTGTATGTTTCTGCATGAGGGGTGTGATTTCCGCTCTCTTCAAGCTAGCAGGAAATACGCCAGAACATAACGCGAGTTATTATCCGTGTGATGGCAGGGAGGAGCTCAGGTAAGCATTGTTTGATCATCCATGTGGGCATTGGGTCAGAGGACATGATGTCGTGGCATTCCGTTCAACAAAGTACCAATCTATACTCTGTTAACGCACGGAAGGCACAAAAGTGTATGTGGTGTCGGTTGCATCAAACGCATGGATCAACAGTAGTTTTGACAATTGCATTGAGGTTTTCCGGGAATGTGATGACTTTCTGTCCTGAAAAAACATAGCAAAGTCGTCAGCCAGTGCCTCCGTGACTGATTGTTGCGGAATTTTCGTGACTTCTTGACCCACATGTTATTAACCAACATGGAAAAGCTCCTTCTAGTCACCACCGAGAAACTTGGGATTGGAGGTAGGGTCGAATTAGCGTCATCGAGGGCGCGTTGTTTCGCACACATTGTCGCAGAAAATTGGTTCGATCAACGTGCAGGGACGAAATTAACCCATTTTCTTTCATGTCGTCGAAGATCTTGTTTGAGCGCACGAAGTTCGTCCCCGTTACCATGGTGAGTGGAACGAGGTACCTGTCCGTGTTACTATGGAGCATGGCGGCAAGTAATGCGACAATCATTTGATTGAGATCATTTGCTGGTGACTGGCATGAGAGGGATGCACTGATATCTTTGCGAAGTTGATCCACATCGATATTGCGCAGTCTCCATACTTTGACCAGCTCCTTAGATGTAGATGGACCTGTGACGTCAACAGTGCAGGCAGGGTGGAAGCGAATTGACCTTGAGGGTTAGAATGCGTTTGTACTGTCACGGTTGTCAATTATAGGTGTTATTAACAGAGCGAGGGTGTGACCGCGGGTCATGTGGTCTCACCACTGACGTGCTTGAAGGCAGGTTATGATCGAAAAGAATAGTAATGGAAGGTTGAGGCCAATTCGACGCGTGATGGATTTCCATTTGAAGTGAAATACCCGCATAGGGTAAGTTATCACAGCTGGAAGAGACTCCAGCAAGGTCGAAAACTCGGGGAAGAACACTTCCGGGGTAGCAGGTTTTTCCTTGCTATATAGTGGTCGGTAAAGTATAATGAGTCGAATCGAGGCAGAGTGGGTTGATATGGAAAGTCGCCTGTTCAAAAAGAGCTGGCAAGTGTCGCGAACATTCTGTAACCTTGAACCCCTTCCGCAAAAACAAGAACACACCCCTCCAGCACGACTATTCTTGGGATGTTTAGGCAGTTGTAATTCAGGGCGTGGTATACTGTCACCGTTCCGCCAGGATTCTGTAATGGCTATGATATCGATTTAGTCGAATAAATTGTCCACCCAGCGATTGCCGTTTATTCGCAAAGGAACGGGCGTTCCAAAGAGCGAATCGGGGCCTGGCAATCGCTGATGACAGCGAGTTGACGCAATAGGAACCAGAGTTCTTTGATTGCCGTTCACTTGGTGTGCTTTGAGAGGAGGCTGTCGACACGACCCGTGTACTGGATTGGCCGAAAGTTGAGAGCCTTCCGCCCCGTTCCCGCGATGGCCGCCCTCGCTTTTCGTATACGACTATTTGCACGGCCCAATGGGGCCCATTGTGGGCTGACGTCAGTAATAGGTGAAGGGAATCTAGAAGGTCACAACAACTGCTTTAAGTGGACATGTTGTATACAAGAAGTAAAGTCCATCAAAATCCGATGGACATCCAGCGTACTGAAAGGCCTGCAAGCAGCTGCATGACTGCACTAATATGAGTCATTTATCATGCCCAAGTAGTACTTCGCTGGGCAAACCGATCAATAAATGTAATCCGTAATCCATGTGGCTTCAAACTGTGGGTATAGCTGACTACTGCAGACATGAGCGTTCCGGAAGGTTTCGTTGATTGACGATGTTAAGCCTGAACTGCTGATCCTATTCAATGTCCACACAAAAACAGAGAAATATAGTCACTATTCTGCTCACGTGAGGAAAATAATGCAATGATGCGTCGGCAAAACTAGCATAAAGCAAAAGAAATGGCCCCGTGAGAGCGGCTCCAGGCTGCTGCACAGGGTTGCAATCCTGAGAACACACCCTCAAAACAGCAGCCCAGAGTGGGACGTCATCACGAAAGCCAGGAGATCCCTATTGAGGCGAAGCAGGGGGAAACCGCGGCTGAAAGCTGAGGAGAAACATTCGATTGTAACAAGGGTGCGTAGGGGAGCGAGGTCCGCAAAAGGTAGACATTGAAAGCCGTCAGTCTTTATGGTTTGGCTGCGATGGGTACTGCCGGAACCAGAGCTGATATTTGAGCTCGGAACCCTCACAAGAATCTTTCGAGCAAGCACGGTATATTGTGGAAGGTGCAGACAAAAATCAATCAACCCACTTCCTGGACGTAACCTTTGACCTCAGCTTACGGCAAAACCCTATGAAAGTCCAAGACCGATGACATCGACACACACGCAACATATCCGACAATCCTTCCTATATTTTATCACGGTTAATTTGAGCCACTTTCCCCATGGTCATAAGCTCCACACTCATACGAGCCAGCATAAGCAGGCTCATAACGGCCTTAACACCCATTTCACGAGAAAGCCAACCCATGTTCCTCCACCTCAGGTACCCGATCTTGCAAGGCCGCATCGTCTTTATAGAGGCCCCAATAGAATTGCGTGGGGGATTCAAAGGTTACATTGTTGTGGTGTTCAAGAGAAGGTTATAACAAACACAGCAGATCATTCGGGCATAGGCGCTCCTCACATAACATAAATTGTCTAAGTCTTTGTGGAAGCTGATGGATAGGGGCGCATATTACCTCCATAGAAATTATGAAGCGACCCAGCACCTTGAGCGGCCGCCGAACCGTCAATTGGGACACGGCGCTCATATCGTTTTTCAGTTGAACCCGAAAACGTTCGCAATACAAATTTCACCATGCTTCCTATAACTGCTGTTCATGTAGCCTGTTCGATTTAGGTCTACTATGCACGATTAAGTAGAAATTTTGTCAGTGTAGCTTTATTGGAAGAATGAGAATAATTTTATTAATTCACAACATTGTTGTCAGTATGCCTTGTAAACAAGGACAGAACCTAAAATAGATGAGACGTGGAAACAGCATTAAAAAGTCCTTACTGTTACATTTTATATCAGGGCATTATTCTATGCTAATGATTCCGTGTATGCATGCATAAGCACAAGAACGAAACATCCCATAGGTTCAACCTCTCTAGCAGATGTTTTTTTTTTTTTTTTGCTAGCACTCTGAGATTGTTATTGATTCATTTGAGGCTTCCGATGATGGTTAATCCGCACGGGTATTCACCCGAACCCGTTTATTTGGAAATTTTGCGAGCAATGATAACATGATCTACACCACGACCTTTCCGTGTTGGTACTGATTGGGACTCCAGGTAAACGTGTTCATGAATGTAGGCATGGGAATGAGCTCGCCAGATGACAATTCTAATCAACGACGCCTCCTACGAGAGAAGAGAGAGAGAGACGAGAGAGAATTATTGAATCATTTTTCCAGAAAAAAAAATATCGGAATATGATGGGGGGTGACAGTATAATCCAGGAACCGGTAATCGCTCAAAAATATAGTGTGATTCAGCGTAGAAGGTACGGATTGAAACGAATGATTGATGTTTCTGCTGAGTTCTTAACGAAGTATTTCATTAATGAAAACGTCGTCTGACATTTTCTTTCCATTCTTTTATATAGCTAGAACAGGATGTTTGTAATGGTTGCATAGCGACTGGTTAGGTGAGATGAGGTTGCAAGACAGGTATTCCAATTTTCCGTCATCGTTAGATGAGGATATAGATGATTGGTGCGAACGGAAACGTTTTCCCAATTCACGCACGGAGAGCATGGATTTCTCCAGGATACACAAACATAAGGATTTGCACTCTCGGAGAACAATCTCGACGGGTAATGACTATTGATCAAGAACATCATGCAAATCTAGGTCATATAATAAAATGATGAAATAAGGTAAGAATGGATGACCTGTGATGATATTCATCGAAACAGATTTGTATTTTAGCAGAAGAGCGATCAGAGGCAGCTTCCGAACAATGCGATTAATGAGTGTTGGTTGGGTTTGAGTTGCATTGATAGTGGGATAAAACATCATGTAAAATGTAATTACGATATCTTTGTAGTAACTTGTGCCTGGCCCGGGTTAACTCATAGGTTCACAAGTTACATCAATGGAGGGACTAGACGTTTAGTAAGTGACCTATATCAGGAATCAAATATACAATAATTGCCCCGCAATTTCCCATTCGAACGTTATGAAACAGTGCACTCCGATTGGAAAACGATGAAAATTATTTTATTAAAACGGGAAAAATGCCAAAGAAAATTCAAATCGGTACCGCTTCAGATTGTTGTGAATGCTAGTCCAAAATAAACTGAATTTTTCATGTTTTTTTTTTTTTTAAAAATTGAAACAGGAGATCAAACCTAATCAGGGGGCCGGTAGGCAAACTGAGGAAAATTGTAAGATGCCGCTACTTTTTTTCGTCAGTACACGGGAATAATGTACCTGACAAAAAGTCAGGTCTGCTGAAATTTAGCGTTTGTTGATTTACACGTTTGTTGTGCGTTTCATTATTGTATTTTTCTATTTGTTTTATTTTTAGGTTCTGATCTTTGTATTTCCTCAGTGCACTTGTTTTATCATTTCTACGATGGTTCCCCTCCCGATATCGTAGATATTGTGGTTGTCGTGGTGGGAAAAAACAAAAGGCCCGCTGTTGAACACCATCATTACGGGTCACGGAAAGCCGGCAAGTCTCATAAGCGCGTTTCTGGTTCTAGCAGCAATGGCACTAATATAATTTCTGAAATCTCCAGTGAGCTGCAGTCCTGGCGCTAACCATTCTCCTCAAGTTCGTTTTACATCTTGGAATGCCAGATCCATTCATGCAAAAAAACAGGTTTCCTTATGTGACTCGTTTAGTGCCAACTTGATATTATGGCTATTACTGAAATTGGCTGACTGGCCGACCGCAGGGACGATCAGGGGATTTCAGATTTCATGTTGATGATGTGAATGGACCTGATGCTCTAAGCTACTCCAATTATGGATACTTACAACCTTCAGCAACAAGTTCGTGAGCCAACGCATACATGCAATCACACTCTGGACTTACTCATCTCCAAGCGGAGGACAACAAGCTGTAAGTGTCTTAACATACACCATGCCTTACTGTCTGACCACTCTGCAATTAAGTGTTAGTCCTACATCTGCCGTTCCGAGGCCTTGCTCCAAGTAAATAACAACCCGTGCTCTCCATAATGTCAGCAGAGATGACTTCTGTGATCACATCCAGGCTTCTCTTCCTTTATTGCCCCCGCTTTTGGACCGTATTCCCTGTTAATCGGATGCAATAACAGCCTCGCTAGTGCACTTGACAAGCCATGCTCCTCTAGCGCACAGGACTGTATTCTTCAATCCTCATGCACATGGTATCTGATACTGTTCGTGCAGGCAATAGAGAGCGTCGTCGTCCTTGAAATGAACGCAGTGGCTGCCTCCAGACTTGCTGCAGACAAGGACATTATTTTGGATCAGTGTTAGTAAATACAAGAGTCGCCTTGTTACCATGAATCCGACCAGCACAATGATATTATTTCACAGTCTGATCAAAAGAACCTTTTCCTTGTCATTAAAAAACTCACTTCTTCTTCTCCCAATGCACAAAGATCCCTGCCACTCTGGAAAGCTGTTGAAAAAATTTGGCTAATTCCTTCATTGAGTTTTTTCACATACGTTCAGAAAACCCTCCGTGCGGGTCGGATCCTTATCTACAATCTACATCAATCACTCTCCTGTTGTTGCTACTGATCAGTCTTGTCCAGCGCTTTAATATTTTTCTGAGGTTCCGAGATGAGTACTCTCTCGGATCATCAGGCTCTCTTCCGTCAATCTTGCTCTTTTGAATCCTTGCCTGCCCAATTTCTCGAATTCGCTCTTCACCTGTTTCTTCTTTACTTTCGATTGTCCAAAAAAAAAATCCTTGCTTCCCGTGTTTTCCTCTCAGCGCTGAAGCATGCGTGTGTCCCTCTGCTTCTTAAAGCCAGTTTGGTGTTGAGAGTTTTGGTTTGCACTACCCGCCCATCTCAAATCTTCCTTTTTTAGAAGGTTAATGGACGAGTGGGTTTCGACACTGCAACATTATTTTTGTTGCGACAGCAGTCGGCTTAAACCTGCCTTTCCACAGCACTGAAACTGCACTGCTCCGTGTTCAGAATGACATCTTATCCGCATCTTATGCGCTCATGAAGCTTTCTGATGCTAACTACTTGATTCCAAGTACAGCGGTCGATACTGTGACCACCCTCTCAGCTGATTGATCGCCTCACTATGAGATACGCTATTACTGGTAAGGCACTTGAGTGGTTTGTAGCTACTTCTTGTTGTGGAATCTTTGTTGTGAGTCCCTCAGGGGATCTGCCATCGGCCCTGCATCTATACTGTTCAGTGCGCCTCTTCATTATATATTGCGCGCGGCCCACGGATCTAGTCTGTCTTATATGCTGATGACATCCAGCTCTATCTGACATTCGACTCTTCCGATCGGGCAGCTGCTGTGAGAAAGATGGAAGCATGTATCACCCACATAAGATCCTGGTGCCGTTCCATTATGCTTGTGCTGAATCGTCACACCATCCTGCAATCAAAGTCGCAATTTCTGTTGTTGAACCTGATTTCTCCAGCTCGCAATTTAGGAATGAATTATGAGTACTCCCTTCAGAATGTCTTGTAATGTGCAACCCATTTTGTAAAGGCCCCTGCAAATGTGCAATTAGAACGATAGGGAACATCACCAGTACCTCGAATCAGAAGTCACTCCCCCACCATCTGATCAATGCTTTGTCACACCCAGCTGGATTGCTTGTAATTCCTTGTTATTTACATGGTCTCCCTGACTATGCTTATTAACAAGCTTTCAGCGCGTGCAGAACATTGCTGCTCGTCTTATTTCTCGTGTTCCTCGTCATGAGCATTTCACTCCACTGCTTATAACAGCTTACTGGCTCCCAGTAGGCGAGAATTGCTTTTAAGATACTCCTACCTGTGCATATATAAAGCAATCAACTGCATGGCCTCCTAGTTTCATCTCAGGGAGCTTGTACATCTTCATGTTCCTTCCATAGTCTCATTCGCCCTCTGCTGCGCCTCCCCTTGTAGATTACCGTTCTGGCTCCGACTTCACATACTTACTTTCAAGTCCATACGTTCCCCCATAATAGTTTCGCAGATTGCCAATAATTTGAAACAGTAAAAGAAAGATGGAGCGACTTAAAAGAGGTGCAACCGCCGAGCTTGTCAATTACCAGAGGTTATGACAATGATACCCTGGAACTATGAAGATGAACGAATGGAGGTTTAGGTGTCTGGAAGTTAGACTACTACGATACCAAAGTAACAGAGAGGATGTGTAATCCCGTGACCGAAACGCTTGTTTCGAATCTATCCAATCCTTCCTTGTTCTATAGTCATTACCATAATAAAACAGCATCAATGTTAATTTTTTTGTTTCCTTGAAAAATTCCTTAGTACGAATATTTATTCGGTATGCATAACTAACTATACTAGGTGAGCATGGGCGTAACGGGTGTACTATAGCTACTGAAGGTAATCTTAAATCGAACCCAAATGGAAATGGTGTGCTGAACTCAAGACAGAGATAAATACTGGCACCTGTGATAAACATTCTGTTGAATGAATCATAGTGCCTGAAGATAAAATAAGCTATAAATATTATTAACGGGAAACATATACATTGTGAAGAGTTCATGTTCTCGGGTTAAAGCCATTCGCTGTTCTTCATGGTCGCAATTCTTGGTCACTCCTTTGATTCCTCGACGAAACGAGGAATATATGCAGTCACGTCGTGTGTGTGTGGTTTGTGTGTTGGTGTTTGTGTGTGTGTGGTGTGTGTGTATTGTGTTGGACGCGCCCAGCTTGTAACACGATAACTTATCGGTCTGGGTCGGGAATCAGGCTCATACTTGGTAGTGTGTTTCCCATATGAGTACATGAACCCTATTGTTTTTTGGGTGTATCAGGTCAGAGGTCATCTAGGTCACCAGAGTTCAAAGTCTAAACACCTTGTAAACACAATAAGTCCAGATGGTATGGTCTGATCAAGTTGATTAGGGGGGGGTGGGATAGGGCTTTCTTATGGGGTACATGAACCCTATGTATTTAGTCAAGTCGTGAGTGCATTTGGTCAAATAGACAATTTGTGAAAATTCGAAATTATTTGTTGGCCCAATTTTGGCTTGTAACACGATAACTCGACCGCACCCACGGATGGATGAAGCTCATCTTGGTATTGTGTTCCCCATGATGAGTACATTAATGCCTGATTGTTTTGGGGTCGGGTCAGAGGTCATCTGAGGTCACAGAGGTCGAAGAAGTCTGAACCTTGTAAACACGATAAGTTCCAGAATGGTTGGTCGATCAAGGTCGAAATAGGTGTATAGTTTCGTAGTGTGGGAGTACTGCCCTATGTTTTTGGTTCAGTTCGGGAGTGAATTTTGGTGGCGAAAAGAAAATAGAAAATTTGGGAAAATTTGATATTTTGGCCACTTTTGGCTTGTAAACACGATAACTCGACCCCACCTGGATGAGCTGAGCTCATACTTATAATCGTGTGTTCTCACCATGTCAGATTTACATAAACCCTTCGTTTTGGGGTCAGGTCAGAGGTCATCTTGATGGTCACCAGGTCAAAGGTCTGAAACCTTGTAAACAGATAATTCCAAACAGTTGGTCCTTCAAGTTGAAATTTGGTTGTATAGCTTTCTAATGGGGAGTAAAGGACTCTATTGTTTTTGGTTCAGGTCGGGGTGAATTTTGGTCGAAAATAGAAAATTTGTGAAAATTCGATGTTTTGGCCAATTTTGGCTTGAAACAAACACTATAATCACTCGACCCAACCATTGGATAGATTGAAGCCTCATACTTGGTATGTGTGTTCCCCATGATGAGTACATGACCCTATATGTTTGGGGTCGGGTCAGAGTCCTTTGAGTCCCAGAGGTCTAGTCCTGCAAACCTTGTAAAAAAACAACCATTAAGTCCATATGGTTTTTGGTCTGATCAAGTTGAAATTAGGTGTATAGCTTTCTTATGGGGAGTACAGGACCCTATTGTTTTTGGTTCAGGTCGAGTGAGTTTTTGGGTCGAAAATATGCAAATTTGTGGTGCAATTCGAATTGTGGTTGGTGGCCCGAAAAAACATTTTTTTTTAATTAAATTTTGGCTTGTAACACGATAACTTGACTCCACCTGGATGGTGAAGCCATAACTTGGATGTGTGTTCCCCATGATGAGTACATGAACCCTAGAATCGGGTTTGGGGTCATGTGAGAGGACATCTGAGGTCCCTAGAGTTCAACGACCAGCCTGAAAAAACCTTGTGAAACCCGATCAGTCCAGAACGGTTGATCTGATCGGTTGAACTTAGGTGTGTATCTTTTCCTTATGGGGAGTACATGAACCCCAATATTTTGGTAAGGGCGGGTGAATAGGCTCATACTTGGTTTTGTGTATTCCCCATGATGTACATGAGCCCTCTTGTTTTTGGTAAAGGGCGGGGGTTGATGAGGCTCATACTTGTTTGTGTATTCCCACATGATGAGATACTGACCCTATTGTTCCTGCGGGTCAGGTTGAGGTCCTATAATGTTAACCCAGAGTTCAAAGTCCTGAAAACCTTAAATTTAGGTGTGTAGCTTTCTTACCAAGGTACAGGACCCTTTAGTTGGTTGGTAAGATAGGATTATGTCACGTTATGTTGCCCATAATGGATCTGTTACTATCTCTCCCGGTCTGTTCCCGTGTGTCTGGCTATGTGGTTGACAGAACGTCAAGGAATCACTAGCCTTTTGGTTTCGCCCGGTTAATATTTTATATTAATATAGTGTTGTATTTTTTTAATACAAGCGGTATTGAACCTTTTCCGCCTTCGCCCGGCTGTACCAAGGAAAGAGTAGTAATTTCCTACATATGGGCACTTCACTGGGTTAGCTAAGTTTTGCGTTGTGGTTTTCTGGCTGCTAAACAAGTTATCTCCCGAATACTTAGTGTGCGGTATGCTTAAAATCAACCGGCTAACTATGTGAGCATAGTTTGTAACGGTGTACGATAGCCACTAAAGGTACTCCTCATCTCAAATTAAAATCGAACACAATGGAATTGGTGTCTTTGTATCAGACATAATATGGACAATCTGTACGAAATTCTTGAATGAGCACATAGTGGCCTGTATGATAAAATAGGCTAAGAAAATAATTATTAACACACACCAACAATCTACAATGTGTGAATAGTGTGTGACCATGTTCTACGCGTTGAAGAGCCATTCCCTGTGGCGTGCTTCAAGGTTTCAACTTCTATGGTCCAGACCTTTTTATAATGATAAATTTGTTATTTATTAGACGCCTGATTTATATTTTTCACGATAAAAAAATAAGAGTATAATTCCTCATTTTCAGTTTCAACTGGGTTAGCTGAGTAAAATAACTGTAATTTGGTTTCTTTCTGCTAACAAGTTATTACTTACATGTTAATGAAACTTTGATAAATGACTTGTAATAATAGCAGAACGAGGAAATAGAATAAGACAGAAATGTTTTAGCTTAAGAACACTTTATCAAACTCTTATAGTAATCACATTCGACCTATTGTTCTACTATTTGGAAATGAAAGGTGTCCTCTAACCTAACCAGCTGATAGTACTTACAGAAGCCGCAGTCGTCAGTTCCTCTTGTGGATCACCGTGAACATACTAACCTAATTGAGTGTGAATGCATTCAAGAACACACTTGATTTATTTTTTCAGGATTGTGGGGGGCAGATTCTTTAAGCATCTGGGTTGTTTTTCACTTTCCTTGTCCTGATGTTTGTTCTCCAGGGTCTCTCTGAGGATTTTTTGTCCTTCCTTCCTTACCAACGCCTCTTTTCTTCACTAAATAAACTAGACCTTTTGAAGCTCGTTATATTGGAATTTACTACTGATATCATATCATTACTTCAGATAAGGGGAGGGGGAATCCCCCCTCCCCTTTGGAATTTTTTTTGATGTTTTTAAGCGTCTTAGATGCAACAATTGCGCTATTTATGGTCACTTTTTTCACATCTTGGTATTACGTAATTTGGCGAATGAGAGTCAAATTATGGATGCCAGTTACCCAAAAGAGGAAGTAACCATTTCAAGTAGCCTACAATGTGATAAACTGTACTCTTTGTTTCATTTTGCACCTTTGAATTGGGCATTAAGAAGTGAAATAACACTCACAAGCGCTCTCGGCTATGGAGCCGTTAATTCGGGCCGGGCCCTCTTCCCGATTGGCTCCATTGAACATCAGCTCGACTGTTGTCGACATGGAATCCTCCACACAAACTTGAAATTAGTCAATACTGACGTGTAATTTCACACTATCCAAGGACTTTGGGATGACCCTATGATTTGAGGTAATATAGGCGCCACTAACAACCGTTGAAAAATCTCTCCTTATCAGTGGCTTCACTAGACTTTTTCCTTAATGGGGGGTGCTGGGGGGGGGGGGCACAGGGGGGGCACAAGGGGGGGGGGCAAGAATTTAGCGGGGGCACAAAAAAATATCTAAGCGGAGCGCCACATGGTTGGCGCGGATCGTACAAGACAATTCTTGGTTGATCAAGCCCCCAGATTGCCGCGAAAGCGGAAATGAACTCTCCGAGCGTTTTAGGCTGTTATACCAGGTTGGAGTCAGAGGCCACCCAATCCGAGTCCGAGTCCAAGACCGAGTTCTCAGCATCGAGTCCGAGTCCAAGAACCCGAGTCCTCAAGATCCGAGTCCGAGTCGCGCCGAGTCCTTGTGTCCGAGTCCCGAGTTGAGTCCCCGAGTCCCCATTGAAACTCAGGCATTTCAATAGAAATTGATATAAAAAAAGGATGGATTTTTTCAAAACAGCAAATTTATGAGAAATAAAGTTGCATCACCCTCCCCTAAGGCAAATTGTAATAAAACGTAGATGTTGCCTCAGTTCCCAAATGATCTGCGAAAGAATTTGTATTGCGAAAATCCGAAAAGTTAAGTCCCAAAACACTGCATGATTGATGTTGAAATAAAAATTGGCGAGGAAGGAAAAAAGTTTTTGCGGGAAAAAATCCAAAACTGATCGCCATGTTCAAAAACACACAATCAGCAAAAAATCAAGTTCGTCAAAAATTAGGATGGCCGCTGGCGGAGCGGCTCGTGGCCACGACCACTTAACTTGAAACCATCAAGGATTTCAACTCAGGCGACAGTGTGCCAAGTTTTTGCCTCAACGGAAAATTGTGTTGGAAGTTATTGCGCACAAAAAAACAAAACAAAAAGTCTGTTGTCGGTGGGCGGTGGCGGCGAAGCAAAACCATTTTATCAACAGAAGTGGGTGATAATTACTTTCCCCCCCCCCCCACCCCTTCCGCTCTCCATCTCTATCCGTCTACATGCTATTTATCTATTGTTTTCATTTCCCACACCTCTACAAGAAATATTCAAGCTCAATGGCTTAATTGCTCCATGTGCACATGTCCTAAAACAGCCATTACTTTGTGTGGCTTTCAAGGGAAAAAGTGAATTTATTCGTTGTTTCAATTGTTCAGGAAGTTCCTATGTCACTGATTATGCATATAGCATTTTGCAAGTAACTATATAGTTAAGAATTCATAGAAAGATCTGGAATTTGCGGGCTTGGAATTGTGTTATCCTAACACACTTTGTGCATCGGGAAAATTACATTAAATTACACTTCAGTGCTTCATGTATCGATCCTACGGAAATCTGGATCATAATTTCTTTGATTGGGTCTTTTCAGGCGCGTTTGACAAAAATACACATTGGAAATATAATATTGTGCCTTGTGTGGGAAATTACATTATTGTGACATGTTTCGGCAAGGTGTCCAATCATTTCATTTTGCTACAAGACTTCCAAACTGAATCTGGAAAAAGAAAACGATTCTACTTTTGTTGACCACCGCCACATATGCGAAAATCGCGAGCGATAGTAGGCTGGCAATTTTCTTGGACAGTTGTGTAAATGTAATCGATCATCGATGGTGGTTATAACCGGGGTAGTCGATATTAGCGGCGATGGGCAAAGCCTATGAAAGACGATTTCCTCGGCAGTTAATACAGAATGAATATCGACATGCAATTTGAATATTTTTAGAACACATAATTTCTGTAGAGTGCAGATACATCAGCTAAATGCGTGTAGCCTACATGTGCATGTGTGCGGCGCGAGCAGCTCTGCTCTGCAAGGCTGTTAGATATGCAATCAATGTAGTGCATTATTATAGCTAGGGCGCTGCATGCTGACCGATACCGACGTGAGCCGCCAACTGTTGCGGTTCATGTGCACTGTTTATTTCAACGTGTACAACATTGGCTTGTTGTAGTCGACGGATGTGGGTGCCGTGACAAAGCAATCTCACAAACCAATCGTGAATTACAAAAAAAAACATGCATTTTAATCAGCATTGGCATAAAATCTTCAATCCTCCCGTTCCTAGTTGGTAAAGGAAACAAGGAATTATCCAGGGGCGATTCCCCCGAAAATTGGGTTCATTTTTTTGCCCTCCTAAATGTATTCTTGAATGCACTTTTTATACTGCCTGCCAAGTACGAAATCGCGCTCCGCTGGTTTGTCCGACGCTGGGTTATGGACGAGAACATCAGCCTTGTACTGTGCACTGTATCTTGAAAAATTTCCTGATTTTCACGTTGTCAGTTCTGATAAACGAAAACAATAGTTAAAATTGCTCTTATCCATAAAATATTAGGAAGAAAAAATATATAGCGCGGGCGATGGATGTCACGTAGAACGGCCAAAACATTGCCAAAACAAAGAATAGCCGGAGGCACGATTTGTAGCCCCAGTCAAACTACATTTTTTGCTCCCGAGCGGGCGATAAGGGGGCATGGCAATCGCCCGGCTTAGTATAACACAGCCAACCGTTGCACTACAATATCGATTATCTGATGTCGAGATTTCTACGTATATTCATGTGTCTATTTTTTTATCTCTCAAATGTTCGAAAGTTGTGTTATCTTTTCGTATTTTGGTGCGGGTCGAAACCCGTCTCGGGCGAGTTCCCGAGTCCGGGCAGCCGAGTCCGCGTCCGAGACCAAGTCATTGGAGCCCGAGTCCTGGTATATACAAGCTTTAAAAATGGGCATTTTGGGATCAAAAAATTCGTGTTAATTGGGGAAATTGTACATTTGCGACTAGATCTTATGCTTTTTTAGCTGCCCCGACTTTGGCCAGAATATTCAATCATATGTGCTCCACATTAATGTTTTCCAGTGCGCCGCGAAAGCGCGCAATTTTTCTTGGGTTCCCCGGCACATATGGAACAAACAGGTTCTCCACCAGCAAATTGGGACATTTAGCTATCTTTAGATCTACTGTCCCACCATGATATGACGTCGGTAGCAGTTAACCTGGAGAAGAAAAATGCGTTGAAAAATCGAAAAGGCAATTCAAAAGCCGAAGCAACTGCAGTTCCGAATCGCGCGTGGGGTAGAGGGAATGGAACGGACCCGGAGGCTAAAGGGTTCAGTGTTCAGTAATAAAACAAAAAAAGAGGTTGACTGTAGTGTCAAGGTCAATGAAAATGTTGTTGTATAATTTCAGTATTTTACTCACAGATATTTATTAGGTTAGGGGCCAATGATGGGTAGAAGAAATTCCACAGAGTGTGTGGAGATGGGAAGCGCGGGGCAAAATCCACCGGAAAATTTTTCACCGTTCATCGATTCGATGCGAATTGGCACAACTACTGTCTTTCTTGAGATACTTATGCTGGGTTTGCCAGATCTCTTTCAAAAGGGTGAACGATTACTGACCACAGCCATTCTTTTCGACGGGACCACCGTATGGAAACCACCTAACCCCCCCCTACAAACGAACATTGCTCAAATGAATTTCCATCAAAAAATATTTTTAGGTTCAGATTCCGCCCCCCCGTGCCCCCCCCCCCTCCCCCCGTGGCGCCGCGCAACTGGCAAATTATTTCACCCCAATTGCACACAATATTGGCACCTGTTCCAACCTGGTATCATTCATTCAGAACGATGAGTAGCTTTGCCGTTGCCTCGTTGCGTTGATTTCCTACCGACAGGTAATTTATAGTCTCGAATAATATTCTTAACCTATCTACGCTAGGAAAAGGTCGTAAAGGTCAGTTATACTGATATTTAGCACCGAACCGGAAACACGAGTGACGTCATCAGTTAGTTTCGAACTATTATTGCCTTCGGAATACCAATTTAATTCACGTCATTGACTATCGCGTCCCTATTTAAACAGTACCGCCAAGAACATACCCAGTTCCAATTCCAGGTGCCTTCACGACGCTCGTTTGGTAATCGCAAGAACCACTGATTATTTTAGAAGCTTGATTCGATTTTCTTGAATGGTGGGGTTCTGTACTACGCAGTTTGTCATGTTGTCTGAGAATTCAATGAGAGGCAAAAAATGGAAAGCTGGGGTTTTTGTTCGTTATTGTAAATAAACTGTTTGAGGCTGCAAATATATCACCATTCGTAAAGCGCGTTGAACAACTCTTTGTTGGGTTTTGCGCTATATAAGACTAGTTGCTATTGGTATTGTTATATATGAATACAATTTACATTCACTATTTGACTCTATCGCGTCCCTATTTTACTTATAGTTAACGAGACAATTAACAGAATACCGCCCAAGTAACATACCAGTTTCCAAGTTCCAGTGCCTTCACGACGCTCGTTTGGTAATCGCAAGAACCACTGATGTATTAAAGCTTTATTCGATTTTCTTGAATGGGATGGGGTTTCTGTACTACTATAGTTTAGTCAATTGTTTCTGAGAATTCATGAGAGCAAAACTTGAAGTTGGTGGTGTTGTTCGTATATTGTTAAATAAAACTGGTTTGAGGATGCCAAAATATATCACCAATTCCGTAAAAGCGCGCTTTGAACACTCACTCCCGTTTGTTGTGGTTTGCGCTATATAAGACCAGTGCTAGGTTATTGTATATATGATACAATTTAACATTCACGCTACTGACTCTATCGTTGCGATCGCTATGTTAACTAATACAGCCAAGTAGCATACGTTTCCAAGTTCCAGGTGCCTTCACGACGCTCGTTTGGTAATCGCAAGAACCACTGATGTATTTTAAATCTTTATTCGATTTTCTTGATGGTGGGTTCTGTACTACCATAGTTTTTTATTGGTGGTCTGAGAATTCCAATGAAGAAGGCAAAAATATAAGGCGGGTGTTGTTCGTATATTGTTAAATAAAATTCGTAAAAGCCGTTGAACAAACTTTTATTGTGTTTGGCGCCTATAATAAGCAGACAGTTGCTATGTTATTGCTAATTTTGAAGAAGACATTCAGCAATTCATGTAAACAGGCGTTGATTGAGGCATCAAACGCTTTTTTTTTTTTTTTTTTTTTTTTTTGCATTCGAACAGGCAGTTACGCTCGGCCTTCTATTCGGATAAATTCTGTCTCAATGAGTTCCAGCTCGGCTCATCGAATGCGCAGATGAGATAACTGGCATAGCCAAGGCGGCTCGGGTGAATTCGACATTAATGGGGTCATGCCGCATTTCCTATCGTACTTATGGGATTAAATTGAGCACATAAATGGTATGCATGTTTTCCATGCCTTCAAAGAGAGGCCAAGCTCAACCTTTGTCAATAGATGCAACCCCCTTTTTAGTCTCTCTCCGCCATATGTAAAGTAAAGGTTTTTTTCTGCATGTGGGAAATCGAACAAAATATTATGTAGTACAACTGGACTCCCTCTTCTAAACTACGTATGCTACAGATAGCGCAAAGTTCAAACCATTCCCCCTAAAAAAAAAATAGTGCTGTTCTCCAACAAAGATACACTGGTTTAAAATTGAGATGATACGCTAGTGTCATAATTTTCCTGTAGGTAGTATTCTGGAGTGTTATTCACTCTTCATTACTCGTCCTCCACTTAACACCTTTTACGCTATCTTTATTTATTCCATTGAAGAGATCTTACTAATTCCTCATTAATCCATTGTCATCGTACTTTAGTAATATTGCCAAGATTTGTTAGAAGCAAGTTACGACAATGAACGTAAATGAGTAGGGCGAAGGTATATTGTTGTTCGTCACATAGTATAACTAAAGCTCATCACGAAAATACAACAACTCTATTTGATTATATTGGTATAGTTTACTTTCGTGTAAAAACATTTAAATGTTTTCAGATTGGTCTATTATTCCTAAGAGCCCGTGGTGATACGAGCCATAACAGAGCAATAACGAGCAATGTAGTGTGTGTGATAGAGCACTGATTGGAATATATTATCACATACACAGGACTGCGCTGCTGGAGGCTGCTGGAAGGTTCTAAGGCATTGTAGAGACTTAACCAAGTCCTGTTAACTAAAAAGGTCCAAGGTTGGAACGCATAGTAATGCCTATAGTAGGCCATAGTAGGCCGACACCGACAACACGCTCGCTTCAACTGACAACCTCCTTCCGAACTGTCCCTCAACTTCCAACACATTGTAGAAATTAGCAGTTACAAGCATCGTGTTCCCCGACTTCATAACACCTTGACCGACTTTCACGCAGCCCACTGAACATTGCTTCCAGCTCAGACGATCTAATACATTTCCGACAACTAAATACTGACCTCTCCTTCCTAGCCTCCTCAAAACCAACTCCTTTAAGCTCAGCCCCGATTTGTGTAGATCATTTCAATGTCACATCTTCTGACCTGACGGCGACGAACAATCCTATCAGGTAACACCCACGCGACAGCTAATGAAAAAGACACACACAAAATCTATACGGCTCACGGGGCTGACAAAAGAAACGAATAGAAACACGGCAATAATCATATCCCCGCGACACTGTAAGAGTCCGGGATCTTTCTGGGTTTTTTGGGGTTTGTAGCCGTCGCCGTCCCCAGCCTCCTCTGCCGCCCGGAAACTTTTCGGACGTTTCGCGCAATAATTTTTTAATGCTTTATCCGATTGATCTAAACCTTGGTACACATGTGCGCCCTAGTGAATCTCGGATGAGTTCGAAAGTGGGCATCCCTGCAATGCGGGGGCCGCTTATTTGCATAATTTACGCGAACTTTCCAAGTTAGTCGGATTTGAACGAAACTTGGTGGGTGGGACTATAGTTGATCCTGAAAATGTGGAGTTCATTTCAAGGTCATCGGAGGTCAAATTCACGAAATTTCAAGTTAGTCGGATTTGAACGAAACTTGGTGGGTAGGGACCTCTATTGATCCCGAAAAATGTGGAGGTCAATTCAAGGTCATTGGAGGTCAAATTTGCAGAATTATGCGATTTTCCAAACCTCGTCAGATTTGAACGAAACTTGGTGGATGGGGGGTACATTTTTTTCTGACATTTTTTTTTCTGAGTTAAAGATCATTTCAAGGCAATCGTGGGTCGATTTCATATTTTATGTTACTTTTTTGTAACTTTTCACTTCACGATTCAACAAACTTGGTGGATGAAGCTATCCTGGTTTCTGAATCGAAAAGGAGGTCCTTTATGGGGTTTAGATCTATCTTCCCAATGATTGTCCAAAGCGGGATTACACGTGGGCGGTTTACCCGCCTACACATGTCTTATTAGGACACACAATGCACGCACCCACATCAGACACTCATAACGTAGAATCGAATAACGATGCAAACTCCAAACAGCACAGAAACAAAACAGCGAACATAAAGCACATCCACTCACCAAAGGGAAGACAAATTTATTCACGTAAATGGAATGAACAAAATACGTATAAATCGGAGAACAAATCGTACGAATTCCGTCTCCAGTGTTGCCAGATGATATAGTCAGCAGGCCAAGGGACGTATGCTTTACCCAATTTGTGTAAACCTCCATCAAACCCAAGAAACATCGCCATAGCTGGGCTGATTCTCCTGCCTCTTTTGGTTAGACGACAAATGACAGAATAAAGTTCAAAATTGGATTTTTCGTTACCATTTAAGTTAAAGATGTTCACTCCACCGTTTTTTCCTTGCCGAAGGCAAAAGGAATCTATGCCAGGGGTTCCCTAACTGGGGTGCATGAACCCCCAGTGGGTGCGTGGGCCCCTTCCAGGGGGTTCGTGAAACATTTATGAAATTTTGAATTTTTGAAGCAGGGTGCAAATGATATATCATCTCTTGTCGCCATTCGATTACAATCAGTTTGATTAAGCATTAATGATTCACTTGAATTGAGGTATCTGTGCAAACGTAGCCAATTAGCACCACCAAGACGATACATAGGCATATTCCAGTGGACGACATCAGACGACGACAATAAGATAAGAATGATCGGATCGAGCTGACGGTTCTGGCCGCCTCCTAAAATGCAGTTTTCCCACGGCGCCAGTCCATCAGTTTTGGGCAAGCATTTACGAGGCCTTCCCCGATCTGGCGGCGAAAGCGCTCAGAATCACACTACCTTTCGTCACTTCTATACGTCTACCTATATGCGAAGCAGGGTTTTCAAACGCCACGTGGAAGAAAGACAGGAAAGCCGTCTCATAATGTGTGACAATTGATGTGTGATGTCGGATCTAATCTGTTTCATCTTTATCTCTTGCTTTTTAGTACAAATCACAGTAATGTACTAGCCATGACTTGATCTTTTACAAGGCACCGTTAAGCGTATTCATTTATATCACTCAGATATGTCTGGAAAACTGGGTTCGTGGACCAAATCTGACCTCCACAGGGGTTAGTGGGGGGATAAGGGTAGGGGACCCCTGATCTATGCGATCATGCCTTGTATATGTGCTGTGTGTTGGGGGTTTGTGCGTGTGTGTGTGTGGGTGTTAGTGTTTGCGTGTTTGTGTGGGGTGTGTGTGCGTGAGCGTGTTGTACTATGTGTGTGCTGTGTGCGCAAAACAGAGTGGTTGGCACAATGGTAGAGCGTAGGCCTTCCCCCCGGGAAACCGGGCTGATCCCGGACGGGTCATACCAAAAATGATAAAGTGCCTGCTGATTATCAGCCGATCAGGGTCGTCGGCGTCGTAGTTGGACGTTGGCGCTTTAATGTCGGAAGGTTTATGCTTTCTGGTGTGTCTATGCCCGGTCATTCTTACTGATAATGCGATTGCGGAGTCCTAACACACGAACCAGCGTTTATTATGATCAGTCATGATATGCAAGCAGTCAGTGTTATACTACGAACTAGTAACTACGAGTGACGAATCAGGACAGGATATCGAATTTATTTGAGGCTATATGCGTACATGTCTTGCGTCAATATATATGCTCACGGGTAATATTAAGACAGTCGCGAAGTACAATGGATTACTCAAGGTTGAATGTCATAATCACGGCGAAGTATTTCGAATATATATCATACACAAACACTGGGAGGTTTATTTATATTAGGCTACTGGGAAGGACACCTCAAGTGGGTGTCGCTTTTTAATGACGTCAAAGCTTAGCGATGAGAGATGCGGGCTGGATGTTGCGCGGCCAATTGGGGCCTTGTTTGGTGGATGGTGCGGGAAGGAAGGATTACAAATGCGAAATCACACGTTGTCATCAGTTATTTTGATTCGCCCTTACTGTGGTTGGCGCGTATACGTAACGTTAAGACGTAAGATATGAATTTCCGATTGTCCTCGATGTTTCTTAACAAACGGCCGGGAAAACGTGGAATTGTTCAATATTCCCTTTGTTCTCTGATTTGATAAATCATACAGCACATATGCATTTTTCTCCAGTGTAACAAAATATAGTGGATGGAAAACAGAAATGGCAAAAAAAATATATAGATATACCACGTTGCGAAATTCACAATTGAAGTTACCTGGCCGTAATATCGGGGTGCAGTAAGTATTGTATGGTAGGGGAAAGTCAGTAGGATACAGAAGAAATGGGGTCCAGGCTTGTTGCACTTCACGTGCCGGGGGCGGGGCACCCGCGAAGCTGCTGATTTTCCTCTCGTTTCTTCAGGAGCGGGTAGCTCTCGTCTCCCGAGCGACGCCACTGGTCCGACGTCCGGAGCTCAGTCACTTAGCCCACTCACCTACTTCATATAGGCCACTATCATATAGCACCACAGGCTGAATTTGCTCTGAAGAAGAGGAACGGTTTTCCATTCCCATCTCAGCATTATATGTGGCGGCGGAACATGCACTGGCGTGAATAATTTTGCGGGAATGATTTTAATTGCATCCGTTATTTTTATTTTCCCTAATTTTAAATTATTAGTGAGTGTGAGAACAACGCCATTCTAAAATGGCTGATCCTTGACATTTTAAAATTACTGTTGTAACTCACCTTAGGAAAACATTGTGGAAACAGGATGAATGCTCAGCGCATCGCCTTCACGCACTGATTGAGATAAATCTTTTTATATTCCGCAAGTTAAATAGTCGGATGAGTTAGCAGCAACAACTAGGGAATATTCTCACGGCGCCTCGCTGCCCTCCGAGAGTAGGCGTACAGAAATGGAATATAGGTTTTACAATACTGGCGGGTATGCTTCTTGGGAACATGTAAAACCAAACATGTACGTTGCCGCGAGTCAGTAGTTTTGTGCGGGTGGAAGACTGGCAAAGAAATAAATCTATGACCAAACGGTCGGAGGAAGGATCAAAGAAATACAGTAGTAAGTGAGAGGCCTGATGATATTAGGACTTGAGAACATGAAGTAGGAGAACAGCATTTCAAAGGTGAGAAGTTGTGACATTGAAAGAGAATGAGTAACAGGCGGAGCGGGCTTCAGTAAGGTTATGTGCGCAATATAGCGGTTGAATGCTCCATAACATCCGGCATAACAGGACATTGGATGAAGAGCGAAACATAAACCCCGAAGACCATGCTCAAAGCATTGACTTACATTGAAAGGGAGAGAGAGACAGGGAGGGAAGAGGGAGGAGGGGAGAGGGAACTGACACACATATATATAGTGCACAATAATTTATAGAGAAAAGCTGATAGAGTCATTTATATACATAAAAATATACATATATATATATATATTATATATATATATATATATATATATATATAATATATATTATATATATATATCTATCGATATAGATATATATATATATCGATATATTAGTAATATGTAGGATTATCACGACCCGACCGGGTTACGATAGAAAGTGCATTGAGCAGAATGTGTCTAGCGGCCATAAATTGTACTTACCGTTGCCAATAGAGAGGGTGAGGGACATTTAATGAGCGCGAGTACTTCCCTTGGTTTCAGACCTCAACTCCCCCACCCCCCTCCCCACAAGGACAAATCTCCTCGGTACGCTCCTGACGCCGTCTAGGGAGACGTACACTTATATATTAGTGGGGACACACTGTGCAAACACACATGTGTTCAGCAGTGTCATACACCGTTAAAAGAGAATCATAACGGACAGAGCCGATGATGAACGCAGTCTGGGAGTGGCGGAATCAGCAACAAAGGAATTAAAATCGGCCAGCCAAAAAAAAAGGAAAACACTTTTTATCGCACTTTTTAACTTCTTGACGAAGTCAGAGGAATTCATGCAGCCAGGTCGTGTGTGTGGTGTGTGTTGGTGTGTGTGTGTGTGCCGCCCAGCTTGTAAAAACGGTTACTTGACCAGATTTGCGTAAAATCAGGCTCATTACTTGGCATGTGTGTTCCCCATAGTGAGTACAGGAACCCTTTGTTTTGGGGGTCCGGTCAGAGGTCATCGAAGTCACCAGAGGTCCAAAGTATGAAAACCTGTAAACACGATAAGGTTAAGAATGGTTGGTCTGATCAGGTTGAAATTGGTGTGTAGTTTCTTACAGGGAAGACAGGAACCGTTGAATTTTGTTTGGTCGGGGTTGAATTTAAGTCGAAAATTGAAAATTTGTGCAATGTCGATATTTTGGACAATTTTTTGGCTTGTAAACGGGTAACTTGACCCCACCGAGCAAGGGATTGAAGCGACCAACTTGCGTATGTGCTGTTCCCATGATGAGATTACCTGTACCTCTGTTGTACTATTAGCGGACGTCAGGTCAGGAGGTTTGATTGTGGGGTCACCGCAGAGCCAAAGTATGAAAATCCTTGTAAACACACTCAGAATGCGTGGTCTGATTCAGGTTGAATTGGTGTGTGTTTGTAGCTTTTTTACGGAGAGACCGGAACCTGTTATTTTGGTTAGGGCGGGTTGAATTTAAGACGGAAAATTGAAATATTTGTCTGAAACTGGGAAACTGAAAAAGTCGATATTTGGCCATTGTTAGGCTTGTGTACACATGTAACTCGACTCCAACTGGAGCGATGAAGCCCAACTTGCGTATGTGTGTTTTCCATGATGGACTAATATAACCCATTGTTTTTGCGGGGTCAGGTTCAGAGGGTCATCTAAGATCACCAGATGTCAAATTCTAATGAAAACCTTGAAATTGAGTGTGTGGCTTTCTTTTACGAGTATATTGAACTCTATGGTGGTGGGGGAAATGGGCAATTGTCAGAAGTTAGTTGCCCATAAGCTGGTACAGTATCCCATTTGTTCCTTATGTTGGCTATAGGTTGTCAGAAAGAGTCAAGGAATCACCTAAGCCTTTTGGATTTCTGGTTGTATTACTTCTTACTAAGTTTACACTCTCTAATACGTTTATTCAATTTGTTGAATTGAAGTATATCTGTGTGTCTACTAATAATAATCACATATCATGTAAGTGATTTAGGATGGGTCGTGGATTAAAAAGTGCTGCAACCACACAATTACAGTAACCTTCCCAGTTCAGCAATGGCAGTGCGACAGAAAACACGATTATATCGATCTACAGCACAGTTTCGCGTGAGATTTAAGGTACTCATTTATGATGATAAATGAGAACTGGGTGAAGTTCAGTGATCATGTGAAATTATTCATAGAAAATCATGAAATAATTGATTTTGGTTCCGAGGCTCGACTAGACTCGCACTCGATCCAATTGAACCACTGAAGGTATGTAGGTAGTTCGCGCTTAGGCCCATAGGCAATTACTACGACGTATGAAAATGTTGGCGCGGCTCGGCCAAAAGAACATCTACAAGTAACGTGTATAGCATTGCAAGGTTTTTCAATATGATAGCGTATTAACCTTGCCCGGCAATCCAACGATATCCTTGCCCATACTAGATCGACGCTGCAGCGCCGCTAGAACGCGTAGAATATGGATGATGAACATACGTCATGGTTTGGTAACTTACTATGTCTTGTGCGAGGCATATACAACCGCCGCATATGGCTCAGTCGCTCTTACAGGGAAAAAATGCCCGGGGGGAAAATGACTCCTTCCCAACCAGTACTGAAAGTAACACAAACTATATGTTAATGATGCAATGTTACACATACAAATTCAAGTTGTTCTTCAGTAAAGTGTTTCGATTCCTCCCATCAAATCGCTTACCAACGAAATGCCTCTTCAATTTTCGAGAGGCGTGCTTTTCGTCGCTACTCATGATGGAACGCTAATTCCAAAACAACAATACTTCTGGAGTCTGTTGCCTACCTGACGATAAATGACGCAGGATCCTTAGGCTCCACCCTGGTCAGAGACCGAGTGCCCCCCGACGTGAATAGTCAGGTAGACGTGACTGATCTGACATAGAATAATAAGGGTTCGGATAGGTGCTCAAAAAAAAGGGCTCGCCTTCTGGTCAGCTGAAGGCAATATATCTGCGCCCCCCCCCTATGATAATTTATGAAGGAACTGAGAGAGACATAGTTTACGATAGTGTATACTCATCTGAACTTCCCTATTATAACGTCAATTCAGAATGCAGAAGTTTGATCTAATCACCCAGAGGATGTGACCGGCGTTGAGGTTTTGTTTGAAATAATTTATTTTCCCTCAGCAAATAGCCAGTAGAGAGAGCTAATTCGCCCACGCTCTTCTCCCTTCTCTCTCTATCTCTCTTAGGTGAGAATTATCATCAAACGGACAAATTGGAGTTTGTTTCTTGAACATCTTAGTGATAACTGTCTAGCCGGGTCCGGTAATCAGTGAAAAGAAGAGTTACGCACATCAACACATAAAGTAGAACCACACCTACGTATTCACATATGAGAAGGATTGATGGTACTGTATTCGTCTTTTCATCAGTGTTTTTTATGGTGACAATACATATTAGGGTATCGCTGTACTGGTGTTACCCGTTCGTCCATCCGTGTCACCGAGTTTCTGGGATTTCAAAGCCAATCCCAAGAGGCATGCTTACCGACGTACAGCACCGCGAGACAAAAATCGTTAATATACCGTAATACTTGGTTTCCTATGGAATGAGAACGTATATTTCGTGCTCTGTTTGTTTTGTTTACAAGTTGATCTTTGCGAGTTTCTGTGGCGTCCTTGTGGTCAATTATCGATTAGGAAAGACACAGGCAAGTACTGTCATGGTCAACACGCATTAGCGAAGAGGCATTTTCAACGAATCGGGAAATACACACATAACCGATGCATAGATCTGAGTAGTAGTCGTCTGAATGAGGGGGTTGAGGAGATTGCGAAACTTCATCCTCTCTTGGAATGAAACAGATTCAATTTATAGAGGAGTAACCGGATAGCCATCCAGGCGGGGGTTGAGTTAGTATTTGGTCCACAAGCAAGAATTAGCCAAATTATCATTTTCCAATTTTCAATATCCATCAAAGTGCCTCCAATCTAAACGGAAACGATAAAATTCTTGTACTTTATGAGAGATGATATTAAGTGGATGTTCGTGTTCACAAATTTCTCCAGGACTCTGACAAACCAGGATGCACACTGGACCAGTCCGTCCACCAGTACGCCGTGGCGTGGTACGCACCCCATCGGTACATAGAACGCTTTTCCCATGATTTTCCTAGTCATCGTCTATTGTCGAATATGTCCGTGAATAACTAAGAAGCTGCGTCAGGAAGCCTGAGAACACACTCTAAAGAGCAAACCCAGAGGTGGGACGCCATTAACGAAAGACCAGGAGTTCCCACATTGTACGATATGAAGCGGGGAGACCCGGCTGAGAAGCATGTGGAGGAAACAATTCGATGTTTTTGTAACAATTGGATGCGTAGGACGGCGCTGAGACCGGACCCCCCGATCTTGCCAAAAGTTGGACCTTGAAAACGCCAGTCTCATGGATTGGCTTGCGATGGGTAATGCCGGAACCAGCGCTGATTGAGCCCGGATCCATTCATAACCGACCCTTCGAGCAGAACGGCCATATTTGTAACGGTGCAGAAAACATCCAATCCACACTTTACTGGAACTAAACCTTTGACCTTCAGCTGGTCAAACATACAGAAAGGTCCAACGCGATGTACTCGACCACACACGCAAACATATCCGCCAATTTCCCCTAAAAAAATTTTTAAAATTTTTTTATAAGGCTAAAAAAAATTATCGAGCAATTCCCCATGGTCATAAGCTCCACACTCATACGAGCAGGCATGAGCAGCTCATAATGGCCTCTATAACAGGAAACACCAGAAAAGCAACCCATGGTACTCCACCCCGGGTCACGATCTGCCATTGCCGCATCGATCTCAGATAAGCCACATGGAATGCGTGGGCGCTCGAAAAGGACATGGTGTGGTGGGTTATGGAATTCAAGAGAACGACAAGTATGAACAACCACAGCAGATAATTCGATTACCTAAGTAAGTATATGTGGAAGCTGATGGATAGGGGCGCATATAACATCCAATGGGAAATTATGAAACAACCCAACACCTATGAGCGACCGCCGTAACCCAAACAATTGGCGCACGGCGCTCATATCGTGTTCAAATCTGAACCGAAAACGTTTTGAAATACAAATTTCACCATGCTTCCATACAACTGCTGTTCATTTCAGCCTGTTTCGATGTGGGTTCTACTATGCCCGATTAAGTAGGAATTTTGTCAGTGTAGCCTTTATTGGTGAAGAATAATATTTAAAATTAACACTTGTTGTCATGTATGCCTGGTAAACAAGAATCAATGAACCCTAAATAGATTGAGATCGCTGAACACATCATAAAAAGTCATACTCGTTACATTTTATATCCGCATATTCTATGCTATAAATCCGTGCATGCCTGCATCGCACAAAACTAAACTTCAAGGTCACCTCTCGAGCAAAGGTTTTTTTTTTTTTTTTTGCTCGCACTCTTGAGATTGTTATTGACTTCATTTGAGGCTTCCGAGATTGTTAGGCCGCACTGGTATTTACTCAGAACCGTTCTTGGACACTTTTTGCGACGACGCTCATGATTAGGACATGATCCACCACTTCCTTTCGCTGATTGGACTCCAGTTAACGATGTTAATTGAATGTAGGCATAGGACTGAGCTCGCCAGATGACAATTCTAATCAACGACGCCTTCTACGAGAGAGAGAAAGAGAGAGAGAAATATTGAATCTTTTTTTCTAGAAAAAAATTCTCGGAATATGATGACAGTATATCGAAGAAGAAACGACCGGTAATCGCTCAAAGATGTCTAGTGTGATTCCATCGTTGAAAGGTACATATGAAACGAGATGATTATGGTCCTGCTGAGTTCTTAACGAAGTATTTCATTAATGAGAACGTCGTCTGACATTTTCTTTCCATTCTTTTATACTATAGCCCGCAACAGGAGTTTGTAATGGTGCATAGCGACTGGTTAGGTGGAGATGATGGTTGCAAGACAGATATTTTAATTTTTCCTTCATCGTTAGATGAGGAAATAGATTGATTTGTGCAAAACGAACGTTTCCCGATTCCACGCACCTGGAAAAAGATTCTTCAGGATGCACAAACATAAGATTTGCACTCTCGGAGCTACAATTTTCGAGGTGATACTATTGATCAAGCAAGATCACGCAATATCCTCAGTTATGATCCGATACTAAAGTGTAGTATTTTCATCAGCAGGTTGGCCAGACGTGATATTGACAAAGTGCGAAGACCTGAGGTTATATAATACGAATGATTAAAAATAGGTAAGATAAGAAGGATGACTGTGATGCTATTCGAACAGATATTTAGCAGAAGAGCGATCAGAGGCAGCTCCCGAACAGTGATATTTAATGCGTGTTTGTTGGGTTCGAGTTGCATTAAATAGTGGGATAAACATCATTGTAAATGTAATTACGATATCTCCGTAGTCACATGTGTCTGTCCGTGTTAACACTCATAGGTTCACAAGGTACATTAATCGATGGACATAGACGTTTAGTAAGTGACCTATATCATATCAAATATACAATTCGGTTTAAATTCAAATCGGTATCGTCGATATCGTGGATGTCGTGGTGGAAAACACAAGAGGCACTCTGTTTCCACCATTCATACTGTAACAGGAAAGCCGGCCCTCTTTTCCTAAGCGTGGGTTTTTAGCATAATTAAAAATAATCTAATTTCTATATCGCCAGTGAGCTGCATCCGGCACTTACCATTCTCCTCAAGTTCGTTTTACATCTTGGAATGCCAGATCCAATCGTGCCAAGAACAAGTGGTCTTCCTTATGTGACTTCGTCATTAGTGCCCAACTTGATGTTGTGACCATTACTGAAACTTGGCTGACTGGCGACCCGCAGAAATGATTAGGGGATTTCAATTTTCAAGTTGATGATGTGAATGACGTGATGCTGCTGAGCTACTCAATTCATTGGATACTTACAACTTTCAGCAACATGTTCGTAAGCCCACGCATACCTGCAATGATACCCTTGACCTACTCATCTCCCTAGAGGACAACAAGCTTGTAAGTTGTTTTAACATACACCATGGCTTAACTGTCTGACCCTGGCAATCAAGTGTCGTTTTAACAACTGCCGTCCGAGCCATGCTCCAAGCAAATTAAAACCCTGCTCTTCATACTATCAGCAGAAATGACTTCTGTGCTCACATCCAGACTTCTCTTTCATTTATGCCATCTGCTTTGGACGTTTGATTCCCTGGCTAGCGGATACAATAACATAACTTGACAGCCATGCTCCGCTAGTACATAGGACTGTTATCCTCGTCCTCATGCACCATGGTATTCTGATACTCTCCGTGCAGCCAAGAGAGAGCGTCGTCGTCTTGAACGCAAGTGGCTGCAGTCAAGACTTGCTGTAGACAAGGACATTTATCTGGACCAGTGTATTAAATACAAGAGTCTCCTTGTTACGTTGCAATCCGACTATCACACTGATCTATTTCACAGTCTGATCAAAAGAATCTATCTTTTCCGTGTCATTAACAAACTCACTCCTCCCAATGCACAAAGATCCCTGCCAGCTCATGACGAAGCTGTGAATTTGCTGTTTTTTTTTCAAAGTAAGGTCAGGAAACTCTGGATGGCTGGATCCTGTATCTTTACCACCTCTCTCTGTGGTTGCTACTGAGCCATGCATGGCCAGCTTTAAGTTTTCGAGGTTTCCGAAGATGAGTTACTCCGGATCATCAAGCTCTCAGTCAAATCTTGCTCTTTGGATCCTTTGCCTGCCAATAGTCTTCCGGATTCTCTCTCTTCACCTGCTACTTCCAACTATTACTTCGATTGTAAACACTCTTTTCTCCGGTGTTTTCCCCTCAGCGCTGTAGCATGCTTGTGTCAATCCGCTTCTCAAGAAGCCAGGTTTTTGGATGTTAAGAGCTTTGCCAAAGAATGAAAGAGTGGTTGTCGATCAGATGCAACATTATCTTGTTGACAACCAGCTTCACGCATCTATGCAGTCGGCTTACCGGCCTTTCCGCACTTCTCGTGTTCAGAATGACATCTTATCCGCGCTCAATAAGCGCAATAAAGCTGTCTTGGTGCTACTTGATTTCAGTGCAGCGTTCGATACTATAGACCACCCTCAGCTGATTAATCGCCTCACTATGAGATACGCTATTACTGGTAAGGCACTTGAAGGGTTTGCTAGCTACTTGTTTGGTCGAACACATTATTGATGATACTCGCCCTACCATTCTTGATTGATGATGTCCCTTCCCCCCCCCCCCCCCCCCCCCCCCCCACCCCCCCCCCCTGGGATCTGCCACGGCCCATTGTATGATATGTTCAGTGACCCGCTCAAAGATTTATGCGGCCCACGGTATTCAGTCTGTTATATGCTGATGACAACCCAGCTCTATCTGACATTTGACCCTTCTGATCGGGCACCTGCTGTGAGTAATATGGACGCGGTATCACCGATATTAGATCATAGTGCCATTCCAATATACTTGTTCTGATTATGAAGGCAGAGTTTATCTACTTCTCGTTCATACTTTAGTAATTCTTCTCAGCATCCTACCATCAAAGTCGGCAAGTCTGTTGTTGAACCTGTATCTCAAGCTCGAAATTAGGAATGATTATGCACTCTTCCTTCAGAATGTCAAGTCATGTGCAAACCATTTGTGAAGCCGCCCTGCATGCAATGAGAATGATAGAGAACATTCGTCAGTACCTCGATCAGAAGTCCACCACCATGCTGATCCATGCTTTTGTCACATCCAGGCTGGATGCTTGTAATTCCTCGTTATTTGGTCTCCCTAACTATCTCATTAACAAGCTTCAGCGAGTGCGTAACATTGTTGGTCGTCTTATTCTCTGTGTTCCGCATGAGCATATCACTCCCCTGCTATACAGGCTTCACTGCTTCCCAGTGAGGCAGAGAATTGCTTTTAAGAACCTCCTTCTCATATGTAAAGCAATCAACTGCATGGCTCCTAGTTTCATCTCAGACTTTTCCGTTGCATGTTCCTTCCAGATCCCTGATATCATCTTCCAAGCAATCTGAAAGTCACGGTTCGCTCATCCACCAAGTTCTACGGTACCGTCATTTTCATTCTCCTCTGCTGCGCCTTCCTTGTGGAATACCCTTCCTGTCCGTCTGGCTCCGACTTTAACTACTTTCAGTCTCGTCTTAAAGACCGTTTCTTCTCTTCACTAACTCAGCATTATCTTGGTCTGATGATTCTCCTGTTATGTCTTTGTTGTGTGTTTCTCCCCCTGTTTTTGTCCTCTGTTCATTCTTTTTTTTCACTGCTCTATGTTTCTTTTTGTTCTGTAAAGCGCCCAGAGGCTTTTTGCCTTAGGCACTCTATCACGTCCTCATTTAGTATTATTATCTTATTATATTATTATTATTATTATATTATATTATTATTATTATATTATTATTATATTATTATTATATTATTATTATTATTATTATTATTATTGTTATAACGCAATACCTCTCGAAGTGTGTTGCCTTCCTCTCGTGTATCCCGCTCCATCCCCCATGCTAAAAGCAGTCTTTGGTATGACCCCGCCGGATTCGAACACAGAACGGCTGGCAAGCCGACGCTCCGTTAACTGGGCTGATCACTCGGTATCATACGTTTCGTTTCTGACACGCCTGTAGTTTTCTCTTCTCATTCATTCTCTATCACGCCTTTCATTCATGATGGGGCCGAGCTTTTCATGATAAGTTCCAGCAAATTGCCAATTATTTGAAACGGTGAAGGAAAGGATGGGAAGCAGACTTGGTTAATGTACTTTTCATCAGCTTCGGATCCTTCACCAGGTACACGGAACAATGTAATGCCACTTAGTGGGAATTGTACGGAGACAACAACTTGTATCTCTGCTCCATCCCTCACGCTGAAAGCCCACAAGGAAGGCCTCAGGTACCATTGTTGGAATTCTCGATATGACCCGACTGGAATTCCATAATAGGTTTCAGCAGATTGCCAATTATTCGAAACAGTAAAGGGAAGGATGGAAAGACTAAAAAAAGCGTCGAACTGCCGAGCTTGTCAATTGCCAGAGGTTATGACAATGATACTCGTGATCCATGGAAGATTGAACGAAATAGGATGGTTTAGGTGTCTGGGAGTAAGCCAGGGTTGATAAATTGACGCAACTGCGATATCAAAGTACCCCCGGTCTACACCAAAAACAATAGGGTTCCTGTACTCTCCATATGAGAGTTGTATACTAAAGTTCAACCTGATCGGACCAGGCATTATGGACTTATCGTGTGAACGAGATTTCAGACTCTCGGCCTCAGATAACATTTGACCTGACCCCAAAACGACAGGGACCATGTATTCATGTTGGGGCACCCACATACCAAGTATGAGCTTAATCCATCCAGGTGGAGTCGAGTTATCGTGTTAACGAGCAAAAAAATATCAAAAATTATCAGTTTTTCACAATTTTCCAATCCATTTCCGAAACTTCCCCCGGTTCACACCAAAAACAATAGGGTTCCTGTACTCTCCATATGAGAGTTGTATACTAAAGTTCAACCTGATCGGACCAGGCATTCGGGACTAATCGTGTTAACAAGATATTCAGACTTTGACCTCTCTTGACCTCAGATGACCTTTGACCTGACCCCAAACAATAGGGATGATTTTGTTTGAGATTCATCCACATTCATCCACCTGGGTCGAGTTATTGTTTCAACAAGGCAGGCGTCACACACGCATACACACACACTGACATGACTGCATATATTCCGTCAAAGAATACAAACGGGAAGCAAACAATCACATAATAATATATGAAGCATTTCTCAAGAGAACACACTACATTATTGTTACAAATTGTTGCCCCACAAACATTGTTCCATTGCGATAGAGGTAACGTTTTCAATACAACACGATTATACTCTCCCGAAAAAAACAACACCTGAACACCCCAAACATAAACGACCAACAGTTAATGCATGTAATATTAATAACAAGAAAATTTTTGATACTAGAACCTCGAAACGCAAAATCACATACAAGGGAAGTGCATCAGTCAGCTGAGTAACTAAGTGAGTTTATATACATATACTACAATGAATAAACGACTATGCCAAAAAAAGGCGATATTCGTAGCATTCAGCCATTCAGAATTGGTAGATTGCCACTTATGGTAAACGACTGATGCCTTGTTATTAACCCCTTGCCAAAGGAATAACAATGGAACGTAAATGTTCATCCATCTATTTCAACCCACTTGCCAAAATGATTGCAACCTGTTCCAACCTGGTGTTATTCATCTCTAACAGATAATATGCTTTGCCAGACGCCTATTGTAATTTCCTTCCGACGTTAATTTTATAGTCTCGAATAAGATTCTAACCTATCTAGCCTATCTAGACAAGGTTCGTAAAGGTCAGTATACCATAGTTAACTCAGAACCGAAACCACGAGTGACGTCATTCAATTAGTTTCGAACTATTGCCTTCGGAATACATTTACTTCACTTTGATTCCATCGCTTCCCTATTTCAACGGAATACCGCGAAGTAGCATACAGTTTTCAAAAGCCTCCGGTTAAGTTCCAGTCCGCCTTCCGACGCCTCGTTGGCGTTCGACGTAATCGCAAGAACCAACGATGTGTTTTAGAACTTAGTTCGATGTTCTAATTGATGGGGTTTTTCTACTCACCAAGTTTGTTCATTGTGTCTGAGAAGAGGGCGAAAGATAATGCTGCTGGGTGCTATACTATATTGTTAACTAAATCGTTTGAAGATGCCCATCTATTTATATAGAAATGCATCAGTTCATGGCTGAAAACACAACGAGTCAAGGCTGTTCCTGAAGGCATTTACGCATTTAAGAAAAACCAACATATTCAGGGGTGGGGGTGCGATTTCAACTCATTCTCACTCTCCCGCGCAAATAATTAATTCCGCATTTCTAATCTGCAACGTTTCCCACGGAACGTGAAAAAAGTCTCCTATTAGTGAAAACATTAGAATTCCAAACTCAACGAAGTATGGGAAAGAAAAGTCATCGAATTCATGGACACTTTGGAAACCTGACAAAATCCCTCACCTCGAAATTCACCTTAGCTCTATTGAAGTAGAACCCGACGCTTTAATGTTTCCCGTACGGCAAATCTCGCAGACAATAAATAACCCCGTAGCTCTCCTTCGTACGAACTCAATTAGCATTTACTTTCTCGAAATGAGGATTCCTCGCACTTTCACTTTCACGGAATACTCATAGCGAGAATTTTCCCAACTGCCTAAACAGCTTGACAACATTCAGGCTTCATCGGAAACATGAATTACGTTTAATCAAGCCCTGATTCCAATACGGCTTTCCAACTCCGCACAGCTGCATGTTACAATTGTAGCATCGAGATACACACCAATATATGTTTTTTTTAACCTCCACCATTAATTTTGACATGTTAAAATTAGGAGGACATGTTTTGGCGTTTATGATAGCCGACATGCATTCTTGTATTTACGCGTTGTACATGATACATTTTACCATTCGAGACCATTCGGAGATTCGGTCTCATTATCTTTGTAAACAACTGCAACATCATCATTCTAAATCACTTCCGACACACGAAATGTCGTTCCGCTGCCCGGATTGCACGGAATAATCGGAATCGTTAATTGGGAGTCTGAGATGTCTGCGAGTCACACTCCTGAGGTTAATATTCCCTCCCTCGCACGACAACAACTTCCTTGTTCTCAACGATCATCTGACGTCATCTACCCTTGCACCAAGTGTAAAGATAAGTATTCGCTTGACTTACCAATCCCACGTAGTAAACTATCTACCGTCCTGACGATAGAATCCTCCATATACTAGTTGGCACTTACCTTCAACTTTCTCCAACCCTACGCCATCCCCCTTACCTCTAGTGCAACTACCACTCCCGGTCAACAAGCACATCCCTGTCCGACTCACCTCCTTCCTTCGCACCGACACTCGACACTGCTCGCTCCAACTGACACCCCCCCCCCCTCCTCTCCGAACTACCCCTCAACTTCCAGCACATTGAAGGAATTAGGAATTACAAGATTGTGATCTCCCGACTTTAGGACACCTTGACCAATGGCCACGCGCCACTAACTTTGCCTTTCAGCTCAGACGATCTAATACATTTGTTGACAGACAAATCAACTCCTCCCCAGCTTCAAAGGAACTTAGACAACTGCCTTTCATTGTGAAATAAAACCCAACATATATACACACATTCTACGTCACCAATGACTGGAAATTGGAGCGAGATGTGTTGACAGATGTATGGCCTCTGGAATGGTCTAGACTGTTGTTGTAAGCAAGAATGGAGATGACTGTGGACAGCCTAATTGGGGTAATTATTTGGGATTTAATTTGCTTGATCTATCGGGGAAGTAAAGTAATGGCACACAGTGTACGTTGTGGAACCCTAATATCAATACTATTATAATATGAGGGGAGAGGGAGGGAGGGGGAAACAGACAATTGATCAAAACTTCATGGTCCTTACACTGACTACTGGGGTGGGGGAAGTAATGGCACTGGCCATTTCCAGTAGGGTTGTAAAATTTTGAAGGATTACTATTGGCTTCAATGATCATTTGAGCGGAAGCCAGGGCTAGGAGGAGGTCGGAATGGGAGGGGGCCGTTGGTGGAATGTGATAAATATCTGGAGAGGAGAAACACACAATTGGACAGTTGTTCGACTGACAAGGGAGAAGATTATGTGCACTATATAACGTTCCCGAAAACTTTCCACTCTCAAATACCTCAGCTGCCATCAACTTTCCATACCCATTGCACAAACTTGTATACTCGTGATAAAGCCATGCGTAGTTGTTCAGATGTAGCACGGCGAGGAATTACTGGTCCCTTGGGCTCTTGTTTTCAAAGGAACTCTGCCGCTATCAACAGACTTGAAAATGTTTCCAAGTGGACTTTTTAATTGGAGGCACGCGTCTCGCCTACGTTGCCATCAACTCCATTTCCAGCTCCTTCATTCATCAATAGGCACCGATTTTCACTATGAAACATCTCTCTCCGCCCTCAGACATTGACATGGATATATGTTTTATGGCATCCTATTATTATCCCAATTTGGAGAAATTGTGGGAAGAATAACAAAATCAATAGTCTCAATTAGGTGATTATCCCATTATTTTACGCCCTCGGCAGTAATGTGTAATTATGTTATTATTGACAATAGAAACATTCACAGAAACTGAAAGTAAGTTGCCGATTTTCGTAATTCGGCCAACAGCCTAGGCTACATCTACAGATGTAGTGTTGCTTGTTCTAGAACAAAATGTGCAAAGTGCAAGAAGAAGAAGAAAAAGACTGCATGAACCCCCTGAATAATGGGTCTCGATTAAGTGCCGCTACTATCTGCCTACTCACTCTGCCCACTCACTCGTCTCTAAGATTTACTCTCAGGTTCCCTGCCCGATGATATAGATATAGCACTACCAAGGGGCACACTGGTTCGGAGGTACAGGCTTCAGAACTTCACGATTGGATCATGTGTAGTTACATAACTTCGTCAGCTGTAATTTTTCACAATTCTCACATAGTTCAGCTTCCTGTGCGCCGGCAGACAAAGCGGAAGTCCATTTGTTCAGTGAGTGGTGATTCAACCAGAATCGCAATTTTTAGTTAAAGCGGAGAGTTATTGATTATCGGACCTAACAAATTTAACAACCATATTCATCTCGCAAATGTTTACTCGTTGAATTATTTGACAAAAGCTATGGTTAGATTATAGGCCAGTTCGCACAATAACGCAAATACCATGCGCATTTTTAGGAGATTTTTGTCCAGCGAAACGCAGAGGACAATCGATGTCAATTCCTCGACTATTCAGTTTGTCATTATGACTGTGCACGGAAATGGTCAATCGGTTCCGTTACAGATTAGGGCCAGCCTGTACTCAATAAGAGAATGAGAACTAGTCTCACAAAGTACACACTGCAGTCTAACGATAATCTCGAATCGTCGCTGATTTGAATTGACTAACTTGAGTGATTTTTTCCAGAAGCGTAGTTCGTTAATATAGATTATGACTGTCCCCCTCTTTGTCCCCCACGTGAGTGCTTAGTTCTATAGATTCCTCCGCATCCTTTCCTGTGCCCCTCGAATGTATTTCACCTTCAGGCTCAACGAGCGGATGACTTCGAAACTATGACGTACGCTGACGTTGGGGTGTTCGCAAACTGTAATGCTCGTGGAGGCCAGCGTTATTCCGTAGCAATAGGCCTATGCATATATAAATTAGTTCCAGTACGGTCCGTACCAAAAGGAATCCATGCAGTCACTCTATGTATGGGGTATGTTATGTGTGTGTGTGTGTAGGTGTGTGTGTGTGTTGTGTGTGTGTGTGTGTGTGTGTGTGTGTGTGTGCGTGCACGTGTGCGTGTGTGTGTGTGTGTGTGTGTGTGATCTCCTTGTGAGCACGATATCTGAAAATGCAAGCCTCAATTAAGTCCAAATTGGGCACATAATCCACAGATATAAGAGAGTAGAACCTAAGCTAGTACCAGATGAACGCTGTTGAGCCCAGGAGAGAATAGAACCAAACGCCTCGATGCACAAATAGTACATTCGAGGTCATAAGGGGCAACATCTGAAGTATGCAACGCCCGAAAGCATTTGAATTTGGCAAATACAGAGCTGACAAATCATCTGACCCTACTGTCTTAGGTGACAGGTGAATGAAGGTTAAATCCTATACTGTAAGTCATTATTATCTATATTATATATATATATATATATATATATATATATATATTATTATATATTATATATATATATAATATATATATATATATATATTATATATATATATATATATATTATATATATATATGATATATATATATATATATATGATATATATGATAATATATCTGAAGTGGCCAATTTCCCAGAGCATGCAAACAGAGTGGTTGGCACAATTGGTATAGAGCGTCGGCCTCCCACCCGGGAGACCGACGACCTAGCTCAAACTTTTGCTGAGCTGAGCAGCTAATAGGAGGGAAACAATTAAGGGCCAACTAAATTCGGAGAGCCACCAGCACCGCGTGTGTCGTTCACGTGATTCGGAGTCTTCTAAATCTGCAATGCTGACTCCGGATTAGAATATGAGGTGATGGAGGAAATTTTCAACCAGTTTGAGAAAAATGAACTAAGCCAAGGGAACGGAAATTTACGTGCGTGCTCCGATTTTTTTTTTATGTTATATTTTGCGTCACAAGCGCAATCTAATTCAATACGGCAATGTCAACTTATCTAGGCTCGTGGGCATTACACTCAGTGAGTAATTGGAATAATCAGCAATGGTTTGCTGATTTCACAGAGGAGTGTATGAATGGGGATATGGTGAGGTGGTGGAGGGAAGATGAAGGGTGAAGGAGGGGGGTGGGAACTGAATTGAAAAGTGCAGGGGTGGGGAGAGAGTGAATTAATGGGGAATATAATATGGGGAGATGGCGAAAAGATGTGGGGAGAATAAAGGGGAGATGAAAAAAAAATTGGTGGGGACGAGTGAAGGGGTGGGGTAGAGAGTGAATTGTCACCTTCATCATTCGTTCATTTTCACATTCAAAACGAGGCGTGTTGTCTTCTCTTCTAGACAGGATGTGAATAAAATCGAGTGGCTGGCACAATCGGTAGTGCGTGGACCTCTCACACGGGAGATCGGGTCATGTCAACGACTAAAAAAAATGGAACCTGTTGCCTTCTCGCTGAGCGCCAAGCAACGAAGCAACGAAGCGTAGGCAATTTGCAGGTCCTTGTCTGAGTAAAGGCATTAAGGTACCGCCAAAGAGGCATTGTCTCATTCTATGTATTAGATGAAGGCATTCCGGCTGAAAATACGTGCAGTATCCAGGCCTGTGCCCTTGAATAGGTTTGATCCTCTACTCGGTGAGTATATCGTAAAATAGAATCTACTGCCAGGGAGTCCGAGTAAGTGGGATCGAGAGTTCGATTAGTCCGACAGAACCGGATGTTATCCCCGCCAGCAGACTGACCTGTTGAAAATGTCTGCTCTCAATTGAACAAGCTGCTAAATTTTCTGAATATCCGTAGACCGATAATTGATGCTTCAATCAACCGATGGTTATTAACTGAATTTCTGTAGAGGCATGTCCACTCACACCTCTCTTCAAAAGTCAATGGTCATATGAATATGACTTGACCTATGGGTCTCTCCATGTATTACTCTCTGGCAGCCAAATCTCCATACCGAATTTTCCTGGATATCACAGGAGAACCAGGGGAGGATCCCTTGTGAGACAAAGTCAATGAAAAACAGGCCCTTTTGAAATCTCGTACCAAACGAACTATAGATGGAATCCAAATTCTCACAAAATGTTGAAGAATAATCTCATTCATTTCTAAGTGAATACCCATTTCCACATTTTTGTTATCATGCCGCTGCGAACAGCATTTAATGTGTACAGTCTATGGGTAGCGTACGAATCGTTCCCCAGTGAGTTCATCAATGCCTCAAATTCGTGAAAGTAAATTGAAATAACTCAACAAGGCAACATGTTAGAAACTCCAATGCCGAAGGGGTGGGTTTCAGCATGCCCTTTATTCATCTGTGCGTTTGGAGGAATCTGTTACATGAACAATTGCCTTTAAATTGCCAGGACCACTGCTGTTTTAGTTCAAAGTGTCCTCGACGACCAACAGTAGGTCTACATTGCCACAAGAAAAACAGATGTGACTTGCGAAACCGCTCAGATTTCAAATCAATGTTCACTCAGTGCTCTTTTTTTATAACGATATGTATAACGAGGAGGAGAAACCTACCCCGAACCATAAATAAAAATCGAGCAGGTTTTCTCAGGTATCCGGCTTGAAAAAAATTATTTTCTGCCGTCTCTGCCCAAATTGTCGCGTACGTCTATGTGCCAAATAAAAAATATTAAAAACTCAATTTTTACTTTTCTATTTTATGTTACAGTCCCTTATGCCATAGTGCTATTGACTTGAGATTTACCACCTCTGAACTAGTTGCCAGGATGGCATCGAGAACATTTCACCCATCATTCTCCCTTATACTATAAGGTAACGAGATTTTACACTTGTGGTCAGGTCAGTTGGCTTGGGATGACATTTTTCTTATCAGCCTCTCGTACAACACACACGTTACGACCTGTGTGTATCAAATCAAATCAAAATGCCTTGTTGATTGTTTCAGCTCGAGAATTGACTTCAATGCGAGAAGGAGAGGGGATACCCATCAGCATGAGTTGCGTCAATGTAGTCTTGTGGGACCATTGTATCCAAAAGCAAGGCGAAACCGGCTCTGGGGCACGAAATGATTCTGCCTGTTATTTCTTCCAGTCCTTACGGATAAGATACGCGCCCACGTCGAAGCGCTGTTTATCAAATATGCCCATGCTTTCCCTGTATTTCCCCCGCACATGACGAACGAACACATGCTGCCTTTCGAGCCATCTAGGAGGGAATTCGAGCTGTTTAAGACTAAGTGAGGGCTAACACGAGGTCAATCGAATCGAAAAGCCAGTCAGGAGTGTTACAGTTCACAATCAGCCTTGTTCAAATCACCAGTTATCCAAAGATTTCATTTCCTAGATTATATCCCGGGAATCTAGTTGCTGAACTAATTCGTATAACGCAATAAAAACATGAATGGTTCTATTCAAAGTTATTGAAAGATAGATAGATAGATAGATAGATAGATAGATAGATAGATAGATAGATAGAAGATAGATAGATAGATAGATAGATAGATAGATAGATGTACGCAGTTTTTTTTTACCAGAGGGCAAGAACTGGAAGTACTCATGAGCAGGATGTGAGTTATCGTTCAGTACGTGTCGGACTTTCTGAGGCACGCTCTGGTACAGAGAGTGGAGAGATGGAAGGCCTGTACCAATAATACGCTAGATTCCGAATTACTGCTTGCAATTTCCGGAGGTCACTCTGACGTACCCGACCAAAACAGAATAACATGTTAGAAGTTGCAATAATTGCACGATAAAAGCTTGTCGAAACATTGATGTTGTTGTTGTTGTCGTCTAACCCTAACCATAACTCATAACCCCCAGTTACGGAAAGGCAAAGGATGTAGAAAGACAAGTTTAAATACAGCCTCTAGAGTGACATCCGCCAAACAAGTCTGCATGGTTGTGAATGTTGAGTATAGAATTGATGAATTCAAGAAGCCTCAATCTTGTATGCCGTAGCATTTGATCAGAGGACGGTAGGAAGCAAATCATAGTAGGATTATAGATGAATGGCTCTGTTTGTTGGAATGGTTTAATAAGTTAGTGCACTGTTTGTTTCTTCTTTCTACGATCATTAGCCTTCGGTTTACTCGCGGTTGAACACCTTCCATCTTCTCCGTTTTATGCCTCCGTAATGAGGTACATGGCTTTGGATATGTTCACCATAACTAACTCAAATCTCTAGAGAAATTGCCATACTTATCGTACGAGTTCGAACGAGCTGCTCGAATAATATCATCCTTGACCTCGTCAAGACAGATAATGGAGAAAGATTTTGCCAAATTCTTTGGAAGAGATCGTAGAGTAGTATGCCGTTACATCTTCAATCCTTGCTAAATTGCATTTCATTCACACGCGTAGAAGATGACATAGAGAAAAGGAAATCGTAAATAGGTCAGAATGACTAGAACTGACCTAAAAGCCAGAAAGCGTAGTGATTCCTTGACAGATTCTGAACTAAACAGCCAGGCATGTCAACTAAACATGTTTACAAGGTTCAATTTGACTTTCGACCTGACCCCAAACCTATAGGGTTCATTTACCCATTATGGGAAACCCACTTAGCAGTCCGTCGAGGTGGGGTCACTGACCCCGGTATACACCAAAAGCGTGGAGGTCGTTTACTTGACCTCTATTGAGCCCAAATATCCCTTCGATTATCTGCTCCCCAAACAATAGGGATCATTACTTTTTCTGGGGAGCCCATATTTAAAAAATGAGCTTGATACCTTCGAGTGGGTCGTGAGCCGGGGGGTTTTTGACAAGAAAATCTTTTCTTTCAAAATCGGCCGAATCCTACCACAATCATCCCTACCTATCGTATACCGACAACACAGTGGTTTTGTTACGCCCCCATCCCAATGAGAAAGCAAAAGCCTGGATTGGATGAATAATCGGACCCAAATAGTTAATGGAATAGCTAGCTGCGAGCTTACCAGCATTTAATGTCCAGCCGACGGGGGTAGTGCTGCATGGACAGCAGCTTCCTTTCCCTACAGTACAAACGTTCCCGATAACTCGGACTACCTAGCAGCCGATATGATTCTTCTTGAGAAGAACCCAGCACGTCTCCTCTGGGATTCGAATTTACGACCTTTAAGTTCCAAGCATAATCACCAGACCACGTTTGCTCGACAAAAAAGCGGCATGGTCAATGTCGACCTAAATCGGATCAAGCATTTTGGACTGATCTTATTTTCCAGGTTTTTGGATCTTTGCCTCTGTTGAGTACTGAGCTCAAATTACCTTTGGACTGATCCTGAAACAACATGAATTCATGTATTCACCTATTCGCTATGGAGAACACACAGACCAAAGGAGAGGCTCAATACATTCAGAAGGGGTCGAGTTATCGTGTTCACCAGCTGAAATTGGCCATTGGCGTATATTACCCCGTCCCATACTAAAAAACAATAAGTGTGTTCTACTCTCATAGAACAGCTGCATGCGAAAGTTCAGCAATATCGAACCAACCCATTTGAAATGATCGTGTTCACAAGGTTTTCAGAATTTTATTTTACCTCGGCTGACGACCTCAAATGACCATTGACATGGCCCAAAACCCTAATGAGAGTTTGTACTCATACTTCGGTATGGTATGAGTTTATCCATCCAGGTGGGATCGAGCGTGACGACATGCTGAGTTTCAGTGTTCACGTGCGACGAGGGGGTTGGGGCCGTCCTTCCACATACGTGACAAGGTGTCACAGTGGGTACAGGCATTCCCAAAGCAGCCAGCTTACGTAAGTCGGTACAGGGCATACTCACCATCGCCGCCCGGCGGTGTACAGCCAGGTACCTGTTAGCGCAGGGTGGACACCCGGTGCGCAGTGGAGTGGACAGCATACCTCCTTATATAAAGTGTATATACGGAGCTAGTTTCGATGCCTAAGGTTACGCGATAAGGTAGTCGCCGTTGCGGCAATACATACACATACAGGGGCGCTCCCAGGCTCCTCAGCAGGCGCGCACTCGAGCGTGACGTCCCAACTCTATATGAACGATGTTTCAGGAAGGCCTCTGCTAAGTTTCGACTCCGGGTGCGCCGAGCGCACCGAGGGTGACGATTCCCCTAACAAAGTGTTACATCAAGGTAGTGTCCATGGGGCATACATACAACATACTCACCATGATGCGTAAGGGGTACAAGCAGGACTTTCCACGAGTGATTGCGCCCGTGCGCCAGCGGGGGTTGACCTCCAAGACCATTTCATCCCAACACGGTCTGTGCTTGACAGGCGACGTACGGGACTTGAGAAAGTAACAAATGATTTTTAGGATAGCAACAACAGGGTGTATTTATATTCGCAGTGAGATTATTTTCCTGTATTTAAATGATCGTCCATCTCGATTCTTGGTCAGCAAAAGGATGCACAGCAACTGACCTATATAATGTACAGATCGGAAACTTTTCAATATAGCTCTTATGGAACACTTCACACTAAACAGCTCTCTCAAGGACTTCTTGTAAATTTTTAAAAGGATGCTCCAAATTATACTATTATGGAATATGAAGGAGTACTAGCTGGAACATCTCAAAACCATGAGAACTCCGGAAACCTCAATCAATCCCCAATCAGTCTTGTTATCTAGTGGAGTCAGACGTCAATCGTCTCCGTACGAAGGATAATGTAACCCTAAAACCATCTTGTGTAAGTCTTCTATGAACATTCCAATCAAATTAATGTTCTACTCGTGAATAAGGCCTCAGGCATGGATAGAATATTCCAGGTGAAGTCGAACCGGTGACTTGTTGACTTGTCGTCTAATGGGAAGTTTCTTCTTTGTAGAGATGGAACAACCTAAGAATCATACTAAGAAACTGATATGCGCCTTCATGCTTGGGCACACTGTGACAGGAATTCCATATTATCGGATAACAGCACTCAATAACTTCACTTCACTTGTTGAGTGATAGAAGTGTCGCCCAATGAAATAGGTCCGAATGCATATGTCTGATCGCAATAATCGGTCGGGGCCGGAGTGAAAGCATTAGAGTAATCGTCTTCTTGGATAATAACGCAAAAACTGTATAACGTTATCATTCCCCATAGCTAAATTTAATTCCGCCAATTTAGATGTAGTACAGGGTCATACCACATATCGTTAATATAGATCTTGAACAGTGTTGGATCTAGGAATGCCCCCGAGGGATCAAAATCAAGCTGCCAAGCTCCAGTTTAAATTTGTTCAAGTGCCTACAACACTACGACTACGACTGGATGGGACTGACCGCTTCTGTATCCCCCGAACCTTCCATAAAAATAGAATAATCATTGCCAATTTTTCGGGACAGCAGGTTGTCCCTCGTCCACACCTTTATCAACTCCGGTCGGGTCTGGATTTTTTTCTGAATCTATTGTGAAGACTGAAGCGAAGTAATTGTTCATAATTATATCCAGCAACCACTGTAAGGTTCGGGGATCATATGGTTTTGGCCGTGTCCCGCCGTCTCCGCCGCCGCCGCCGCAGAAACTTAAGGCGTTAGCGCTCTCTTCTTTAACACTTTAAATGATTGACCCAAAACTTGGTACACATGTCCGTATGAGAAAAATCTGCGGATAAGTTCGAAAATGGGCTATATCGTATATTTGTTGCCCGCTATTTGCAGGTTTTTCAAAAATTTTCAACTTCGTGCGATTTAACGAAACGTGGTGGTTGGGGTTAGTGTTGGAGCCGAAAACATGGCGACAATTTCAAGGTAATCCGAAGTCAAGTTTGCATTTTATTTGGCCAGTAGCCTAATTATAGCATAATGTATGTGATATTTTCAAAACTTACATTGATTTTAATGAAAAACTTGGTGAATAGGGCCAACTATCCGTGAGATGAATTTTCCTAATGTGGCGAGGTCACTGGAGGTCATCTTGAATAACTAATTTTGCATAATAGTTGGCCCAATTTAGCAATAGGCAAATTTATAAACTTTGGTGGATTCTCACGAAAACTGGGTGAGTAGGACCTTTCTAACAGTCCCGATAAACTTATTCAATTGCGTTGAATCACGGAAGGTCATTATGTGTGGTTAATTTACATATTAGTTAGCATACTTAGAATACTTAATGCCAATTATTTTCTCAACTTTTAGGGATTTTGACGAAACTTTGTGAATAGAGACCTATACCAGTCCGGATAAATTTATTCAATAGCATCAAGATCACTGAGGGTAAATTTGTGGACTAATTGCATAGTCGTTGTCTGATCAGTCAAGATGAGGATTTTCGACCAAGTAACATTGGACAGTTCATTGGAATGCAATATGCGACTAGGAGTGGATGCATCACATGGAGTGTAACAATTTTCATAAAACCGCCATGTCATTTGAGGTAATTAAAGGTCACTTAGGGGTCAAAAAACTGATTTTAGGACTGTGGCGGCACTAGCACTGGGTGTGTTATCAGAATGGAAAGCCTCCTAGGAGTGGATGAATCACATGGAGAGTAACAATATCATAGAAAATGTCAGATCATTAAAGGTCATTCGGGGTCACTTAGGGGTCAAAAAACGTTGTTTGGCATAATCGAGAAATCGAATACTGCGAAGGCTGGATCGTTCACCATTGTGATATAATGTTACCCTGCATGTGTGTGACCATTGACCTGATTGACCTGGTCGGGTGGTCAGGTGGGTAAAGGTTGAGTCTAGAATTAATGTGCTTATTTAAGGCGTTGGGCAAAAAAAAATAGAAACTGGTGATTTGTGGTATGGTGAGTAGAGTGGTGTGCTTTTATGGAGGGAAACAACTCGCTTCGATCTGACACTTAACTTTGGTAGTTAAAAAAAACGTACAAAGGGGTCAAAGTTGCAATTTTATACTTTTTCGCAATAGGACATGCCCCAGAGGGATCAAAATCAAGATGGCCAAGCTCCATTAGAATTGTTTTAAATTGGGCCTACAAAACCTACGACTATACGACTGGTGGGACTGAACGGTTGTATCCCCCGAACCTTCCAAAATAATGAATAATTTGCTAAGTTTTTTCGGGACAGCAGGGTTGTCCTCGTCCACACCTTTATCAACTCCAGGATCGGGTCTGGATTTTTTTCGGAATCTCATTTGGGGAAGAATGAAGAGAATAATTGTTCATCAATTATATACCCGCAACATGTAAGTGTTAGGGGATATATGGTTTGGCTTGTGCCCGCCGTCTCCCCGCCGCCAGCCGCCGCCGGAAACTTTAGCGTTAGCGCTCTCATTTCTTGAACACTGTAAACTGATTGACCCAAAACTTGGTACACAAGTCCGTATGAGTAAAATCCCGGATAAGTTCGAAAATGGGGTATATCGTATATTTGGTGCGCTCTATTTTGCAGGGTTTTTCGCAAAATTTTAACTTCGTGCCGATTTACACGAACGTGGTGGTTGTGGTAGTTGTGGTAGCGACAAAACATGGAGACAATTGCAAGGTCATCCGAGGTCAGTTTGCATTTCTTTGGCCAGTAGCCTCTTATAGCAAATGATGTGATATTTCAAACTTCATTGCTTTCATGAAACTTGTGAATAGGGCCAACTATCAAGTGGCGATGAATTTTCTAATGTGGCCGAGGTCAATGAAGGTCATTTGAAACTAATTGGCATAATATTGTGGCCAATTCGCAATTAGGCAAATTTATAACTTTGTTGATTCTCACGAAACTTGGTGAGTAGGACCTTCTAACCGTCCCGATAAATATTCAATTGCGTGAATCCACTGAAGGTCATTATGTGTGGTTAATTTACATATTCGTTAGCATAATTAGAATAATTAATGCAATTATTTTCTCAACTTTTAGGGATTTTGACCCGAAAACTTGTGAAGAGGCCTACTACCAGTCACCTGATAATTATTCAATAGATCAAGATCACTGAGGGGGGTAAATTTGTGGAATAATTTGACATATTCAGTGTCTGATCAGCTCAAAATGATGATTTTCGCAATAACATGGACATGTTATTGGAATGCAATATGCGACTAGGAGTGGAGCATCACATGGAGTGTAAACCATTGTCATAAAAACGCCATGTCATTGAAGGTCATTAAAGGTCATTAGGGGTCAAAACTGATTAGTCTTTTTGGCAATAGCACTGGGTGGCTGTGTTCTCAGAATGCAAAATGCTCCTAGGCTAGGAGTGGATGTATCACATGGGAGTAAACAATTCTCATAGAAAATTTGTCATATATTAAAGGTCATTCGGGGTCACTTAGGTTCAAAACTGTTTTGTGGCTGTAATCGGAGAATCGAATATCTGCGAAGGCTGGATGGTTCACCTTGTGATATACTTGTGAACCTGCATGTGTGTACCTTGACCTGAATTTGACCTCTGTCGGGGTGGTCAGGTGGTTTAGAGGTCGATTATTGAATAAATGTGCTTATTTAAGGCGTTACGGGCAAAAAAAAAAAAAAATAGGAAAATGGTTATTTGTTGGAGATGTGAGTAGAGTGTTGTGGGCTTTAGGAGGGAAACCAACTCCCGCTTCGATCGGACCTTTACTTTGGTAGTTAAAGGGGTCAAAGTTCAATTTTATACCTTTTTCGACATAACATGGGACATGTTCAGTGGAACGCGATTATGCTCTTAGGAGTGGATGAATTCACAGGAGGTAACAATTTTCATTAAAAACTGCCATGTCATTGAAGGTCATAAGGTCATTAGGGGTCAAAAAATGATTTTAGCACTTTTTCCGCAATAGCAACTGGGTGTGTAATCAGAATGCAAAATGCTCCTGGGAGTGTGGATGTATCACAGGAGAGTAACAATTCTCAAAAAAATGTCCCTGTCAATCATTAAAGGTCATTCGGGGTCACTTCGGGGTGTCACAAAAACTGTTTTTTGGCTATAATCAGGAGAAGTGAAGAATTGATATCTGCGAGCTGGATGGTTCACCATTGTGAATAATGTTGACAGGCATGGGTGTGACATCTGACCTGAATTTGACCTCTGTCGGGTGGTCATGTGGTTAGAGGTCGATTCTTTAATAAATGTGGCTTATTTAAGGCGATTACGGGCAAACAAATAGAAACTGGTTATTGTTGGAATATGTGATAGACCGTTGGGTGCTTTATGGAGGGAAACAAATCCAGCTTCGATCGGAAACTTACTTTGGTAGTTACAAGTGTCAAAAGTTAATTTTTACTTTTTCGACAAACATTGGACATGTTCATGGAACGCCAATATGCCTTCTAGGAGTGGATGCATAACAGGAGTGTAACAATTCTATAAAACCTGCCATGTCATTGAAGGTCATTAAAGGTCACTAGGGGTCAAATATTGTTAGACTTTTTCGGCTAGAACTGGGTGTGTTCATTCAGAAATGCAAAATGCTCCTAGGCTAGGAGTGGATGTATCACATGGAGAGTAACAATTCTCATAAAAACTGTCATATCATTTAAAGGTCAGTCGAGAGGTCATTAGGGGGAGTCAAAACTGTTTTCTGGTTATAATCGGAAAATTGATAATCTGCGAAGGCGGGAGGTCCCCATTGTGATATAATTGATGACATGCATGTGTGTGACGTCTTACCTCAATTTGACCTCTGTCGATTGGCCATGTTGGGGGGGGGTTAAAGGTCGAATTCTTTGAATAAAGTGCTTATTTAAGGACGCACCTTATCCGGCTCGGCTGGTAGGGGTGCCTAATACAATTAACAAGTACATTATGGAATGACTCATTCACCTGTACACGTTGTTGCTTCACAGTCTATAAGGCTTCTTTCAACGAATATTGTCCGGTTTTCTGTTCACCAAATTTCGTGAAAAGAGATGCGGGGGGGATATATACGTGGCGGGTTTTTACCCGCCCGACATTTCTAGTTTCACGTAAAACCAACGAATGGGATAACTTTCATGCATGTGAGGTAAACTGGTGGCTGCATGGACACAGCGGGTTTACTCAACTTAATTTCTTTGTATAGAACATTATCAAGTCTGGAAAGAACCTCGGGAAGACCAAAATGATGGTAGTGGCTGCATGGAGAAGTGTCAGTTAGTAAGGTAGACTCGTGTGGTGTGTGTGTGGAGAGCGGATGGCAAACCTCGGTGCTGTACAAGGGTGTAGGAGATGCAGACGGTGCAGACGTTGTGCGAGCATGTTGAAACGGTTAATGACTTTTTTTGCTAGTAGGAGGGAGGAGGCAACTGTAACAGCAAGAGCAAGGTTTGGATGGGAAAGTTCCGGAAATGTGGTGAGCTGTTGCAGGGTAAGAGGTCTCTTTGAAGGTGATGAAACGAAGAGTTGACAGAGTTTCGTGCAGCCTGCAATGTTGTATGGTCGTGAGACATGAGTGTTTGAGATGAAGAGAAATGGCAATTTTGAGAAGGACGGAGAGAGCAATGGTGAGAGCAAACAGGTACGGCGTGAAGCTATGACAGATAGAAAGAGGGCAGAAGGCCGAGAACCGAGGAAGATGCTTAGTCGGGAGGGTCGGTGGACCAGTTGGTGTGAAGGCGAATGGGGGATGGGTGACCATTGTCTGAGAAAAAACGTTGAAGTGGTGGGACGACGAAGGCGGCCAGCCCAAGGAGGACGTGGATGAGGTAGGTGAAGCAGAAGACGCGGAGGTTAATTTGACGGGGGAGGACGCCCCAAATCGAGAGGTGAGAGGACATCGTGGAGGGCTGTTGCTGTGGTATAAGGTGATTCCGACCATCCCCAGGTTCGGGAGTAAAAACTCGACGAAAAACTGGACAAGAGAGGAGAGAGGGAGGAGAGGGGGGGGGGAGAGGTGAACTTGAAAGGTTCCAAGTAGCAGAACACAGATGTATAAAGTTATCTCAATGCGTTGGTTGTCAGTGGTGGCTACTTTAATACCGTCGACAACACATCCTTTTTATTAATCAACTAGGAACCTGCTCTCTACTCTGGCATCAGATTGCAGAGAGTTCATCTAGTTTCTATCTAGTCATTCAATAGTTCCCCCCCTCCAATTACACACTGCCTCCCAAGGAGAGTGATTTCCTCACACTTCGTCAATAACACGCTTGAATTGAAAGTAGAAAAACATTTTAATTGGGCATTGCCTTGCAGATGACTTCATTACGACAAATTATTTTGGATTTCTATGCGACTGAGGATATAAGCCTAGATATCGGAGACGGTGATGTGCTATGTATTCAAAATTAACATGAATTAAAATACCCAAGAAAAGGTGCATTAATATCATGCATCTTGTTATATTAGGCATATATCATACATTTTCCCCCACCGGATAAAACTAAACCATAATCGCTAGTTCAATTACCTACTCCAACAAGGAACCCATAATTATATACAACTCCAATTGAGTAGTGCCAATTCAGTGCGCAATAGTTGAAAATACACTGGAGTGGTTGCATGTGTTTAGTCAGTTTAGTAGAAAAGGTTCAGAAAGGAACCGAATCCTCATGAATGACCCTGGAACCAATTACAAAACCTGAGTTAGAAGAAAAGCAGAACTCAAAGAGTCTCCCACAATTGGTGAAAATACGTCGGACTGGTTCTTAGAGGCGCTAACACTCTAGCCGAACAAGATCTGCCGGAAGGTTATTCCAGCTCATTAATCCACTCTCTGCGGAAAAAAAAAAAAATACTTATCTAATCTGCGAAGTGTACCACGAGGCTTGAGACAATGACCATTATTAGTGCTAGCATAGTGGTCAAAAGAAAAGTAATCGAAGTCATGGATAAGCAATTGTGGAAACCTGAATCAAAACTCCACGAATTCGCCTTAGCACTATTGAAGTCAGAAAGTGAACTAATCTCGTTGCCCTTCTTCGAAAGTTCCCAATTAGCAGCCTATCTTTCGCAAAATAAGATTCCACACTTACATGGTTACTCCGGAGTGAGGTCTTACCAATGCTTTTGAACAGCATGACATTAATGTCTTTTCAAGAAAAACTGAATTATGTTAGATTCATGCCGAGATCTATGACCTTCCAAGCCGAGAATCTAATCATTCTCTAAGGCCTCACCCTACTCATTAAAAAATACTGGCATCCTTGAAATATTCAACACTCATTTCTTTATCCCTTTAATTGTTATGTGAGGAAGTAGGTTTCATTTGCTTCATCCTGCAGGTCGATTCAGGGAGAGTTTACCCTCATATAGTTCCCAATGTCCGATATACTGATATCGTCTAGGCAATCTTTCATAGTGTTGTATGTGTCGGGTGAACTGACTAGTAAATCTTCTCCAAATGTATAGACTGCTGAACCCTACAAAATAAACGGACCTTGAACTGTTGAATGAGTTTCATTATCAGAGTAATAAACAGATGCGAGAACTAATAGGCAAATGTTGCTTAATGTTCGCTAAAATAGTAGCAACCTAACTACGTGAGGAACATCAATCAATACGGGTTAATTATAGTTAACAATTTGGTACTGTAATACTTTCTCAGCATGTCCCAGCGGACATTCCCTGGCGTTTCAGCAGTGATTAATGGCGCTGGGAAATAGACTATTCATGCGTGTGCAAAGTTGAATCTGCTTCTCTAATCAGCGATTCACAAGCTCTCACTCGTATTACAGTTAGAAGTAGGCATCATCAGAGCGAGCACTGCAGAGCAAAAATTGAATAATGGAATAATAGAACCACAGCACCGGCAAGTAATAATTTGAAACTCTCCAAGCGACTGACTCCAACTCTGGCGTATTAATATTCATATCGCAGCTAATGTTGAGTATAATAATTCTATGGATACCCGCCCCAAACGTTTACACCGGTACAAATGACCCCCACACCTCTCATCTATTGATCTTATTGCAATTCGAAAAGCATTTAAATAAATGAACATACGTTTTGATATGCGGTTTGGTTCAATCGACATTAACAAATCCTCGTACTTACCTTCGCCTTTCTTCCTTCGTTTACTACCTTGTTTATTCGCTTCTGTTGTGTAGGCAACAACAATCAGAGTGATTACGGCTCACATTGAACTGCTGGACCTATTAGCAATTTAAAACAACTCACTCTTAAACACGATCGCGGGTGGAACGCGAATTAGGCCTATATGCCTCTAATTAATGGCAATTTACGATCGGGCAAAAATAGGCGTTTTCTCGAATTGTATGTTAGTGGTTTCCCAAGACCGTATGAGACGCGTAAAATGAGACAAACACAACGCAACAGGTAATGATGAAATCATGGTCACGATATCTTGCTAATATAGGTCACCGATGTTAATATAGGTCAAAGTGAGATATTTCTACAGTGGGTATAAAAGGAAGGCAGCTCAAAAAGAGAGAAAAATCACTGGAGGAGCTCATTTAACAGTTTATCCTGAGAAATTGTTGAGACGACATAACAACATACGTGGGATTAGTGTGGGTGACGTAATAGCAAGGGCGACCACGTAACCACAAGTAGTGTCGTTTTGCCCATGTATGGTACACTCTCATACTTTCCGATTCGATAAGATGATGACGAGACAACATGATGGAGATGGCGATATGACGATGAATAAACAAAATGTAGATGTCGCTGTCCGGTGATGAAACAATAAACGTAGCGAGAGATATATAGAGATAGGTTCAATCTGTAAAATACAAACATGAACCTAATCAATCCAATTAATTGACTAGGAATGTCACACAATCATACAATTCCCTAATAACAAGATCGAATAACAATGCTGAACACCATTACATTCTTATAAAGAATTTGTCTAGCCATTGTACAATTACAGGCTTACATAGGACTTCCATGGCTGGGAGGCGGATTGCGAGGTAGCCCATGTTTGTAGGACGGTTGTACTTGGTGAACTACTTGGAACATATTGGTGTCGCGTCTTGAAATGTTGACGGAAAACAGCATGGTAAGTTCTGGGTATAAAAAACCCCACAACAACTTGCGAGATATTACTTAAAACTTTGGGCACGTGGGGTAAACTCCGTTGCAAATATGCAAAATTAACAGAAACGGGGATCAATTCTTGACAATAACAATAAATCGGATCGGGTATGATGACGTATACGGATTGTCGCCTTACTCACTTCGTCCACTCGACTGACTAAAGTGTTCCTTCAACTCAGCAGCACCTCAGTATTAAAGATATTCTCTGTCCGTAACATTGTTTGTTTCTGAATATCTGGAATATCTCAGAGCGAAACAAATTTCTTTCCCGATTAATTTCTTGGCAAATCCAACTTTAAGTACATGAAGACTGCAAAATTGCATGGCAGAGTGATATTGTTCGACAGATGAACTACAAAATGACTCTGCAGTTCTACTAAAACATAGCCATCTTTCTGTGCCATGACGCCCTTGCTGAAGAGTCCCATCGTCATTTTGCCTCTAAGAGGTGGAGTAAAATTTGAGAAAGCTGCAACTGCACTAATAACAGAAACCTCACTGGTCGACAGATCACCTCGAATCTGAATTAAATAAGAACTGATGTCAACTGTCCGAGGAGTGATCTTGGCCAAAATCCACCCTTCGCCTTTCTTGGTTACTGATAAACGTATGCCAAGAGCCAACCATGAGAATATACAATATTAGAGGTACATCGAAGGGAAGCCATGGATGGCGCCTGATCTGCCTATTGGGAAGAGCTGACAAAGACGGTTCTAAATGCCATTGGCCCGAAAAGCTCATCGTAGCTGTTTCTACTATGTCATCTTCATTTGATATTCATGTTTTCTTGACCAATTTCTCAAACTGATTGGGAAGTGGCCCTTCATTGGTTGTTAACTTATCGCTATGCTCCTTTGGACGCATGTCCACTTTTATTCTTCTATGAATTAACACAAACGTTTTGTCTGAGTTTCAGATTGAGTTTCTGAAATAACAGTAGGCCTATATCATGAACATACAAAACGATTAGACTATAGAAAACGTATCATAATTACAGAGAAAAAAAAATGTCTCCTAAACCATTAAAAAGAAAATAGACCAACTACCAAAATTCGTTTGAAAATGATATATGACGAAGAGCGTGACCATCATTTGTCCCTCCTTAACTCAGTCAATGTAGTCTCTCAAAGATTTGTAGTCGCCGCCCCCACAAAGTCAATCCGGTCTGCTACAAGCACCATCGCTGACGATCATCCGGATTACCTTCTGGCTTTGAAATATCAATTTCTTCGCAGGAAATTATCCCAGAATACGTTCGTCCATATGGTGTGGTGTACCGCTGAGGTGCAGCCATGTGGGCGGTGACTCATCCCATTTCGTGGTACACAAAACGCAGTGACACTTCGGTGAATCAAATAATTACTGTCTTCCCTTGGAAGTTTGTTTGGCTACGGCGACTTTAGCGATGCATCTTGTTCAGTATTTTCGGCGATTTGAAGCTGGGACTTCACCAGCGGCGCACCCAGGATTTTCTTTACTAGGGGGCTGACGTTGTTTGGAAGATTTCTAAGCGAAGCGCCACATGGGGTAGTACGGATGCACATAGACCATTTTCGGGATGGAAGGGCCCCCGATGGCCAGACATCGCAAGAAATCCCCTCTGGGAGTGGTATTCTCATTATTTTTCTAGACTAAAAACCCTCCCCATAACGATACTGAGAGGTGCCCGCAATATAATCACGTTTCTCACCTATATCCCATGCTCTCATGTAGCCTCCTCATTATGGTTGACCTTACAAACACTGACAAACAACCATAACCTCCGGCGTTTACTCTCTGCCATTCTTGTGATGATTTCATGTTAGGCATTGACTGTCCATAGTTGATTTCAGTACGTCTGTAGTGGTAAGTATAACAGAGTTCACCAGTCGACTTTTACAAACAACTATCGATCGTATATGAAGATAACACCCAGTAGTATGCATACAATTACCTACGCGGAATTATGCTGCATAGCCTGGGCAATAATAATAATAAGATGGTTTTTTTTCAGTTATTTCGTTCATAAATAGGAGAGAGGTCCACCCCCCTCTCCCCCCCCCCCTTCCTTGCACAAGGAGAGAAGAAGAAGAAGAACCTTGTCCCCTTGACGAGAAGACTGACTATGCGCCTGGTGAGATTGTTACTATCTCATGTATTACTCCATAACAAGAGAGCGTGTATTCCGAAACCAAGCAGCACCCCGCTTCGTATCATTGTGTCAATCAACAAACATGGAACAGTGATTGCGTGGTAAATAAATTCAGATATTAGTTACATTATACGGGGTTGGGAAGTGGAGAATAGTCCATTGGACTACCAAATAGAAGTAGCAAGCACACTTGAAAAATACTCTGATCAACTAAAACATGAATCAGTGTATCACAGTATACACTATATATATATATATATATATATATATATATATATATATATAGATATATATATATATATATGGATTAAATGGTTCAAACCGTGGGTTTGGTGTGGATCTCGTTCTATGAAGGTCTCACGTGTTGTATCATGCAAGACGAAGTCTGATTGTGAATACAACTGTCGTAGATAACCAAAACAATATATGCTGTCGAATAATTCCAAGACTCTTCTCAAAATGGATTATTGTCGCGGCGCAAATGTCAAGATGTATCCGATCAGGAAGCTGTTGACCTTAGCGAGCTAGGTTCCGTACTACAGGATTTGTTTACACAATCCAGGCACCGAGAAGCCCTGATACCCGAAGCGATAGTTTTAGTTTTACGCTGCTCCATCCGTATTTTTACGAACCCTGTGTAATTCGATGCACGCTCAGATTACTCAGTTGATGCAGTTTTAAGTTCATTTTGAATTTCATCCATTTAAACAACATGGCGTTAGATAACGACGAGCCAAGCAGTGTATTTGATAAGCGTGGTATTCCGGTGACTGACGGAGTTCCGGTAGAAAAGAGTTAAAAACATTTTGTTCCGCTTATGTGACGCATGTGTCACTTTATAAGCCAGTTCGGAGTTACAGTTAATGAGATGATACTGATCTTGTGTCCATAGGTCATAAGGGAACGCCCGCAGTTCGACGTTGAACGTACAGGGGCAGAACGATCTTTCGGAAATCCCCTGCCGAAAATGACTTGGAATGTTGCCACACAAAACTACACAGATTCCCCCCCCCCCCATACTTATCACTAATAACATCCGAAAACAGGGAGAATGGGTGCGTTTTCAATAGTGGTGACAGTCTAAAAAATAAGCCGTAACGATATTGCTATGGGGGGGGGGGGAATCTGACCAAATCTCGATTATTCCCCTGAACTGTTTTGTGGTGAGCATGCGCACTTGGAACTACGAACTGGCCTATTTACTTCAATTTTACAAGCAAGACATCTGCAGATAGGCTATAGTCATGGCAAAGATGGAATGATAATGTTGTTATTTTGGATAAGAAGAACATAAGAGGAAATCCGTCCAGATGAGTTAGTGAAACCACAGTCGCAGTATGCACGCATCTTAGACTGAGTGCGTGAGAGAATATCAAGGCGTCTGTGAAAAAGGCGTCTGCAAAACGTGATGTTTCGGTAGGCTTAGGCGCACAGTTGGGGGGTGCTGGGAAGATGTCGAGAGGTCATTGCACTTTAGACCACAATATTTTGACCAATAAAGTGAAGGTATTTTAGTCCGCTGAACACAGCCATCATCCTAATCCGTACACAAGTTCGAACTTGCTGATATTATTATGTAGTCAAAGTAGTTTATTTCTATCGGTGTTTCTAATGTTTCCAGAGGGAGGGCCACTATAGATATCTACAAATGGACCTTCTCGAGTACTCGCGAGTACGCGTGTGCGGATCCCCTGCCCGGATCTCAACAAATATATTCTGTCTATGGAAAAGGAAAATATATACGTTATGTGTATATAATTTATTTGAATTTGTCTGCCTTGTCTCTGAATTCACTTTGTACTTTTCTACAACATTTGTTAATCACTATTCATCCATCTTCAAGATGTTACTATACCTGATATAGGTCTATCCTGGTGATGCCATCGCTCACCCGCACACTACGCTTCCTATGATCAAGTGACTCCCATCCGATGAAATGGCTGACATTTCATATACAGATCTAAATATAGCTATCTGAATTATTCAAACATGGATTCATCCATCAGTTACTCTGCGTGACAATTGCGCCCACACAATCAAAACGGCTTCTATGGAAAGTACTTAGTGGTGTTCTCCGGAATAAAAAAAACTTAAACGAAGTATTTTTTATAGTGATATGTGTAATGATAAATCAAAATCTAGACTTCAACAGAGAAATGACCTTGCTGTCTCGTCCTAGAGGTGTAAAAGGTTGAAGGGTAGTCAACCTGCTCTGTTTGGTGACGGAGATTCCATCCTCCCCCAGATGGCTTCCCCAATTCCCCGATGCCACTGCTCCTCTCACGATCAAGTCTCGCAGCATCCTACTCCATTGTGTCTTGACCAGTGTCCCTAATTCGAAGATACACTGCCGAATGATATTTAGTAATGATAAATCAAAATCTGGACTTACTGTTCCGCAACTTCCTGCGTTAGATACCACCGGGACTCCCAACAGGGAAATGCCTAGTCGGATGGTCATTGTGATATATGCATACGGCTCGGTATCTTCCACAACTAATACGTATACACTCATTGAAATGTACCAATTTGAAAGTAGCCAGAAGAAGGGGACAGTATAATTTTTAGCATCTGATTTCAGCGCAATATTTTCACTTTTATCTTCGACTTTGACCTACATTTCTGTCCTCCAGCGTTGGAGTCGAGTTCAGCCAATCTGCGACCGAATCCGAGTCCCGAGTCTGAGTCCCCCAGTGTCTACTACAACTTGGCATTCCAGCGAAATATATGGTATTAGATTAAAAAAACAGTTTTATTGCAGTTAGTTCATTCATACTTGCCGTAAAAACTCCCCCTCTGATTGGCTGAAACAGGTCAGCTGACCGTGCAATTGACCAAGCGTTCATTCATACTTGCCGTAAATTCTCCCTCTGATTGGCTGAAACAGGTCAGCTGACCGTGCATAAACCCTGCGTTAATGCACGGTGTTTATGCACGGTGCCTCGACACAGGCGAATAACTGGTGTATGAATTTTGATTGTTGGACAAGTGTCACACGGACATATGTTTACAACGTATCATCGACGCGCTATAACTTAGGGGCTATGGTGAAGGGATCCATTGTGCATTAGATGTTTAAATTGGGCGCGATTACCAGTGCCACGAGCGCATATCAGAACGCTTTGAATAGACTTGTAGTATCCTTTATGCAAGTACATGGAAATAACACGCGCGAGGGAATATTTTTCACGCGCAATGTAATGCGCGATGCTCACAGAGGACGCGTCGGCTTGAGACAATTATTTAAACGCGTATGCGTCGACATTCGTCCACGCGCTTTGTGTGCGCTTATATTTCCAGATGGATTTGAGAGACGCGCGTATTGTTGTTGTTAATTTATTGGCGCATGTACAAGGCTCTTTGCAATGTCATCAGGGGTTCCTATTTTATCATAAAGTGGTAAATTCCAGAGTCGTTTGATGCAATATTCCAACTAAATTTCGCGTTGTATGAATGAACGGGGTTAATCAACGGTCGATTGTGTTTATCCACATGATAATGCACTCCTCGGGGGTTAATTCTAACGCTTTTATCATAAAGTGGTAAATTCCAGAGTCGTTTGATGCAATATTCCAACTAAATTTCGCGTTGTATGATTCAAGCGATGCACTTCAAGCGATTCAAGCGATGCACTTCAAGCAATTCAAGCGATGCACTCGGGCTGCGCCCTCGTGCATCGCGTGAATTAACCCCCGGTCGTGCATTATCCAGTGGATAAACCACGCTCGACCGTTGATTAACCCCTAATTAATGCATGGTGTTAATGCACGGTAGATCGGCGCGGGCGATTAACTGGTGTATGAATATTAATTGTTGCAAGTGTCACACGCAAATGTTTACAACGTATCAAATGGAACGCGCTATCCCTTATTGGCTTTGGTGAAGGGATCCATTGTGCATCAGATGTTTATATTGGACGCGATGACCAGAGCCCACGAGCGTACATCAGAACGTTTTGAATAGAACTTCTATGTATCATATACGCAAGTAGATCGTAATAACACGCGCGATGGAGTGTGTTCCACGCGCAATTTGATGCGCGTTGCTCACAGAGGACGCGTTTGGGTTGAGACAATTATTTTTACGCATATGCGTCTCTTGCGGAGAAAGCAATTACTCCTCAGACTATGAAATCAATATGCTAATCAATACTGCTTCTAGACATGAGCAAAGCCTTTGACAGTATCAAGAGAGAAATCCTATTGGAAGACCTGGAAGAAGGTCTGGATGCTGACGATTTACCATGTTCTATCTACTGCTAAAGGCTGTACAATTACAAGTTAGAGTAGACAAAGAATCGGGGGATATTTTTACAACTAACATTGGAGCCCCACAGGGAGATTGTGCAAGTGCAGTGCTCTTACTTATTACCTGGCAAAATCACTGCAGTCAAGGAGAGAGGATGATGAGGATGAACATAACTCCGCAATTCCGAGGGAAAATCATATGACTTTCCCAGAGCATCTGAAAGATCACGCTTATAGCAAGCTAAAACAAAGCCAATCTCTTATGATTGATCAGCAATAAGCTGATGACATAAGCTGGATTACAACATATAAAGGACAGATAACGAAAGTTAAGGAAACAGTACGAAGAAAGCTTGGGCAGCGTAATCTCACTATAAATGAGGACAAGAATGAAGAATATAAAGTCAGCAGAGATGGATCAACAGCAGAAGGGAAGAGATGCAAGTACCTGGGAACTCTAGTCGACACTGAAGAAGATTTCGAAAGAAGAAAAAGTCTCGCTATCAGTGCTATAATCAACTCCAAAAATTTCTTCAAAGCAGGAGAATGAATATCACCACCAAGATGAGTATCTTCAATGCATACATATCTTCCATTTTTCTATACAACAGCGAACTTTGGACACTCACAACAAAATTAGAAGAGAAAATTAACGTTCTCCAAAGGTCTTTATTGAGACGGACACTAAATATAACCAGGACAAGACGACTGAGAAACGATGATCTCTAATGAAATAACAAGCAGTGAACCTGGGAGCAGAAACAATCAAACGGAGACGGCTTAACTGGCTTGGGCATCTTGCAGGATTCCTGAAGAAGCTCATGCACGTCGGGCACATAAAAGGGAATGAACCGAAAAACGAGACGACCGGTTGGACGGCCGAGAAACTAACATGGTTTCGCAAGGCATCAAAGAAGCACCACGGGACTGTGTGACACTAGCCAATGATCGAAAAGCTTGGAATTCAACTGATCACACGCGCAATGGCAACATAGCCGGAAAGCGAACGACGATATGCGTCTACATTCGGCCACGTGCTTTTTGGGTGATTATATTTCCAGTGAATTTAGAGACGTGCGTATTGTTGCTTGTATAATCGATTGGCGCATGGACAAGACTCTTTGCAATGTCCTAGGGTTTTTATTTTATCATAAAGTGGTAAATCGAGGCGTTCGAGCAATATTCCAAATAAAGTTGTTGCTATTGAATGAACGGGGTAATCAACGGTCGAGTGTGTTTTATCCACATGATGATGCCCTCCTCGGGGTTAATTCTATCGCTGGATGCACTCGGGCTGCGCCCTCGTACATCGCTTGAATTAACCTACGGTCGTGCATTCATCCAGTGGATAAAACACGCTCGACGTTGATTAACCCCTACTTGATGCATCACTCCCCACCCCCTGTCACAAACCAGAGTATAGTGTAATGATTGATAATTATCCAAATGCGAAAAATATAATTCCTGTCTTTGAGTAATAACTCACCATGTTATTGCAAATTGCAATGCAGCGTGCTCAGAAATATGATACATAAGTATGCAAAATCAAACAACCCATATGAACAATGATCACAACCTCCTAACTCAGATTGTTTAGGAATCCTAGGAATCGAAACAGTAGGTATCAATTTGGAGTATTTGCTCATTGCATTTCAAGAACATAACCATTTCATTGCTGTGCAGATAGGGCAGCATGGTGTACCTCATGAGGAGCGCAGTCGATCGAACGCACTATTGGCTAACCTCAAAAGGTGAAATGAGCAAATTCTGATAACATAGGACAAACAGACAGTATACTTATCGTTTATGATTTGACAATGTCGATTTTAGAAATTATGAATTATTGTTCCTCCTACGTTCCGGGAGTTTTGGAGGAGTTTTGGTGAAGTGTTGACATGGTATTGAGTCTTAATTGTAGGTTCTCGAGACCAAGACGACACCGCGGCCTTCAGCACTGCTGCCTCTCCCACTCACGCAAACAACGACGCTCATTCCACGAAATGGCCTATTTCTAAATCACTGCATAAACATTAATTACCGGAGGCCAGAAACATCCGCCTGATCCAGATGCAGGTGCCTGGATGACGAGATCGACAGGAAACACGTGGGATGGAGCGTGTTCGGTAATTGTATAAATAGACATATAATTGTTTGCTGTCAATTAGAATTCGGGAAGATTAGGAAGGCCTCCCGGGCAGTTAGGAGGTTGTTTATAGTGGACGTTCACTTAGCTAAAGTGGTCGAGGCAGACACTTTCAACACGCCTATCGTCAATGTGTAAAAAAAGCATACTCTGCCTTTCAACAAGTAAAAAATGTACTATATAATTCCATATACACGGCTGAAATCCAATCAACAATGGGAGCCGATACTCACGACCCTCCACACAGACTTCAGATGGATATCGCGACGCACATACGGACAAACAGGCACACACAGCACAAATTGACGAACGACAATGTCTTTCCTCAAAACCAAGTTCAGGCGAGACGAACATACGAACGAGCTGGGCGACCTGATAAAAAAAACCACTAGGCTAGGGTTCTATATACATCATAAATTTACGAGAACCAATATCCCTATAGACCATTCACCCAAATCCCCAAATATTTACTTATGTTCCAATTATTATCATTGGTAAAACATAAGAGACGATGAAAATTCGCCGAATGATCACGAATTCCAGAAATGACCCAGCTGGTACGTCACTCGATAATCAAGGTAATCAAGTTCCACCATAACACTGAAGGAGTAGCATTCTAAACTAAGGGTATGTATAGATAGTATGTACTGTCCCGATCGGTACTAAGGAAAAATACTCCACTAGCGGGCCGTCAGACGATTGTTGCAACTACGTTCAGATTCTTCTAGAGAGTCGTCAGTGCTACATTCTATTTTATACTTTAATTGTAGTGAGTGGACACGTATATGATCGAATGAGGGTTGCGACCACGCGCCATAGTATACTACAGTATAGCATACATGTAGGGCAATAGGTTGATGCATTATTGTTTTATTAATATACACATCGACATAATATTGTCGCATACCAGTTTTCGTATTCGAATTGCCTGAATCTAATTTAGGGATTCGATTCCAACTACTTTTTCTAATGAAAAAACCAAATTCCGAGAGCTGCAGGACATCGGGACAATATTGGATACACATTTTCCCACGGAGCTCTTCCGGCGGCGTCCAGTTGTCTTTCTTTCTTCAAAAACCGTCTTTTCCAGCGGAGGAGTCAGTATATCCGATTACAAGCGGTCCATTAACCTCTGAAAACCTGTTATGGTTAGGAATAACTACGTGATGCCTAATAAGAAGCTTTCATGAACATAGCTGTTAGAAATGTGCCATGACTTGGTTGTTATAGGTACGCGGTTACTTTCAGAAATTTAGTTACTAGTAACGTCTGAAACTGATGCGCTGCACCGCCACACAGTGGAAACACTATGGGCAATATATTTAGTACCGGGAATCGAAATGCGGTCCGGAACGGCAGCGACGTCAGGCTCTTTGTCCAGCAAAAATATCGTCTGTGATTTTTTTTTTCTTGATTAAGGGAAGTACGAATAAAGGAGGCCTGGACATGCCTATTGGGCAATGCGTACTCCGTCGTTGGGAGAGAGGGGACCATGCGGAGAAATACGATAGATAAGTTTACATGTTTCTTCATGGGAAAACACCCGGAAGTCAAGCCACATTTTAGAGGGGTCAGATCAGACCTACTTTGGATTACCAGATGCCGTTTTTCTGAAACCAATTTTTTAATCTTCTCTGAATCAAAACTACAGCTACTCAAACTTGCAGGAATAACATGAACGAGTACAGAAAATCGAAGCAGTTTTGAAGGAAGACGTCACCGGGCCGTCTTGTCTCAGCCGACGTATCGCCCTACGTCATGGGGGCTGCAGGGAAGCAGAGGATCCAGTGAGCGGTGGCTTCCGGGCCAATCCTAACAGTCCTGTAAGCCAGCTATTTTTGCACACCATCGGGGTTCAGCGACGGCAAAGACCCTGGCAGGGACAGGGAAGCCCAAAACAATTTGGTTTATTCTGGAGGGCCTCGACAGAATAGTGCGCATTGCTAGGATCCAGTAGTTCGCAACAAATTCCGAGATAGTTGAAACTAGGCCTATGGCTGACAAACCCTGTGTAGAATATGGCAAATGAAATGGAACCAGTACAAGGAAGTTCGGAAACTTACATGAAAGAAAGGGGATTGATTCGTGTAGTTCATCTGCTCCCTCATAGGTCCCCTGCTCGGTACGGGGTATACTATGTATTGCTCCTTTTTTTACCCAAGGGAACATTGACCGCCAGGAATTTGTGTTGAGGGCCAGAGGCGACTAATCTTTTAGGCGAAGTATTTTGGATTTAAAGGACCTTTTGCGCTTCATTCCTCTGGCATTCTTCCAGCAAATCTCATAACTCTTAGAGCTATATAGTAGCTAAATAAAGGATAAGCTTGAATATGAAAGTGTCAAAAACCGCTTCTCAACCCAGTATCATGGTCTTGCAGAAGAAGATGGGGGGATGGGATGGGAGTCTTGCCCAGCTGAAATGCAACCCTGATATCGAATGGCGTGAAGCAGTAACAATATTCGCAAAAAGTGCAATTGAATTATTGTAAATCGAATGTTTTTTTTTTTTTATTTGAGCACCACGCACGAGGGCAACAGGTCGTCATGCAGTGTTTGCGATCAATTGTTCTGTAAATGAATATTAGACCTCCGGAACACGTCACACTCATTCGAGCCATCTTCAACAGTCATTGCGTATACTTGTGAAACTGTTATATCAACTGGGTAGGCAGAGGGAGGCGAATGAATCATGAATGAAACTATTTGAAAGAAAAGAAAAAGAAAATGTCCCCGTGTGAGCTACAAGAATAAGGGCGCCAACAGTTGCAGCAGACAAGGAGTTCAATAATTGATGCGTGAAACCACTCTTACACATCATTTTTTCTTTTCTCAGAAAACATGTGTTCATTTCTACTCCTCGGGAACGTCCTTCACTCATCTTTTATTAACCAGTAGCATCGTCAACAACTAGGGGTTGTACCTAATGTATTATTGAAGTATATATCTCCACCATGTTAATATGGGACCTACATCCTTTTAGGGTTGCCTTTCTTGGCTATTTCCCTAGGAATTACCTTATTTAAAGTTAATATTGCTCTAGGCTTCTTAATATGTATAGGAAACTTTTACTCCGTGTAGAGAAGAGAACTCGGGTGCCGTTCTCTTTGAAGAGTACCATTGGGTGTTATGTTACACCTCAGGGAACTGGGCGTAATCAGATATGTATGTAGCATAGTCCATTGTCAGACAGGGAGAGCATTTGTACTGCAGGCCAATCACTGGCACGCAATACAGTACTCAATACTGTATCATACCGGCACCAAGGAGAGAGCTCCACATGCATGTGATTGGTCAGTATGGACAAAGAAGAGGAATAAAATTACATCCCCGCGACACTGGAAATGTCCGGGGATACTATGGTTTTGGGTGTGTAGCCGCCGCAGTATCCGCCGCCGCAGCCGTTCCCAGGCCCCCGCCGCCGCAGGAAACTTTAGGCGTTAGCGCAATAACTCTTTAACGCTTCATCCGATTGATCCAAAACTTGGTAACATGTACCCATGAGTTCGGAAGTGGGCATCACTGCAATGCTGGCCACTAATTTGCATATTAACGCTAAATTTTCAAGTTCAGAGTCGGATTTGAACGAAACTTGGTGGGTAGGGACTATAGTTGATCCCGAAAAATGTAGGGGTCATTTCAAAGTCATCGGAGGTCAAAATTGGCCGTAATTTTGGCGATTTTCCAAACTTGTCAGATTTGAACGAAACTTGGTGGATGGGGGCTACATTTGTTCCTGACAAAGTTAAAGGTCATTTCAAAGTCATTGTGGGTCAGATTTGCATAAATTATGTGACGTGTGTGTAACTTGGTGGATGAAGGCTATCTTAGTTTCTGACCAAATGAAGGTTTTTATGGGGTGTTTGTTAGATACTTCTTCCCCAATGATTGCTCAAAAGCGGGGATATACACGTGGGCGGTTCACCCGCCTACACATTGGATGTGATAGATACCAGTGCTCAGGTTGCAAGCTGGAGTGAATATTGCGGCATTTTACCAGTGTACCATAATGGATGACAGATGTATTGCTTCGTTCCTATACATGAGATGAGTCCTATCATTATAAATGTATAGGGAAGCTGATTTTATTCACCAGAACTCGTCCACAATTCTATTCAATTTGGGTTTCTAGGGATTTGTTCGATTCTACCCCATTAGGTGACATGCTGCCTGGGGGCGGTAGCATTTCTCTCCTTTAGTGGCGCATTGGCTGGTGCCAAACGTCGGTTGTACATGTCTCGCACGTATATAAAACAAAATTGCGAATACATGACTTATTGTTTATCTCAAAGTATTTCACATACTAGTGTCAGTTCAGTAAAAGAGCGGTATCGTCAGATTGCCACAGCTAGTGAAAGACAATATTTATAATAATATTTTTAATTATGGCTGGGACATTAGAAAAAATATTTTCCCAATCTGACCAGAAAAATATCTGTTAAGGCAATCCAGTGCCTTTGAATGTTGTAATTTCTTCAGCACTCCCCAAAATACTAGTGGGGGATTCCATATTGAGTCCCACTACTTTCTGTCTTATCCCCCCTCTCCTCACCCGTCCCCCCATCCCCTGATATGAAAAAAACCGCGAGGATCCCCCTCTCCCTTTGCCACGTAAAACAAATGACAAATACTATCCAGTTTACCCAGTCATCGAGTCAAAGTCATAGGCTGCATGAATTGTGTATAGCACTACCGATTTTCGTACCGGTATTCGGTCATGGTCTGGGCTGTTTATCAACATGATCACTGCGAACAAATTTGGTGCACGCAAAATTCGGATTGACTATTGTCTGCGTGGCGCTGTTCGCTTTCTCATATTAGTCTTTAGAAGCTGTTCCACTAATGGTGGCGCTATTGTTTTCTCTTTTGATAAGAGATACCTGCTGTTAGAAGTGAGCTTATTTATATCACCTACAGAAGCCCACCAGTGTTTCACTGCTTGATGTAGTAACAACGCCAAATGTAATACTAACAGTGAAAGTAATAGACATCAACTCTAAATGCAATACGAACAGTTTAATGTAATGGAACAACGCTAAATTGAGTAAAAGAGTAGTAAGTCGTTCACCGTAAATATATTACGACCTCGACGACGCTGAATGTAATAAATCCGACTCACCGTGAATGTGATGAACGATGACGCTAAATGTAATAATTTCATTAATCTTGATCCTTTGAATCTTTGAAGGGGGAATTTCGTCTCCCAACACCTGGTGCATAAGATATAGAAAGTTTTGTTCACCGGACGTCATGCTATATCGAAACTAATGATAATGTGCTAATGTACTGTCATCGATAAGCAATTCAATTGCGGTTGTCACTTCGGGCGAGTGACCAGGCCTGACCCTTACCAACTTCCTCCCACAACTGCCTAAGGTACCTGCCTGTTGTAGTGAAGGATGCGGCGGTAAGTAGTAATAAATTCAGTCATCGACTAAGCCCACGACGAGCGTCCACACCTCACTAGAATATTACAAGTCTGACCGGACTGTGACTTTACACAACACTATCCAGTGACTTCATGACTCGATTTGCCAGTCGGACGCCTCTACTAACCGTACACTAACACGAATTACAAATGACACTGTCAAAGTGGACAGAAGACTAAATGACCTTCACGTTCTTGCCAAATACGTGAACTGACTCATTTGTCTAAAATAGCTGGACTGGTTCTTGGACGAGCTCGTTCTTGGTCTTGAACCCCGTCACTCGGAGCCCCAATGGATCAAGTTGATCAACCCCTCGAATAAGAAACTAGAGGGCGTAAAACATCGAATTAACGAAATCAGCATGTAATGCCCCATCATTCCGCCCAAAGTCAGGTATAAACCCTAACATCACTATCGGAACCTCGCAATCAGGGATATCTGCGATCCTCTCCATACTCCAATCCATGAAAAGCGAATGAGCATATAGCCGGGACAACGGGGAAGATGTCCGATACACCAACAGCGGACTCAAAGGATATCGGGTTAGCCTAGCGACCCTGTTCACTCTTCAATGGCCTCGACTGTTTTCCCTAGAAATTGCCTCGGTGGTTTTCCTGTACCACTTCTCGATGATTTAGGATCTGAAGTCTGACCATCTTTGCTGCGGGTCCACATTCACACCCAACCTCTCGAGCGAATGACCACTCGTTCAGCATACGCTGTGACAACATTCCGATTCTGCAGTTGGCTCACATCTTATTGAGGCTTGATGTAGCTGACCATCAGCCTGTGATCAGTTGTGAAATTTGGGTAATTATGGAGAACACGCGGTTCTTGAGGCATCTTCCACTCACATCTAGGAGGGCACAATTAAACACCATGATGGAGACGCAATCATTGGAGTGTCCATTGCAGTACTTCAATTCACGTCGGATCTTTCTAACCATGAACCAGCGAACTTAAGCCATGTTTTTTTTTCTTCTCCTTTCGCAACTCTAGTAACCTGAGATTGCCGTCACACGGACCTGTTGGATCTACGAGATCCAAGTCAGGACTCTTCGTCAACCTACTGACACAACTGGATGCATTGAAATCGCCCAAAATGGCCTGCGATCCACAAGTGGGAACAATATCGCACACCGAACTTGAGCGTAGTTGTGCGTAGAACGCTTCTTCCACTAAACTAGTAATTCCATCGCTTACTCTAGTCGGAGCGTACAGTGCGACGACAGATAAAACACTCACCCGAGTGGATGACCACAGACCGCCCCCATTATGGCTTGTTGATCTGGTTTATCTGTGAAACCAAGATAACGACAGTATGGCAACTGCGATAACCTACGACCATTATACTAATAGGTGTAACCACCTATAATTATTTCGCCAGACCCGAGTCAGCCCACCTCAGCATAGGCAGCAGGGCTGATGCCAAGCCCACTAGGTTCCTTCAATCGGGAAGATGTTCCAGGAATCACATTGGACCGCCCACCTCAGACCAGGCAGGTAATCGTTGCGAAAAGCTGGACGGCACTACCAACCCAATGCCCACCACAAGGTAACGAACGTCGGAGACTTTATCCCGATCTAGGGAAGCAGTGTCAGTAGAATTCCCACGACCAACGCAATTTGGGCAATTTGGCCAAGCCCAGCCAAATTTATACTATTTTTGGTGTTATATTGTTAAAGAGAATAAAAAGGCAAGTAAAATATCACTTTGTTCCAGGTTTATAGCATGTTCGGTTGGGAAGATATGGCTTCCTCCAATTTCATATAATTGGTGATTCGGGCAAACTGGCAACCTTTTTATGATGTCATATCTACCAAATATAAGGAAAAAGTTGAGACATATTTTTTTTTTTTTAAATTGGTAGATATGGCATCATCAAATATTGCCAGTTTGCAAAATTGCCAACTTAGCTGTGAAAAATTATTAATCTTTAAAAAAACGTAACTTCATAACCGAACATGTTATGAACATGAAACAACTTAGATGGCCACCTGGAAGAGATTCCTGGACAACACGGAGTACGCCCATAACAAAGGCAGCACGACTTGGCAGTGCCCATATACCCAGACGGGTGCTCAACCTCTCAGAGTCCGGGTAGGACTCCGAGGTCTGAGGGACAGACTTACAAGTACCAACCAAGGAGGACGGTTTTGGAAGAACAACGATAATAATAATAATAATGATAATAATAATAGGGTCTATCCAGTGAATATATAGCGCTTTTCCTAATAGAAGACACCATTGAAGAGTTTCGCGAATGTTACCCTCCCAATAGCACCTCCCGTATCTCCTTTTCAGTAGCCGGAACCATGTTTCAATTCAGGGGCGTATGCAGGATTTCTCAATCCTGGGGGCGCGGGTCACTATCTGAGCGGAGCGCCACCATCGGTTGGCGCGGAGCGTTCAAGAAATTTTACAAGAAAATTTTGAGGTTTTAAAAACCTCCTAGGTCGCCGGAAATGGCCCCTCGGGGGCCTGAAAGGATCATTTATACTCACACTATCGGTTTAAAACAAAGTTCCTCCTCGTGGTGGAATTACACTGTGCAAAACGAAAATGATCTTTGCACTCTTGCTTACTGGAATATATTGAATCTAAATGTGAGGGTTGTGTGTTCTCTCAATACATATTCACAAATATATAAACCAACGACCTACGATGCGATTCGGTCCTCTGCCCGTTCCGCTTCATCCAGTATATGCCCGACACTAAACAAACTCTCATTTATGATCACTAATATGATTGCAGTGATTACAGATTCTTATATTATTTTAACATATGTCATATTGAGGGCGACGTGGGCTGCAATTTATTTACTATCTGAGCGGAGCGCCACCATAGGTTGGCGTGTAGCGCCCCCTGAAAATTTTGGCTTTTATACCTCCGAGATCGCCAGAAATGGCACTCTTAGCCGGGCCTTAATTGCGAAAATCTGGATGTGCAATTTTGAGTAAGAAAAGAATGTTGAAGAGTTGTCACTCTGCAGAATATAGGCAGATAAATTAGGAACACAGCATCTATATTTTCATGGAAGAATATGTCAGCAAGTGATTTCAAACTGAATACCAAGAACCTACTTCAAGTTTACAATTTACGTTAACAGGTGGAGCTAAGATTGAACCCTACCCCCTTCATTTTATCCATTAATTTCTGATCAGCAAAGAGACAATATGTGAATAATGTACACACCCGTTGTGAAATGTGGAGATGATTTTGCCGGTATCTAACGGAGCCCAATCATTGCTTAGCGCGAATCGAATGTCACTCGGACTGCAGGGAATTGTACTTTCGGTACTTGACTTCCAGTGGCGCAGCTCGGGTTTTCAGTGGGGCGCTGGAGGAGGGGGGAACTAAAGCAAAGGTTGTCGCTAGACTTCTCGTCTTGAGGGGGGGGGGGGGGGAACGGACATTTTCAGAAGGAACAAGAATACTATCTGAGCGGAGCGCCACCATCAGTCGGCGCGGATCATACACGGGAATTTTTGACCGTACAAGCCCCCAGATGGCTGGAAATGGCCTTTCCCGGCGTTGTAGGCTGCACGTGCCAGGCTTCACACTTGGGCATTTTATGATCACAAATTTTGTAATCGATGGAAAATTTGGACATTTTGTCGGACCCCTCGGTCCTATCGTTGCCCCGACTTTAACTTGCTAGCCAGAATGTTCAACAATTGCTGCACCATACTACGATCAACCAGTGCACGCGAAGTGCGCAATTTTTCTCAAGATTTCCAGAGCATATCTAAAAAATCAGAATCCCAGCAGAAATTTAGGACATTTAGCTAGCTTTGGCTCTACTGTCCAATCATGATATAAACGTTATGCCATAGATTGCAGAAAACTTCCGAGTAGAAGTTTCTGGAGAGAACACGCGTTGAAAATCCACGCAGTCTGATAGCCTAGGTTACTGAAGTTCAAAATACGCGTGGTTGAGAGAAGAAGAAACGGACAGAGGCTAAAGGGTTTATTAGTAATCCGAAGAGGATGATTGTAGTTTCAAGTTCAATGAGAATGTTGTTGTATATTTTCACCTGTATTGAGCTAGGGGGTCAATGAACAGATTTTTTTGTGGTGGGGGGGGGGGGGGGGGGGGGAACACGGGCTAGAGTATTTCATATGTTGATTTAATATACGAGCGGAGAGACAGCATTGGTTGGTGAGTAGTGTACACGGAAATTTTGGGATATAAGGCCTACTAGATGTTGAGAAAAGGCACTTCCTGATCTTTTCACAGCCTTAGTTTTTGTAGGGGCAATAGACATTGAAATGGTGAGCTTGTCATATTATCCGAATAGAATTACGAAAATCTAAAAAAAAATGCCTAAATGCCATCGCAGTTTACGAAGAAACCACTATTTTCTGTGGCACTCAGTAGATATTTTGGGTAAACATTTCTCTCTTGCTTCGCCCTGCTCTTATTTCCCCATTCTCCGCCCGAGTTGCGCTACTCGAGTTCTCGAACTCAATTTGATATGCATTGCCTCGGATGCCGTGATAATTGTGTTGCCCTAACTGGTTTTTTAGTGCCACCTGACTGTACTCTCTTACCCAAAGGGGGCGGGGGGGGGGGGGGGGTATTTATGGCGTGTCCAACCAAGCGGAGCACCATCGTCGGCTGATGCGGATCGTATTTAGGATGTTATTACTATTAGGGCAGGGGCTTAAGTAAAACCGCGCGTCCGCGCCGGATGAATGGGCTTCGAGTTGGGTTAAACGGGTGCACCGTTGTACAATTTTTCAGCTGATCCCGCAGTTCCGGCAGCTGTGAAGTTCAGCGGGCATGAAATCATCATTAACCCATGACTTTTGCCCTGAAAGCCTGTAGTGGGTGGAAAAGGGAGGGGAGGCTTCCGGCCTCGATCCGATATTTTTCATCCGAGATACCGGATGCTGATGATGTAACACTGATTGGACCAGCGCGGCAAGGGGGGGGGGGGGGCTAGTGCTAAGTCGTGGGAACACTTCACGGTTATTTGCCTATATGACTCACACTAGCCTACGTCACTTTTCACTTTTTTTTTGGTTTCTCTCGTGTTTTTTTCACCCACCCCTTCCCTCTCTCTTATTCCTCTTTCTCTTTTTCTTCTCCTTTCTTTCCTCTCCTCTCTTTTCTCTCTCCCCCTCTTTTCTTTTCTCTTTTCTTTCCTTCCTAATTCCCTTTCCCCCTTTTCTTTCCCCCTTTTCCTTTTTTCCTACTTCTCTCACCCGGGGGGCGCGCGCCCTCAAAGCTCCCCCCCCCGGATACGCGCCTGTGACTACAGAACGTGTTTCAAGTTTTGATTTTAGTGTATTCGGTCCCGGCTGTGGGCCCTGAAATATCGTCTATACCCTTACCACCTGCTTCCTACGTGTCCGATGAAACCCCAAGAAGCGACTTGTGACAATCAACGGATACACTAGTTAATACATGGAGCCTTCAGAAATATTTACCACGGTATTTATGTTACACCACACTTTCGGTTTGGCCGAGCTATACCTAACAAAAACATGAACGATCGTGAAGAAGATCAACCAATTGCAGCAGGTTCTTTTCTATATGGGATATCGGGCCCCTCAAACTTTGTCAGAGGTGTCATGAAATTTTGTCATAATTTAAATTAAAAAGGTACTCTCGGAATGAAAAGCAGACTATAAAGTCTATGGTTCTTCGATGGTCGTGGCGGATTGCCCCCACACACTCAACCTGAACACATATCAAGGTTAGTTAATGCCATGCTTCGAAGTCTGTCCTATGCTCGCGCTTGATATTTGATATCAATATACATAGCGCCACCAACTGACCCACCCTGAGGTCATATTACAGCTCGGAACCTCTACCGGCCGGGAACATGCGGGAATTTATCAAAATTTGCGTGAATGACGGGCTGGATCCCCCTGATAATCCAGGTTTTTTTTTTTTTTTTTTTTTTTTCAAACATACACAAACAGCCTCTCGGGGGTTACCAAAATTCGGCCCGCCAAATGATGCAATCCGGCACACCATAAATACCAAGTAATATTCTTTGTTTAATATTAATGCTGATCTAGAACTAACATTTGTAACCACGAATATCCCTCTTTGACAATATTGTGCAAGCTGTTTGATATATCATGGTGCCACTTGCCCACTTCACCTAAATCTAAAATCGCATGAACTGCTAAGGTGATTATCTCTTTAATGTGTAAAATTGTTTCAATTAATGAATTTTTCAAAATGGCCATCTGGCTCTCACCATTTGGCGTCTATAAGAACACCCAATTTGAAAATTGGCATAGCCCAGCTAAGCTGTAATTCATTTTTATGTGTAAGTTTGTTATACATTTTTATTTTTTCATATCTGACACTCACCAGTTTTGGCATTTGTGAAGACCTTACTTTAATAGATTTGCTACGCTGTGGAACTAATTATGGCCAATTCTGCGTTATAAGCCCAAATTCGCATTAACCTAGAGAGGCAGGGTGAAATTCATTCGACATAAAGTTAACTTTTAATTTATTTATTGAAAATCGCCATCTGTAAATCACCAATTGGCATTTGGAAGAATGCTACGCTGCGCGCAAACCAATGGCGGCCGTTTCCTTGGATAGCCTTGAATCGAAGAACATAGAGTGGCTAGGTGCAATTTATACTCATGCTTCAGTTTTTTTTTAAATTTATCACATGGAAAGAGCCATCTGGAGATCACCATTTGATTTTGAGAAGACCTAATTTCGAAAATGTTGCTACGATGCGCGGCAACTAATTGTGCTGCTTCGATTGGACAGTTAAAGCCGTTGAACAAACGGTTGCGACGTGGAATTCATTTTTCAATTTGGCAAGTTTTTTTTTCATTTACAACATGAAAAATGGCCATCTGGAACTCCCGTGTCATCTGAGAAGACCATAATTGGAAGTAATTCGCTAAGTTTCGCGGCAACCAATGTGCGCTCCCTTTCAAAGGATATAATCGTGTCAGCATAGTAATGGCTAGGTGAAATTCCTTTTCTTTTTTAATTCAAATTTTATGTGTAAATTTTATTTTATTGAATGAAAAATGCCAATCTGGAGCTCCCTATTTGACAATGGAGAACACTTTAAAAAATCGATACGGCAATCAGTGTGTCACGCAGCTCAGATAGATACGACATTAGCTAGTGGCACACTAATTATTCACATATTTTTCGGCCCATCTGAAGGCCTTCAGTGGGAACCCCTGGAAAATCCTCTCTGATGCATAATGAAAGAGGTGTAAAAGAATTGAATTGTGGGTATCCCCGACTAATGTTGCACGACGCCCTGATGTAGTCTTATTAGCGCACACATTTAGTTAACCATCTGATCAAGGCGCTATCTATAACATTGTCCCTGCTCATTTCCCAATGTCTCGATCCCCCGGGAAAGTGTTAGAGCCGTTTGAACGACACTCATGAGTGTAAAAATCTGAATAAACACCGACCTCCTCTGCACATACGTGCTACCGAACAGACCTGGTGCTCCTTTGTCTAGGCCATTGATATTATAAATCAGTGGGGATGTCTGCGAACATATTCCCTCCGCAGTGGTAGCGCCAGCGGAGCGTCTATTGGGTTTACTGTGACTCCTCCGTTGTGGTGGGGGGGGGTAAATACACCATCGGTGAACAAAATACGCCGAGGAGCGTTGTTTTCTATTATTCACATGATGAATTATTGCTTCTAAAACATGTATAACGTATTGCACTTTAAAACCAGTCACCGAAAAACGAAACAATCGAGGTTTCTGGCGGTTACTTCGTGCGTGAAACCAGCGCCGCACCTGCAAATTTCATGAGCATTCTCAGTCATACGCTGTCCGCCAAGATTCTGCAAGATTTCTCTTCACCTTCGATTGAAAAAAAAAAAAATCGAGGTTTTGTTTGCTTATTAGTTTTCTTGATCAGTTGGTGCAGTCACTTGAGCAGTCATGTTTCGAGGCACATCCTCACGAACTAAAATTGATGAATACATAACAGAGTCTGAAACGAGTTTCAACAACACTACGACTGGCATGTAAGATAAGAAACTCGTCCCGAGCCATTCGATTTCGGTACAGATGGTCGTCATACTAGTATATCATGTTACGACGTATTTCCGATGTACCCGTAAAAAAATACCGGCGAGTCGTCTTGGTGTCATGTAAATAACACCGTTCATTTTTCGGCGCGACTATGAGACGATGTGATGTATAGGTATTCCAATTCACCACGCAACCTCCACCATAGATGACACGTCACGTGGAATGATGCTTACGCCTCATCTGAACGCGATTGACAAATATTTAAATAAATTAATGAATTTTCATTCATATCACCGTCCATTCGCCAAACAAAATTTGGGGTTTCTCTCAGCTGTTTTTACAGTAAAGTGGTCTATTGAAATAAATCGCGTATAAAAAGTCATGTTTTCGTACTCAGAAAGAATATGCATTATGCATTTAGCAACGCCAGAAATTTAATAGCAAGGAAAATCAGTCTAATTGGCCTTAAGACAACTATGATATTTCTCGGACAACCTGCAATTAGAAAACCAACTTTCCAGTTATTAGTAACACTCCGAGTAGACCCGTCCACAATCTGGAAGTGAAAATAGCACAACCCTTGCACCTGTTACGATTGGGGTGAAACCCCGGGCTCCCGGAACGGAAACTATTTACATTCAATTACTCATGTGTATTAAGCTAGTTCAGTAAAATTGACCAATCTAAACTTGAAATTGCGGCCAGAATCATATCAACCACCTGTACCGAGAACCCCAATTATCCAGAACGTGAAAGAACTGACTAGCGTGTGCTTCTTTATGGGTATAATTACATGCAGCTAAGTCTTTTCTAAATAAAAATAAAATAGCCGATGACTTTAGTGCAAAGCTTTTGAGCGATACTAGCTCTTCTTCACTGCAAAGCTTTTTGAGCGATACTAGCTCTTCTTCACTGCAAAGCTTTTGAGCGATACTAGCTCTTCTTCACTGCAAAGCTTTTGAGCGATACTAGCTCTTCTTCACTGCCAAAGCTTTTTGAGCGATACTAGCTCTCTTCACTGCAAAGCTTTTGAGCGATACAGCTCTTCTTCACTGCAAAGCTTTTGAGCGATACTAGCTCTTCTTCAATGCAAAGCTTTTTGAGCGATAATAGCTCTTCTTCACTGCAAAGCTTTTGAGCGATACTAGCTCTCTTCACTGCAAAGCTTTTTGAGCGAATAGCTTCTCTTGCAGGCAGGGACCGTTACGATAGAGCACAAACCTTCCAAACAATTAGTTCACTCAAGTGTACCCGTCTACATCTGAAACTGAATAGCCACAGCCAGACCCGTGCGGCACCTGCTCGATGGAACACCAGCCTTTCAAAACTATTTACAGTCACTCTAGGGCGGGATTTAACGGGAAGGGGTGCAAGTGGGGGCACCCCCACTTTTTCCTGACCTTGTTTCGCAACCTTGTCATTTTTTTTTATACAAAAAACGTACAAGAAAAAATGACAATTCAGGAAAAAAATAAAATATGTTATTGATTCCTATCACGTTCAGTAATATGGCAATCTTTCAGACAATGGCATGTACTGTATGTACGTAAACTGTCCCTGTAATCATTAGCATTTGCAAATGCTTGCATTAAAATACCTTGTGGGGAATAATCTCCAAAAAGTCTAAATATTGCATCTACTCTCATTGTGAACTCCAAACGTTACCCCCCGCATCTGCCTCATTACCCCAAAGTGGATGTCCCAGTCATGTACAGTGTCAGCTATAACAAAGATCTCATATTCAGCATAACTCACTACATCCTAAAATTAAATTATGAATAACAAGATAAAACACTCCCTCAAAATCGTAACTTTTCTTGAGAATATTAGATGGCAATTCCCTGCTTTCAAATATAAGCACCAGTATTTTGCACGTAGCCTATCCCACATGAGCCAACTTTTCCGACCCCTCCTCTTAGACCCTTCCCCAAGACGGGGCCGATCAATCACAATCTTTGCCCCCCTCCACTTTACCAACTCAAATCCCGCCCCTGCAGTCACTCATATCTGTATGAGCATGGTTTCAGTAAAGTTGTATCCGTCGTTTAAATTGACCTGCCCTAGCCATACACCCTGTACAATAGAGCACCGAACCATCCAAAATTTTTGAATAACCATGGCTCGTCCGGTGTGCTTCTTATCGTTATAATTACATACAGCTAATCTTTTTATATTATCTCAATACTTTTCATTTAACAGCTTCTAAACCAATATTTTGTTTCAAATAAAATAACAGTCGCAATATCAGGTACAAGGAAGCGAAGTGCACCAAATTACAACACTGTTTTTGGTTGGCATTATCATACAAATATATATTAGTGCGTAATGAACCTCATTTTAAATGTGTGTTTTTTTTTTTTGTTTTTTTTTTTTTTTAATTAACAATGTTATAGCTGAAAGTCCGCCCAGCGGATAAAGACAGCAAGAACTGTACAACAACAATGCTACGTTTGAGATATGCTGGAGAATGGCTGAATAAATAGCCTTTATCTTTTTTACAGTCACTATGGTCTGTATAAGCTGGTTCAGTAGAAGTATATCGGTCTACGTTAGAAATTGAACTGCCCTACCCTTTACCCTGTACAAAAGAACCCCGATCATTAAAATGTGAGAAGCCATGACATTCGGTGTGTGCTTCTTTATGAATATCAGTGCATGCAGCTCGATCTTTTTCTGATAATTAACTACTTTCATTTACTGCTTCTCAAACCAATCATTTGTTTCTAAATAGTGGTCGTAATATTGAGCACAAGAGAGCGAAGTGCACCATATCAGAAATTTGTTTTGGTTGGCATCAACATAAAATAATATTAGTGCGATAAATGAAAGTCCCGCCCCCCTGTACAATAGAACACCAACCAGCCAAAACGTGAAAAGCCATGACTCGTCGGTTAATGCTACTTAATGAGCATAATTACATACAGCTAATCCTTTTCTAATAATTAATTACTTTCGTTTACTGCTCCTGAATCAATAATTTGTCGCAATATTAAGGGAGCGAAGTGCACCATATCAGAAATTTGGTTTTTGGTTGGCATTATCATACAAATATATATTAGTGCGTAATGAATCCTACTTCACAATGTTTTTTTTTTTTTTCTTCTTTCAATAAACATGTTATAGCTAAGCAAATCCACCCAGCGAATATAGACAGCAAGAAGAAACATACCAACGGACACCACCATGCCTCACGTTTAAGATTACTAAAGATTGGCATGAATAAAACAGTCGATGATTTTAGTGGGGAGTATTCGAGCAATACCAGCCTAGCTCTCCTTCAGTTCAGTGCCGCTTAATAACAGGAGGAACGAAGTGCTGAAAACTGTGCAAAAATACACAATGGGTGCTGGAATGGGTACCGCTATTGTGCTATCGTTAGCGGGGACTGACAGCCGAGAATCTGGTGAAGGCGACAGCTTCACAGCTTGTTGATTGGCACTTGTTTCTACTGAATTGGTGTGATGGCTTATGATGGATAGCGTTGGGGTGGCCAACTTCCTGCCTTGTTGATTCACAGGTTTTGAGCAAAATTTATTGTCATGTTGCTAATCCGCGTGATGAGCGCGGAAGTTTGCCAATCATACCATGCTGGTGCTAATTCAGAAAGAAGTGGTTTGACTGACAAGAGATAGTCCCCATGACAACAGGGACAACTTATTTTATTACCCAAACACACGCACACACAAACATACATATTAAATATATTTATTTGTAACTTAGTAACATACACTGTGGTGCGGAACTGAGAAGCAACCCAGTTTCCATACAAGGCCCCATCACAACAGCTCATTGCACTGTAGTCATAGAACAATTGTACCCTAAAACCAAAATAGGGTGTCGAGGGAAAGGGATGAGTGGTACCACCCAAGCAGTGGGGGTAAACCATTTGGGCGCCTCTTCCCGGATTCTGATTAAGTGATGACAAGACGGCAACTACACCATCAGCATCATGACACGTTTCATCGGAATATCAATATTCGCACGGATCTTCCAACAGCTGGACTGTAACCCTTGAGGGATCAGGTGAGATATCAGGAATTATGTGTCTTGGTCTTCTCATGTAGTTTATCAGTTTCTCGTTCATTTCATGATATCTTATTTATTCTTGGAAACTGCAGATAGCTCCTAGGACACTGGTAACTATGTACTTTCAAGTTATCAGTGAACAAATATTTCCTCTCACGTATATATATTTAACACAGTGGTGATACCTCGACCAGCAATACGACTGCTGAGTGCAGAAGTATAATTAACAGACGCATGGAACTTACTACCGAAACATGGGACAACAACAGAAACTACGAGGGGAGAAAAGTTCCGCACGAAAATTATTACTCTATGTAATGTGATTTAATACCTTGCTTAGTTTTTGGAATCGTAAACGGAACACTCTAGTTCATCGTTTTGTTTCTATTCACAGAAGTTATGTTCAATTTGATATCAACCTATACGGATCCATGAAGCTACCATTGGAGCCGATACTATACCTAATATTCTTCAACAAAACATTCTTCACATAACTGTTAGGAAACCCGCACATTTATCACCCCAACTAGTGATTTACGGAATCAACGGGTTAAATAGAGCCCAACATCAAAAATTGTGATTGTGTGTGGACATCCGCGATTGTGGCCTTCTGTTTTGGACAAATGCCCTGAAGCTACATGGGCAGACATGTAAACTTTCCCATTCTGCAGTTCTGTCAGTACATAACCAATATTACATAAGTTAGAATCCTAATCTTTTAACCACTGGAACGCGAGGTACGAACCTAGGCGCAATGCATCAGTATGGAATCATAACATACAATCGGATTCATTTATCCAAGGTAACTCTAAATACTTCTAACAGCCCTAACCATGTGGTCATGTAGGTCGTGCAGTCGTGAGAGCTTGAGAGGTATCTCATCATGCAATATGTATGATAAGAAAAATATGTTCGAATTCACACGTTAGAAGTTGGTGAGGAGCAGGTAGGTGAGATGATGTGGGGTTGATGTTGATGCGTAGGAGCGTCAATCCAGTTGATCCCCTTTATTTAAATTATATACAATCCTGCATTTGTCCAATAATTCCTGATCATCTAACTGTTTTTCCTTATAAGTACTGTTCACGTAGGCTATAGTTCACGACGCGAGTATGTTACATGAGGTATGCGTCCGAGATTGAGCAATTTCTGTTCGTAGAAATAATGATGTACATGTGTTTTCAAATCTGAAACTAGTGTGAAAAGCGGTATTCAGCGGCGTTCACGCTCATCCGAAAACGGGAACTGCAACGGCGACGACAGAATATCGCCAACTCTATGTTTGCGATATTTTTAGCCGTCGCCATTGCCGTTGCTGTCACCGGATGAGTGTGAACGTAGCTCCAATAACACTCATAGCGCTTCAGAAGACCTCAGTTTCAACTCGCGGTAGCCCGCTCTCCCGCTAACGGTTCGATAGAAGAACTCCGCCGCGCATCCCTCTTCATCTTCACAGTGAAGGCTAGTTTCGAGACCAGGCATCTCTGGACCTATCACCGCGTAGATATCTGTATCAACTGTGTAATCGTCGTTGATGTCGTCACTGCCCGGGACAACCGCGACATCGTCGAGATGTTGATCCCGTCGATCCGATACTAGGTGACGAACGTCCTCAGACCGATTAGCCGATTCTTCGGTACATGCGATGATAGGTTTCGCGCAGTATCTATCGACGATGCCGGTACAGTCGCGTCCATGGTACCGACCATCTCAGGATGTAGGGTTGGACCAGGCTTTCTTCCTGTGAGATGACGAACTTTTGACCTTCCAGTTGTGTCGGGTCGAAGACGATCAGTGATTGCTCCCGTCGAGGTCAAGGCTGGAGTCCTCTAAGAGCTGCCTCTGCCATTTGTCGGCCATTACGTAGCCGGCTGCCTCTTTTGGCTGTAGAACCACACGAAGTTGTTCAACTTGTCATCCAAGGCAGCGCTGTAGGGGTCCATCAACGCATCTCCGCTCTGCAACAAACATCGGTACAGTTTAAACGCGACCACATTCCCACATATTTCTGCAGCTGCTTCTCTGCATGTTAATGTATGTTAATCTTTCATTATATACCTTGATTCAGGCACTTATTCACTATATCATTCACCCATTTTATTAAATCACCTGTGCAATACTACAGCCATCAAAACATCCGCTCCTTCATTCAACAACGTTAATTCATCTAACTATTTATTCATGATTGCGAACCGTAAAGGGAGATGATAACCGAAAGTACAGCAACGTGCTATTACGTGCCCATGCTCACAGTTCAGTTGTACTGGTTCTCGGACGTCTCCGATAGCAACTGGGTGAGCAAGAGGGGACGGAGAATTCTCTTGCGAAATTTTTGATACACACAGTTCGGATTAGCAAAGGGGTATCGCTAACCGTTATCGCTAACCAGTCAGCATGCATTGATTATCTGTCTGTATTCTCCAAATAACTATCTTTACTCACTGTTTTAATTAGCTAAGTAGTATAGTGCAGAGCGGAGTCACTGTTAATCAATACAAATGGGAGAACATCGACTTATTCCCAGTAGGTCGAATATATCAATGTAAAATAAGAATGGAGAATGATTTTTTTTACCATTTCACTGACAGTATGTTTGAACTGCAACAAGGCATTTTCCATGAGTTCCTGAAAAGCAGGAGACAACAAACTGTATTATTATTATTATTATTATTATTATATTATTATTATTATTATTATTATATTATTATTATTATTATTATTATATTATTATTATTATTATTATTATTATCATTATTTCTCTGTGTATCCTTTTTCTCAATCCGTACTATCTTCTCTTGTGTTCGCCATACCGCATCCATTCGTAGGTCCCTAGCTTTAGCTTGGCAAATATATTCTTGTCGACCGGTACACTAGAAGGAGTTCTATCGTGGCAGAATCTTTCACCAGGCTCTCACCTCTGTTCTTTATTGCAAGGTGCAACTGATGTCTGTCGGCTATTGGGTGCAGCCGCATACATATTCATTGTTTCCTGGTAATCCTGTCGAGAATGGCCAACTCGTCCCGCGTCTTATTCATAATGCTTGCTTTGTATGGGGTTACTGTGCGTTGAGACTGGTTTCAGGGCCTGACCTAACCGTTTTTTATGAACGTCGACGCCACACTCCATTTTCTATGTTTTGGAGGATGCAGAGATATTTATATTCCTTCTTCGGGGTCAGGTCTTTGATCCTTCCAATGATTAGGTCGTGAGTTGGGGTTATCATTTTGGGTGATTTATTTCGCACATTATCGAGTCCGAACTAAATGCGGATGTCTCCACTGAATTATACGAACGATCTCGACCAGGGCTCTTCGCATAGAATTTGATACCATCCGTATATTAGAGATAGTGACTTTGTGACTAGTTCGCGTGTGTAGCCCCGCTGTTTGGCTCGCGAACGTGTGCGGCTTAGTGCTGAAGTCGGGGGGGGGGGGGGGGAGGTACTATAATAAAGGGGACATCGAGGTAGCACTAAATTGCCCGATTGTTGGGTAGATGTCCTCAGTGGCGTACGCACGGGGGGGGGGGGGGCACATTTATCATGCGGATGTCTCCACTGAATTATACGGACGATCTAGACCAGGGCTCTTCGCATAGAATTTGATACCATCCGTATATTAGAGATAGTTGACTTTGTGACTAGTCCGCGTGTGTAGCCCGCTGTTCGGCTCGCGAACGTGTTCGGCTTAAGTCGAGGGGGGGGGGGGAGAGAATTACATTTAATAAGGGGACATCGAGGTAGCACTAAATTGCCCGATTGTTGGGTAGATGTCCTCAGTGGCGTACGCACGGGGGGGGGGGGTAAGAACCCCCACTACCAAGTGATCAATTCATTGTAAACTTAGTTTTTGCAGTTCAGTAGGTTTGCAGCTGTTTTTTAGCAAATATTGCTGGCGCAGCATTATCTAGGGGCCCATAAATTGGCTTATTTGCTAATATGAAGGCGCACTTCACTCTGGTTCCGACTAACCCCACTCCCCCAATGACAAATCTCTGTGTACGCTACTGGATGTCCCTAGTGAGGACCGCGGTGTCAACATCTGATACCAAATGTTCACCCTGTTATTCTTCGTGCGTGAAAGTGGCCTGCTCTCACGTCTGTCGAATGCAGACGTTAATTGGCGTTCCTCGGAGCAGGACTCCAGCTAGCCTACCTCATTAGACTCTTGATACCATTCAGAACGCGAGAATTCGCTCGGGTCCGTCCATCAGCAGCAAATTATGGAGAAATATTCTTCAATTATCAGTGAAGACTGAATTGATTTTCTTCTTTATGGCGAAGCTTCTTGCAGATCGCTGGCACTCTGGAGTGAGCAAAACGGCCACAGTAGGTAATTTAATCACAATTATCAAATTGAAGGGCAATGACACATGCGAAAGGACTATCTTCGAATTGGCAATTATCAATTTGATCGAGAATGGGCAGTCTGGCCGGGCTTCACGACTAGAAAAACTTTCGTCAGTCTTGTTATCCCCGCTTTGGGGAAGGCCGTGTTCGGGTTACAGAGGACAACCTCCTTTGGCTTTGTAGTGTCCGTTAACTGTGTTCGTTGTGCCTCACCATAGCGGGTTGCTAGTCACACACAAAAAGTAATTAATTATGACATGTGTGTGGGTGTATATGTTTACTAAGTGGCATGTGTGTATATTCGAGTGTGTGAGTTCGCACCTGTGCGTGCCTATGTGTGCGTTTTTACCTTCGGAGTGAGGCTGAGGCTGTTCAGCTCCTTGGTAGTCATTCTTTAGGCCAAACACTCCCTGATCGTATGTTATGTCATAGAGACTCCGGTACCCTGCCCCGGCCACTGGTGTGAAATTCCTATGGGTCCAGCCCCTGGTCTGAAAGTTGAATCGAACTGAAAGAAAGGAACTAACAAATAATGAGCTAGTAGATTACTACAGTGATATTTACTGATAACATGTACAAGGATATGAAAAAAACATTTTTGATTCCTTGAGAAGTCGAGGAATCTGTGCCCAGTATCACAGTGTGTGGTAGTGTGTGTGCGTGTGTGTGTGTGGTGATGTGTGTGACGCCTGGCTTGTGAAAACAATACTCGAACAACTCGACGACTTCCTAGATGGATTAAGCTCATACTTAGTATGATTGTTCCGCATGATAAGTGCTATGAACCCTATGTTTTGGGGTCAGGGTCAAGGTCATCTGAGGTCACCAGAGGTCGAAGTCTGAAACCTTGTGAACACGATAAGTCCAGGAGGTGGTCTGATCGGGTTCAAATTTGGTGTGTAGCTCTCTTATGGGGCGTACGGAACCTATTGTTTTGGTATATGGTCTAGGGTGAATTTTGGTCGCGAATAGAAAGTTGTGGAAAAGTCAATATGTTGGCCATTATGCCTTGTAAACATGATACCTCGACCGTCCCAACCTGAATGGATGAAGTTCTCACTTGGTATGTGTGTTCACCGATAATGGTTTCATGAACCTTATTGGTTTGGAGGTCACCATAGGTCAAAGTCTAAAAATCCTGAAATTCGTGTGTTAGTCTATCTTATTCAAGAGTATAGGATTGGTTGGTAAAAAAATGGGAAATTTGTCAGACGTTATGTGTTCACACACAATGAGCGGTAAAATCTCCATTTGTCTTGAGTCTGTGGCTAATAGGCTGTCCCAAAAGAGTCAAGGAATCACCAAGCCTTTTGGGCTTTCTGGTTATACATATTACCGAAACCGAAATATTACGATCAAATTTGGGGTTATTGAGTCTTGCTATAGGCTGTCAGAAAGAGTCAAGGAATCACCAAGCCTTTTGGCTTTCTGGTTATACATATTACCGAAACCGAAATAGGTACGATCAAATTGGGGTTTTTTCCTTTTTACATTGTCGTCACGTGGGTAGTGCGACTGTATGTGTTGCGTTTGCACGGAAATTGCCGACCTGACCTGTCTGGATCATGTCTAGTTATAATAGCGAGTGGCATGTGTTATTTGTCTCTATTCATTGTGTTTGAAATACACAGAATTGATCACTTATATGACACACAGGATTATCCGATTCATTCAGTTCAGTTTTGTTTGTCTAGTGGTGCCAACAACCTCTTCCCATTTACGTTTATATAGCGCTTTGTGACACCAAAATACGGAGCGCTAAAGGAAAAGGTTACACATTAACACATTAAAATTAGCCGTGACAGTGAATTAACAATTGTCTCTTTGGGTGTCTCCCTAAACAACAACCATCAGAGATTGCGTTTATTACTTCAGCTGCTGCAGAGAAACACCTTCGGTACAGTTACGAGAGACCTCCAGTAGATTCCGAGAAGAGCCCCGGGAGGATCCATACCCCCATGCTCGCGCGGAGCAGCAAGCACAACAAGTTCAGTATTAGCGGTTTCTATCAGTCCTGTGTTTTATTTATTTTATTTCTTTCAATGCTACCCAGCTTTTACAATATGACCTCAGTTGGGATGTATTCCACAGCTTAATGACTGCTGCGGAGAAACACAACATATACTGTTGCGAGAGACTAGCTGCATTCAATCCCTCTTTAACTCATCAGTACATTATCCGGGCGAGACAATTTGTTCTCAAGACCATATATAGATACCCGATGACTCCATCCACAAGAACTGACAACATTAAGAATGGAAGGTCAGGCAACTGTAACACTGCCACGAGTGACAGTCCTTGCAGCAAATTGTATTGTGATCACTGCACATTAGTGACGTGGAGCCTTCTGACGCTTGCCAGTAAGACCGGCGGGCAACGTCTTTTATTGTCTTTACCAAAATTCGCGAAAAAAAAAATCAAAATAAGATATTCAATGTGTTGTCAATATAAACGTATTTTAGAAACGTACTGTGGCAGCATTTTCCATCCATGAACTGATACTACTTTTATGGCCTCTAAGATGTATTCAATGGATTCATCGCTGGTGAAGAAAGGTAAGTTAACACGAACAAACCCAGGCCTGAAAATACAACAGAATGAAGAGAATACGCTATGTCGTCTAATCAAAACGGTCGTGTGGTAGTCAGTGACATAAAAAGAAAACATAACGGAATTCACGGCAAACAGATATGATTACCGGAACTACCCGTTTATAGGTTCGACTAACAAGACAAACGAGGGAAAATTTATAAAAAAATGGTAAGGGAAACATTAGGGCCAACGCTGTGAAGAGCCTCTCTACCGCTAACCTTCGAAACGACGGGACCAGTGCTGCATGGACAACAGTTGCACTACCCAGTGCAAAGGCAGTTTATCGTTCATAAAACGTAATCGTGCTGTACCATGTCTAAGAGCTCATTCCCTACTGGGTAAACCAGCAAATGACGGGAACGACTTCATTTTAGGCCTTGAAATGGGTATGAAATATTGCCCAGGTCCCGGGTAGTATTTTAATGTGGGATGAACCAGGAAGGCTTGCTATCACGAGAGGCATGCCATCCCAAAAGCATTTTAAACAGTATAACTATTGTCCCGTTAGTCCCAATTGGCGCTATGTTTGGAGGCATAAGCAAAAACCTAGGCGGCCGAATGCATAGTATTAGTGTTTCCCTTTTATAGTGACATACCTACATTGCTGTGACTGATTTCGTTCTACTGGAAAGCATCGCATGCACACATAGAAAACGAGCATAAAACCCAACAAGTGTCTCGAGATACGTAGGCTACAATTCAGTCCAAAGCCGCTGGTCTGATTATTGGGTGAACATAGCACATTAGCGCAAATCACTAGCAGAAGCATTTGGCTACAAACACTGACATTATTTAAAGTGCGTCCTATTACCTCACTCCTTCGACAGGGTCTTCGTTGTGTGTCTTTTTCCTGTCCTCTCGGATCAACTCAAAAAAGGTATCGGCATTCTCCTCTGTGATTCCAAGTAAAGTCTGTGCGAGCGAAAGAAATGAAAATGGAATGGGTAATATGCTGATAGGGAGATAACAACACATTATTTGTTGCACGGTGAGAGGAATGGGCTCAGTTAACTTGGTCTTGGGGATAATACTGGCCTACGTCCCAAGAGGGACGGAAGCGAGCGATACCAACTTATCCTTCGTGCTTGGTCAACCGCCGTTAATCGTCTGACTGGTCCAAGTTCAGAATTTGTTTGGTATTCAAATTGCATGAATTGTATAAAGATAGGACAAGACACTACAGACAAAATAGGAATACACATGAATACATACTATAAAAGCATAGTTATGGGGTGATTAACGGGAAGTTTTTCTGTTCCAGTTCGTTTTTCTTTCTTTCATTGTAACAAAGAACGACGTCGCGGTCAGCATACCATGTTTAGCAGGATCAACGAAAATCATGGGGTATATTAGTCTTTGAGTGTTATACGGACGTCTAGAATTCCCAACTTCATTTCGCTGTATGGAGGATTGCAGGATCGAGGGAGTGGGTCAGTGTTTGGTGTGTGGGAGTGGGTTACTGTGTTAATTGCATCGAATTAGGCTTACATACAAATCGAATATATATATATATATATATATATTATATATATATATATATATAATATATATATATATATTATATATATATATATCTATATATATATATATATATATATATATTTCTGAGAGGTTCGGCTTTGAACAGGCTTTGAGTAGCTTTCCAGCAGAACTCCCCGACCATTAATTATGTTACCGTTCCGTTTTGTATTATGCATATGTTGTTATTTTTTCTAGTTGAAATAAAGTTGGATTCAATCAATCAAAGCTGAAGCCTGGAGCTAGGTCTTACATATGAAAGAATTCAAAGGTTGATGGGGCCTTGTTGTCTCTTCACTGATCAGTAGCCCTTCGTAACTCAGAGAAGAGCCATTGTGGAGCTCACATGCAGTGTGACTTGTTGTTTCATTAGCCGGCGGAGATTAAACTTACGTGGGCATACGGTCCTGCGCATGCGCATCCACCACGTGACTGTATCCCGAAGAGATCATTGAGTAGCACTGTGATGAAGTTGTGGTGGGAGGTATTCCCGCTCTCCTCGTGTCGAATCAGAAAGGAGAAGATTGGCAGACGGGAACAGTCTTGCTGCCAAGAATGATCAGACTTCGATATCCTGCAACTTAGCGAAGGCGCGTCTGTGAGAGAATGGAAGGTGACCTAGTAGAGTGATAGTATAGTATAGTATAGTATAGTATACTAGGCACCAATACTGGTCGGCGAAGTGTTGACATCGAGACTGTCAAATTGCCAAGGATATCATAAAAGCCTATTTTGTGGAAGACAAAGTCCAAGTAAACGTTACGTTCACACCTTTCCCAAATAGCTGCCTAATCTTACAGCAAAATGAAATGTGCTCGCTGGGTGGTAACAAAACCCGTGGAACTATGCTACTTAAACATCACCAACGCTCCTGTTAGATAATATGAGAAGTACGGACAGTAGAGATAGCTTGTGGTGATGCACTGAAATTTTTATTTCTCTTTCGCTCTATGGTGTGCAGAACAGGACATACCAATGAGTTGTTACTTAAGAACAACAAATTTAGCACATCTGATTGCATATAGTTGATTGAGGAACGGTTGTTATAGTTTGTCATCCATTATCAGTAACGATTCGCAACACTACAGCAGAGAGGCGTGGCGAGAACAATAGAGAAGTATATGGTCCTGGAACAGTAAAATCGTTCTCTGAAGTGTCCAAAATTGCATTTGCATCCTGCTGAACGTTTGAAGATTGAAAGCAGAGCGCAAGATTTAACGCAGTATAATTATGGAATAATGTCGTATAAATAGTTTACTAACCTGGCGAGATCATGCTCTCTCATAGCTATGAAGGATGGACTAACAGCCTGGAAAGTGAAATATGCGAGAACAAAATTGACGAATTAGAACAAAAAAGAAAAAACAAATACTTACGAAACATTCCCTAAGGTGGGATACATTTGGTTCGACATACTCTTCACTCGGCAGCTGCAGGCCTATCTGCCGAGCCAGCTGAGAATTTCTTCTACCACAATGGACAATAGTTTCCAGTCTTTTATGTGATAGGTCAAACTATGGTGGTTAACAATTTGCTTGTGTAAAAAGGCTGCCCCCAAACCCGTGGCCTACGTTTGCGAAAGTTTTTGAGAACTCACTACCCCGTCTTCCCAAGCAGCGAACCGGCATCAATTCTTCTCAAGGATAGTCTTGGGATTCGAAATTGTTAAATGGAGATTTGGCTACTCCCATTGTAACTGTGGTGCATGGATTAAAAAGAGATGGTTACAGTCACGTTTGCCCTATGTTTGGCGTAACGACCAATGTGAATATTTTGCGCGCTACATACATATTTCCGAGTAGTATTTTGATGTTTTTCATTAGGTCGTACATTTGTCGCTATTTCGCTAACATTATGTTCACAATAGCGATGTGACTCGAACCGTCGAGTATTTGTCGTAGTGATGAATTTTGTCTCCGAACAACCGATTGCTCTAGGACCTAATTTCTCTATCCATTGATTGACAGTTTTCAAGGAATATTCATCTTCGTGGTTTTCGAATGATGTTCGGATTTGGCCCTACTCGTTTCAGTCTGTACTGAAGCGAATCAACAGGTAAATCAGGAAAATGACTGGAATGGTATTTCAGAAATTCGGCGTAAAGATCACTCTCTTTATTATATATTCCAAACTCCTCACGATTTAACAATTGAAACAACCGATCCTCGACACCAGGATCGACGAGATAAAATATATATCTTTGAATTATTGATTCGCATTCACTGAAAAGTGACCTCTTTCCACATTTGTCACTATACGCTCAACAGAGGACGACATGATATGGGAACCGCGACACGATGTAGGTTAGCCAGGAATAGTTATTGTCACATGATGTACTTCAACTCTAGTTGATCTTTCTTAATGAGATGTCGTGGTTTGTGATACAGGAATAAATCACGCCACGCAGTATTAACTTGATAACTTGGATAACTTGGGTCGAATTGAATTTGCTAGTTGTTGATCGGTTATCGACATGCTCATAGAACTCACGTTCTTCAACTGGAACACCAGTCCAGCGCGTATGGACTCGATAATAGCAGGGGTGCCGCCTCTTCCTTGGGGAGTCTATGTCGTGAGTGTAGTGGTGCTTGTCACGGGACACCTGCAGTGATGAAGAAATGTGGCATGAAATCATTATCACAGTCGATGACATAAATGTTAACCCCTATAATGACGCAAAGATTTCAAAATCAGTAAGGAAGTTGACCATGTCAATTTACCTTCCTGCAATGAGGGAGTGCTATAATATTTCGTCGATATATGCGGCGGACATAGACCGTAAGAGTCAAGATGTCCCAATATCTGCGTCACTACAACCACTACAATGCAGCCACTATACAATATAAAATGACGCAACTGTCTCGACATTGAATAATTGTTTTGTCCAGTGATCATTTTACGTGTTCCGTTCTTGATTCTGTGGTTCAGTTTGACGTGAGCGAGTCTTGTATTGGGTTGTGCGTTTGGTGTCATACGAGCATGAAGCCTGGAGAGGAAGACACTGCCAAATAAATATGACTAATACTGCACTCTTATCATATTGAATTCATAGAATGAATAACAATGTTGGAGGACTCGAGGCCGGCCCTAGGCCTCGAGGCCGGCCAGGTTAGGTGCTCGGTGTTCCTAAGCAAAGCTGCGAGGACAGCACAAAACAGTCTGAATGGGTTTTATTAGGATGAACAAATTATAGTTGCCTTATAGGCGTAGAATGTACAGCTGGATAAATATTTTATCAGAAAGTTATAGGGCATTATAGGTGAGCCGAAAATTCCTCGGAATAGTGAGTCCTATCAATCACATTGCTTATACCCCATCAGTCACATACGCACATATCAAGAATGCTGCAATGCAATATTTATTGCTTGCAACTTATTGCGTTAATTTGTCAGTCAATAATGGAGCCTCGTATAGTACGTATCAAATCATACAGAACTAAGATCATTGTTAACTGCAGATGAACAATTGAAGCTGTCATGATATCTCTCTGTTTCTTAGTCGTTTCCGACTTTTCTTCATTATCAGTTTGAACTTGCGGATGCTGCCCCCTCTCTGAGGTCAGAGTCAGGACAAATGTGTGTTTTCCGTGGTGTAATTCAGATTTCAATTGAAACAAAATAAATAGTCTATCCAAGTATTTTTTTCGAAGCCCTCCTTATTGAGCTCACCTGTGAGAGAGATTTATGTATATCACTTCCCATTCCAAGATGAGCAAAATGTGAAGGTTTACAATTCACAAATTTGTAATAATAGGTTCTGTACCAAATGTTACTGGTTTACCCAGGTTGTATTCGGTCTATGCATATAGTCTGTCTATTCATTAGGAAATTTGCAAAACGCGCTTGTTTTATGTCTGCAAGGTAGTTGACAATTCTACCATGTTCGTAGATTCAAACATTGTTTATACAGGGTAAACCGGCCTCGGTCTCGGCCTCGGATGACGCAGCCTCCGCCTTGGCCTCAGCTTCGGCAGATGCCTCGGCCTCGGCCTTGGCCTCGAAGGTAGTGGACCCGGCCCCCGCTCTTGGCCTCGGATAGTAGCGGCCTGAAGGCAAACATGCGAAACCATAATTTTGACAACTTCTTATATTAGACAGGGTTATACCTCTTGCCACGTTCACGAAATCGGCTACTCACATACTGGACAGTTCCTCCTCCGTGACCGTGAGGCACACGGTTGATGAAGAGTTTCTTCTTCGCAATGAGAATACCTGCCAAATAAGAATGCATGTTGATGAAGATGATGTTACTGTCGGAATATAACTTGAGATTAGTCATTAGTACAGTTCGACGAAAAGTGTGTGCATGTGACGGTCAGTCGTTTTTTGTTCTCTTTTCTTTTGTTTTGGGGCTCATGGATAACTTGACAATCCGGAGAATGAGATACATGCTAGCTCCATACATTTCGGATGACATACAAGCATAAAATGCCCTCCCAGCGACAGGGGAATCTCTGAGCAAAACATCGCGTGTTGTGGAGATACTTCCTAGAGCTGTAATCCTACAGCGTACAATGGCTGCTTACCTGGGGATCCAGGACCGCCGACAAATTTGTGCTTGATATGAGAACGTCTTTAGAACAATCGGCATGTCTGTGAATAGAGTCAGAATATATTTTATTTTCATCACAAAACGAGATATTGCGTCCTTGTTCAAACGCCACGAGCAGTATGCCTATTCGGAAAAGATTCCAAGTTGACATGCTCTCAGACTGAATTTTGAGCATTTGCTTCTGGGTTACTTGGTTTTATTAATTTATTTAGCATATTTTGTCATTCTTAACAAACACAAATTAAAGGTAACTTACCCGAGACTCGCTGGGTTCATATCGATATCAAGATACGGTGCGTGAAACAAAATATAAATGGTGAGACTATAAAATGGGCACTAGTTGTTGATATTTAAGATATTTCTGGTGACCTTTCCGTGCCTCTGTTGAGTGATGTAGAAATGAGCATTCTTCGACCTCATTGGATGGCCAGGTAAATAGAACATTCGACTTGTATCCGGAAGGTCTGGAGTTAAGTCTTTCGACAATTCACACCGTAGGCTTTAAAACAAGTCCCTATGTTCGGAGGACACCCAGTTTACACATCCAGTTCACTAACTATATCGTTTGCCTCCACAGTCAAGAAGGAAACAGTTATATATAAACAGTGACTTTGTGATTTGGGGTTTAAGTGATTGGCATCTGCGGTCATTACCTCCTCGCATTATCATCCCATGTTGTCACCTTCCGTCAAGCAACGTGCATGACGTATAGGTTGCAGTGTTCTGCTACGTTTCGTTCTGTCCTAGTGAAGTTTGTAGCTGGAAAGGTAAAAGTATTCAAGTTTTCACCCCATCCATCGAACCTCTCTATTCATATGAAGGGGGATTCATTCGCACACAAGACATGTTGAATACCTGATTAGCGCATTACCACCATTTCGGATACAGTCAGGGGCTCACCAATCGTGACGATGACTATTGCAATTCTAAAATGTGAGACTTATTAATGGGAGATCCCCTACCTGCTGTCGCGTAGTCCCAGAAAGAGAGGGCGCCATACTCGTGCAGCAGAGCAGCTACTGCGGATGTATCTGTGAGGATGCCAGTTACATTGGAGGCGGCTGAAAAACAGCCCAGGAGAAGTTCGCTGGTCTGAGAGTATATCTGAAGGAAGACATATCTCAGAATATGATCTGGGATAAATATCGCCGGCGCATAGTCGTAGCACCCAGTGATAACATTCTATGCACTATATTCTACCTTTTCTGGAAGTTTCTGGATAAATTGAAATTGATGAAATCGAAGATCATTGACATAGACGGTCATAGTAATACGTAAATATCAGTGTGGTTCTTTCCCTACTATGGGAACAGTCTATGAAAGCGCGTCTATTAAAAGGTCAAATGCAGTGTTGAGAGATGATAGTCACTTTATGTTCGGTAAGCTTAATGGTTCGATTATTCCACGCAGTGGTAGAATGAGGCCTCCTCGTACATACCCGAACGTTATCAGTCCTCAAGTGTGGGTCATTTGTTTATTTGTCAGAAGAACATCCGTCGTCATCCATCAAGATTTTTCGGTGTTATCACCGTCGCTACTACTAGAATGTCCGCTCTCATTGCTTCATGAACTTTCTCAAGAGAATACCCCATGAGTTACCCGTATGCACACCTAATAACCTGAAACTCATATAGCAAATCAGGCCAATATACTCCACACAGGAACCCAGAAATTTGATCCGTCTTCATGAAACAGGGTACGAATTCTAAGCCCCGTGAAATATCGACAGGACAATACATATCTATTAACTCATCGCGATCACTCGTAGTAAGCCTATTGATATTGTCCACATCGTCCACAAAGTCAGAATCACTACTCAAGACTTTTTTCGCGTAATATATGTACCGCTGATAGAAAACCATTAGGATCACTGCCAGTTGTTTGACAACAGCCCATCAGCACAGAAATTGAACTTGCCCAACAGCGAAGTACCACTACCATTAATGTGGAGAACATTTTCACAAAACAAGGAACATCCACAAACTGGACTCTAACCACTTGTTCAGACCATTTATCGTCCTGTCGATAACTCGACCGTCAAACATAGAAAGAATACCACACATCGCGGTGTTATACCTACTTCGCTAACTCGCACAAAGTATCTGTCTCAACCTCGACAATGCCCCCTCGTCCTCTATGATCCCCCCTCCCCCCCCCCCCCCCCCCCCCCCCCCACCCTCACTGATGTCCATCGGTTGGCAGTAAATTATGCGCGTTTACAAATATCCCGACGATTGTGTCATCGTGACGATATGAAAACATATGCAGTCGAGCAAATCATAAATTTCTGGCAAAGGTTACAACTGGTCTGTTTGAAATTACACCCCTCAACAATGACTCCTCAAATGCAGCGGACTGGATATTAGACCGCAGCCAGTGATTGGATAGTATATATTAATCACTGGTATTATTAGAATTTCCGAACTATTATTATTATTGTTAAGAGACAATAGGAATCTATGGTAATTATAACCAAAAAATAAATGGCTCCTGTGCCTAATGGGAGTTTTGTTATAGACTCACTTGACAATAGCTTGGAAGCTCTTGGAATCAATCGCAATTAGAATTTGTACCGTGAGACTGGATCGCTCGATTATAACCTATTCAAGGCCCGGCAAGGATGCAGACTTTGATACTGCACCACCTATTGTCAGCTACGAATCTCTTACCAGGTACACTGAATTGAGGCAATGCCTCTTTAGCGGTACCTTAATGTGGGGGTGGGGGTCATCACAAGCAAACAGCAACTTGCAAATTGCCTACCCCTCGTAGGAAATTTGCCAATGTGATCATTATTACCCACCACTCATATTCGTGATCCTGGTTGTTTTCTATTTCATCACTAACATGATGTGTTACACAGTTTCTTTGGGAGACAATCTCCGCGCAGTGTGTAATTGAGGGATATATGGTGACGTTGTTGGACTCAATCATTGAATTTCGCATTCACTGAAGAAACCATGAGCCAAATATGTCCTGTTACATCGTCTGATGCAGTCGCTTACTTGAATCAAGCATCCTTCAAGATACCTTCCTAATTAACAGTCACCTTGCTCGATCCCGATGCCTTCTACTTGCCCGCCGCAATACCTTTAGGTTCCCATTAGAGAATTGCTACGTGCTACGTCACGCAATTTCGTCGACTCCAATGAATCTCTACTTCTCAAGTCTGTGTTTTTTGTTTGTTTTTTTGGTAGATTCCGTTGCCTCCTTCTAATTCTATTGAATATCCGTTCATTCGTCATTCGTTCGCTTCTTCTCAGCCATTAGGAAACTACGTCTTACAGATGCTATTGGTTGACACATTCGACTGTGACATTCATGTCCGGATAACGAATTCAAACTAGGTATTTGAGGAATGGAATGAGCCGTTGTTGTTGCTGGTTTAGTTAATTAATCGAGTTCCTCAGATAGAAGGACATTGATTGATTGAGAATTGTTTCAGATGTATCAGATCACACCTTCGCTGGCGGGGCAACCTCAATCCAACAGACGTAAAAGCGGATGGGCTGACGGACCTACTGGTCAGTTTTTGTTTAATTTGCATACTTACGTTAGCACAACTTATACCCGGATTCGGCATGACACCCACTGATTTTTTCACCGAACGTTTGTATAATACTTGGCTTGGCCGGCATTCACCCTCACAATCGATGGAGCGTGTCCACTAGTATTGTTCGTTCCTAATCCCCACTTTATCGAGAGATATTCATCATTGTGCCGCAGTTATTTCGTAATAATTGATATCAGTTTTGGTCGGGATGAGTTGTAATATAGATGAGTGTAATAAGTTGCATGATTGAACTCAGTGGCATACCAAGAGATTGGTCTGGGAGAAGGGGGTGGGAGGGGGGGGGGGTGAGGTCGGGACCCGAAAGAAATGCGCCCTTATAACCTCACCCTCCCTCTTGGCAAATCGAATAAATTTATGAGCCCCTAGACATATGCTGGTGCGATATTTGACAGACAACAGATGTAAAACGACTACTGAGCAGTGTGTGTTAAACATTCATTGTCACATGGGTCATTAGGAAGCGCCCCTTTGCCCTAGATACGCCACTGATTGAACTGTTATCTTACTTAAACGATGGTCCGAATGCATCATGGAGACCAGTGTGTCTTCTAGGATACTTATCTCAGTTCTTTGGGAGACGGTCTAATAAAAATGGGAGAAAAAACAATTTTGCCAGGAAACGACAACAATCTGTTCATGGATGCGTGAAAAAAAATTGCCTGTCATCAACACAAATCAGAACCAAATTGACTCCATTGTTTTCTGTTTTTTCCTTCTTTTCTTTCAATCCTGCTTTTTATACTTAACATCATACACAACACTTTATACTTATACATAATGATTCCATAATATTTCTCTCTCACCTTCAGTTTTTCTTCTAAGTCGTTCAGGTCTACTAGTCCCGTCAGCGGTCTGTGTTACTCTGACAACCTGTGGGTAAAGGAAACACGCTATTCATAATTATTTCGGTGGCTGAAAGTAAATAAACGCATAAACCGCACACTTGTGTTAAATATAGAGTGGGCAAAAAAAACAAAAGTACTCACTCCACCAACTCACCCATTTTTTTCATTTCGTGCACCTGTACCATTTTCAACCACTCTTGGTTTCATGAACCAATCGAGTGCAAGTGGGTCCACCATGAATACGAATGAAAAATATCATAAAACATTAAAAGTATGGAAGGAGGCACAGGCCACAAAAGACGCCATGTTTCATTGTTTCTCCTTTTTGAAAATTGTTCAAGCGTTATAAACCTAGACCTATCGAGAAAAAAAAAAATTAAATGAAAAATAAAATAGACTGAAAAAAATTGTGAAGATACCCAGTGACCTACTGGCACTTACGATTCCTCTTCTGAGCGGTGGCTTTTAGCCACACGGTGTGGGCAACGTAATTGTCTACAGTGACGTCATGTGAAAATGTAAACATATATTAGTTCCGGTGTTATATTTTTACATATTAATCAGTGTTGTAGTGCTGGCGAGACCGGTCTCGAGACCATTTTTTTCCTAATCTCGGTTCTCGGTCTCGCCACCCTGTGTCTCAGTAATCGGTCTCGGTCTCGACACCCTGTGGGTCTCAGTATCGCGTCTCGGTCTCACCCATCTGGTCTCGGAGATTCTTCCGGTCGCGCTTCTGAAGACCAGCCCCCCCCCCCATATTGTGGTTGGGATTTGGTTTTTCTGGTGAATAATCCAAAGAAAAAGATCATCTCACAATTTATGTGGTGATCTTCAAGTATGGAACTAGCAAGTGAAGTGGGCCTTTAACTTGGTCAATGTAGGAAATAGTTGTAACAACTTGACCAGTGTTGTGCTAGCTTCAACTGTTGGCAGGACACTCTAAGTAGGACACAGTTCATTAGGCTAAAGAGTCAGAAAGCAACTAGTCAATTCGTGTTGCCAGACTTCAGTTCATGTAAAGAATAAAGGTACTTGACAGTGGATATATTAGCATTTGACAAGCAAAGTGCTCCAATAATTTTAATGTGTCTGTTCGAACCTGTAGTACCCCGTGGCTTCAACGTTTTCCAAGCCGTATTGGTTATCACCCTAATTTCATCCAACTCTGATTTATCGAGCCCTGACCATGATTAAAAATGAATGAATAAAAAAGAACCAAAACATAGAATGCCCGAGGGACCGCCATTTATCAATATAATCCATGAAACATAATCTGTTTCCATTTTCTAATGGTGTAGACCCTTATGGCAGTAGTATCCGTTTGGCGAAAGTTGTGTGTTGAACTGACATGACTGCACGGTCACTGAACGAGGAATCATTTTTAAGACACCTATCTCCATGCATCTTGGATGCTTGATTGACTACTCATGAAGCAAATCTGTCTATGTCAATCAATAAGGTATTTTTAAGGAATTTGGAGCAATTAGGGCCTACGACAGTATGTACGACAGTTAGAGGCACATAAGTCAGTCTGTTCACCCATCTAACTAACGTTTGTACACGATTCTCATACATTGGGCTAAGCCTCAGCTAACAAACTTAGGTCCATCATTAGTAGTACCATCCGGGCTTGCCGCAAGTGATGCATTATGTTTTTTAGGGGGTATTTGCTAGCTGCTGATGAGTTGAATAATGACCCCCAGAACACACACAGAATGCAGTTTCCATGTCCCAAAAGCACAATAGATACCGAATTTGTATCTGTAATTCTGTATTTTTCTGTAATCTTCTGTTTCACTCGAAAGTGAAACCATGGCCTAGACAATGAAATCCCATTCCCGTGTATTCGTTTTATCGCAGTTTGGCAAGTGCCTCATTTTACATACTATGAGCCCTACAGTACATGGTACAAAAGCTAATACTGCAACCAAATGATTCTGGAATCTGGAGTTGGAGCCATGGATGGAGGCACAACCGTTCCCCACCTGGCCACGCAAGGATTACAGGTGTTATCGGGGGTGGTGGGGGTAGGATTTGATAAGCTAATTGAATACAGATAGGTGATCATAACAGATCATTCCTGGTTAGGAAGTCATAGTATTCTGGATTCTTTGCTTGGAGTAATACAGGGAAATCAAGGGCGCAGCCACTAGGGGGTCCGGGGGTCATGAACCCCCAACTTTTGAGAAAGCCTCCATACATAAAGATTTTTTCACACACAAAATGTTTTCCCATCACTGCTTCGGATCCCCCCCCCCTATGCTCTTGACCCCCCCCCCCCCCCACCAACTTTCAAATAGTGGCTGCACCCTTGAGGGAAATATGCACCCGAGCACTACTGTATGACCAAGTGAAGAGGAGAGGGGCGGGCTCGTCCTCGTCATTCGCAATGGCGAATTGTTTCTTGTAATATACGATCTATTCTATACTGTCGGGGTCTCTCCAGTCCTATTTATTATGAATATTTTGAATGCGATGACGGGTGTATATTTTGGCTTATGACCTCACCGACCAAATTGGCAAGCTGGCTCCACTCCAGATTTATGCTCGGGGGTTAGGCCGCTTGTCAATATGTGGGGAATGATCGGGAAGAAAAGTGTTCGCTTGTTTCGCAAATCATAGAAAAAACAAACAAATTTATCAAGGGAGAGTTGTTTTGGTGCTATATATATGACAAATACTAGAGAATGTGGGTATGGGCCTACAATACAATTCGGTCTCGGACTTTGCTAGTCTCGGTCTCGAAGTTGTGCTCCTGGTCTCGGTCTCGGTCTCGACACCCTCTAGTCTCGGTCTTGGTCTCGGTCTCGGCTACAACACTGATGTTAATAATATTTTGTGTGAACATGAGAAAGATTTTAACACATCACTATTCTACAAAACGCCCTTCACAGAATGTGTAACACTGACTATTGGAATTAACTTACAGTGCGGGGCGCACTTTCCTTCCATGGCAGGATGTTGGAATGATGTTCGAAGGGCCCAACTAGGACAATCTGTAACGATCAAGAAAGGAAACTGTTCATATTAAATATAACTTACGGAACATTCGTATGCTATCATAGTGCCATTAAGGGAAATTTGTGCCAGGGAAGGGGAACCTAGTTTGGGACGACTTGTATCCAAATTGATTGTGACAAATACTCTCTCCACATGAGCATGCTCACCATGAGGTATGTAGGTAGGGAGGTATGTTAGGTAGGTAGGGAGTATGTAGGTAGGGAGTATGTAGGTAGGGAGGGATGTAGGTAGGGAGGTAGGGAGGTATGTAGGTAGGGAGGTATGTAGGTAGGTAGGAGGTAGGTATGTAGGTAGGGAGGTATGTAGGTAGGGAGGTAGGTAGGTAGGTAGGTATGTAGGTATGGAGGTATGTAGGTAGGGAGGTATGTAGGTAGGAGGTAGGTAGGAGGTAGGTATGTAGGTAGGGAGGGATGTAGGTAGGGAGGTAGGTAGGTAGGTAGGTAGGTAGGTAGGTATGTAGGTAGGAAGGTATGTAGGTAGGTAGGGAGGTATGTAGGTAGGGAGGGATGTAGGTAGGGAGGTAGGTAGGTAGGTATGTAGGTATGGAGGTATGTAGGTAAGGAGGTATGTAGGTAGGAGGTATGTAGGTATGGAGGTATGTAGGTAGGTAATGTGTTATTGCCTACATACCTCCCTACATGTCGTTCCGGCCGGTTGGCAATTCCAAAATTATGGGATTCGGTCCCACCTCAATCAGAGAGCTGCCAACTTTGAACACGTTTATGAAACATCTAGAGACGTTTTTAAACGTTTAATCTGTTATTGTTTCGCGAGCTTTATACCGCTACGATCTTTATGGAGCAGTGCGTTATGAATAAATTATTGATGTGCCCAGTCAGTAGTCCTTCATTCTGTCCTAATACGACCAAAGTAATTCGCGTTTGTTGCATCTTAACAACAGGCGGAAATACCATTCAGGCATATTCTAAATTGAAGAAATGAAAATAAATACAACAAGAGCCCTGTGTTATGGAATTATCCTTTTCATATTCCTCAGTGTTATATTTTTGGAGCATCCTCCACACTGACACGTCATTGAGGGTTGTTTTCATACGTACGGTTTGCTGTGCTCGCTCCGCTGTATTTCCAGTGCATTTAGTAGTTTATGTATGGCGCGCTGTTTGATCCCCTCCCGGTAAAAATCACTGCGTCATCCTCAGAAGCATTCACTGAACTCCTAATAATATTTCTGGACATGAGGAATGGTGGGGAAACAAAGTCAGTATCTGTATACTATCTATTATCCTTATATCTGATATCTATATCCTTCTCGTACGTACGAGTCGTCATAAATGAAGGATTTACTAAGATTGACCATTGAGGCACATCAGTTGATAGAGCTAATGGCCGACCGAGAGCTGGAAACCTAAATGACTTCAACCAACAAATCTAACTGAGCGTATTTCCTTACTAATATAATAGCCCTTCAATATCATGACACTGCAATGAATAGAGATACTGAATGTTAATTTGATCACGGGTATCAAAAAGTTTCGAATGATCAAGGAAGACTCAGCTGGAAAAATACGGCATTCAAATGAAATACTGTCAATAATTGACCAGTCTGTCAATGGAAAACAAAAATTTACTTTCCTGAATGAGACCCTGGTGCTCCAATGAATTTAGTACCCTATATGCTAACTGTTCAAGGAATTCCGAGGTTTCAAAATGGGTCGGTGATTAGTTTGCAGAGTTTGTCTTTGTTCCCTATAGGCATTGAGCACATACCTCGCGTCGTGTCTGAACTTGGTGGTCTGTCGAGACGTTATTGTGGTGGTCGTATGTGTGTTCCCGTAATACTGACTCACATGTCGAGAGATGAAGTCCTCTATGAAACGCAGCGGTCTGAGGGGGAATGGTTAGAACAGTTCATAGTTAAAGGTAATGGTAATAGAATGAACAAATAACGTTATGAGGTCAAATGTTATAACAAACGTAAAACAAAAATACACACAACATGAGCAATATCTTGGGTGTTCATTCGTTAATGAAAACTTCCTATCCTGCCGACTGGTTCCAGCATCACAGGGAGCGATATAAGCAGTGGCGCTGCTGAACTTTCCAGTTTAAGAGGCACTGAGGTTGAGGATGGCACAGTGGTTTAGCATGTGCCCACCGTGAAATTTTGGAGAAGGGATGTCCTCCCGAATTTGAGAAATATTTGATAGTTAGGTGGTTTCCAGATGTGATCCGGTGCCATATTCCTCATATTCTTCGCAGAAAACTTTGTGATCGCCCTCCTGGGGTAGGGGTACAAGTGGCGACGAGGGGGATACGTTCTCATATGATAAATGTTTGGATAATTAGTGCGTGTCCAGATACCCTACTTATACTCCTCGTCTTATGCTTCCACCCGAAGGTGCTTCAGCAGATCAAGGAAATCCTTAGTCGGAAATGATAGAGACTCCAGGTTTCGGGTGTGGAAAGACTCTCGCAGAACACGTTAACTCTGATTAGCGCCCTGTGTATAAATTATAACGTCCTCCATCTGACAAACAAGAGTGTTAGCGTTACTCGTGCAACCACTTTCCTACACAAGAAAGAAGCGGGGTTAAACTGGTGTCTGTGACGACACCGATGTTTGAATCAGGAACCTCAGGTAGGCTACTGCAGGCGGACACTCTACCGTTCCTGCCATGTCACCGCTTTTCTATCCATCACTGAACCGCATAAATTGGACAAATCAGTCTCTGTCAGTTACGATGTGTCCCAAGGATAATACTCGGATTGAAAAGATATCTCAGCCTGTCGTAATATTCAGATCTTTCCACAAAAATCTCGTTTGGTACGGTCGATCATCGTGGTAAAAATGTTCTTCGAAAAGACACACACTTGTTTCTGAACAAGTTTCAAGTTTCAAATTTCAAGTTATAAGCGTAAGCAAATGTGTTACAGCTTGAATACCACTTCTTGCACCCGAAACCGGCAAACAATCCATCCCTGCTGGTCATGATTTGACACGATTAAACAGAAACCGCTCAATGATTCCATTCCAGATCATCGACTCCAGGTGCCAGGTATTAGTTCTCTATATACATCATTTCGTTACACAGTTGTCATGCTCACGAATTGTTCAGACTCGGTGATTTTGAAACTCACCCAAATCAATTGCATCATTTTACCACGTAACAACCCTTCTTAAGTGTGCAGCGAATCATTCAATTGTACAGTTCCTATGCTCACGCTGTTTTCAAAATTTACCTTTTGATCCTCGGACATGCCCCTAAATCAATATGGACATTTTATCTGAATGGTCAATATGAACTCTCTACATCAATTCGTTGCACAGTTATTGTGCTCAGACGCTTTCCAGCTCATGCTTTACCGTTGGTGACATTGAACCTAGCCCCAAAACAACAGCTAGTGATCATTCTAAAAAATATAGCAACTCTTCATGCCAAGTATGAACTTCTACCATCATCATGGCGATGCACAGTTTTCGTGCTCACAAGCCTTTCAGGACTTGACCTGTGTTGAACCGCGGTGACTTTGGACCTCATACAAAACAATAAGGATCATCTGCACCACATGGCAACCCTTCGTGTGAAGTATGAGCTCTCTACATGGTTTGGTTGCAAAGTTATCCTGCGCACCGGCATTTCCAGACTTCGACCCTTTTAAACTTGGGTAACCCCAGACCTGACTACAATCTTTATACCTTAAGTCCTAATTCGAACCGTAAGCTGCTGCGTTATTCAGACAAATCGTTCTTACAAGGCGCGTCACAAAACACACACACCACACACACACACAATGCTGACTGCATGGATTCCTTCTACCTACAGCAAAGGAATAAAAATTATCGGAGATATCAGTTCCCACTCTAATCGGGTTACTGGGTTACTGGGTAGCTTTGCTGATTTTTTATTTTATTACCAGACCGTGAATGAGTTCTACGCTGCGATAGCAGTTGAAAGACCGTACCCGTACCCTGCGTTGTGTTTGAAAGTTGGAACAGGCTAACAGGTGAGTGTCCAAGGAAAAATGAACATGACAGTATATCGAGTGGTCAACTCCTACCCATCCTCATGCAGTCGCCTATAGCGACGAGAGTGTAGTTCGCTTTACTTATGCACATAGTAACGACAACCGTGCACATTGTGGGTCATAATAAAACTTGAAAGATACTATATCACCGGCCAGGCGCATACCGAGAGATTTGTCTTGGGAGAAGGGTGGGGGGGTGGGGGGGGGTGGGTTGAAGGTCGGAACCCAAGGAAAGTGCCCCTCATAAATGACCCCACCCTTCCTATTGGCAATAAAGTACAATTTGTGGGCCCCTAGACACACGCTGCCTACAATGTTTGTTCAAATAAAGCTGCAAAACTTCTCATGAACTGCTAAAAATCGGGTTTTTGTCTTAACAAATCGATCACTTGGGTCATGGTTCCCCCCCCCCCCCTCCCGTGGGGCATGCCACTTTATTATCACCCTTGGTATGATGGGTTGTTAGACATCACCTGCCTACGGCTAGTGGAAACAACACTGGTGGTTAAAAGTAACACATGATGAGAACCATGCCTAGAAAGTGGAACGCTATGGCAATACAGCGCGAGACCTGTAGCACAATGTAGAGTAACACCCGACAACGACTGAGTTCTACAGAAGGCTCTGTAACTACGCTAGGTACTGTAAAAGCTGTATTTTCAATTTAGTAGACAGCGGGAACTACAGCCGTACAGCTATAAAGAACTCAGTGTTTGGAAGGGGGCTGCGTGTTATTAACTGTGGCAACATATACAGTCACCAACTTTTAAGATGAACACGGGAGGGTCAATACCTGGCGGAATTACTCACTTCACGCACTCTTCGCGCACATTCGACGCAACGAAAATCAGAAGAGAGACTTCACTTCGCGGAGAGCCCCCATGGCTGCCCCTCAATAGCACAACGTTTTCCGAACCGTGACGCACTCATTTTTTATACGCTTGTTCGGTCACATGCCTTGACTGGGAGAGATCCCCCCAAGGAACACTTCCGAATCATGAGAACCAAATCGTTCAAGACCAGACAAGGACCAAAAAAACCACCACCCACGTGTAGAGTGGAACTCTCCCATATCCGTAGCGATTCAGACCACATCATAACCAGCGTAGCTTCGCCCACTAGGGCAGAATAAATATCCTGACATGTGACGACTGATATTTACATTTGGAAATCACCATCTGTCTGGATCTATTTTCCTTTCTTCTAGCATCCAAATGAACCCAGGAAGAGTATGCAATGTTTTATAATGCAGTACCGTCCCGGTTGGCCTGTTGCAAATTCGCGTGCGATTTTGTGGATCTTTGCCACTTGCAGGACGTCAAGCATTGGAATGAACGGGGGCGGTAGATATGTATGTACCCCGTCCCATGAGAAACCTCCATGGAGCGAATCCCTACTGCCAATACGAGGCAGGTTGTTGGATGTGAATATGACTGCTATTATATCAGTTTAACGATATCTCAGCACACAATGTAAAATGACCGCCTTTGGTGGGCTTGTCAATACGACCGCCCCCCCCGCCCCCCCCGCTCTCCCCGCTCCATAAACTCCAAAGGGACGATTGCTTAAATAAACCTGCTCGATAGAACAACGGATTCTGAAGTTTTCTAGAAACACATCAACATAAGGTTCCCAACGGTTCACCCTCGTGTAATGGTATGGGCGGGGCCGGTCTGCGCTCCGCGCCACCTTCAGCGGCGTTATCCTCAGATCGTCTTGATCCTTCGCTTCTTTTACTTCGGGCTTCCCATTTTTGCGTGGTCGCGATTGTTTTCACAGTAATGCTACATCTTCAGTACTGTTTAATGGAACACCTCCCCCTTTTAAACGGAATGTAGACAAAGGGACTCGCTGTCACCACATTTATTCCTCCTTCGCGTTTCAGATCTGGATGTTCTTGAATAATGATACGTCTATGAGGGATATTGTCATGGTGGTCCAATACAAGATGACGCAGATGCTGACAATACCAAATTTCTTTGTTCAAACCAACGACGATTCCTTTTGTAATTTGTCCTCGTTGAACTTTCTTTGGATCTTTCCAATTGGTGTATTACTTCGAAGTAAGTCCCTTCATTGGTGGGTATTGGTACGCTTCGTGGTTCTTTCTGTCATAAGGAGGCGATTATGATATATAAAGTGGGTGGTAAGTAATGATTTTGAGATACCGGGTATATTTTCAATACCAACTCCCTGCGATAGTGGTTGAAAGATCACGTTAGACCTAGGTAAATTAGAAGACGTGACAAGTGTCTGGTCTAAACGAAGTCCGACTGTCTTGGGGAAGATTACCATTTCGAATCTACATGATAGTACCCATCTAATGAATTGTTTCTCCTTCGTCCAGCTCCGCGATACTCATATTGAAGATATTTTCTTTTTCTCCGTTCCTTTGAGGGATGATAACCAGATCATATTAGAAAAACCTTGAATACGTAATTGTTGTTATTGAGGACTCAAATATTGACATTTCGAAATCATGTTGTAGCTTTACAGACCGCCTCAACATCGTACGCCTTTCAATTTTTTAATATTTTAGGGAGGGGTACAATCGAAGAGCTGCTCGGGCAGTGCTCCATCCTAAGGAGGATGAGTGTGCCGATTTTTTTTGTACGCTATGCTTTAACCATGGTAGCTTCTCCCCACATCTTGGCGCCATCCTGCCTTCCGTCCCTGAACTCCCCCATCACTATGTTTGCTGATAATCTGATACAAGCAAACTATCTCTGTAAACATAAATGGATAAATTGATAGTTCAACGCCATGGTTTTCCCTCCTCCGTAACTCCCAATAGGAAGGAGAATGGAAATGTCTTACCCTTCCCGAGGCTGTGTAGTCACAGTAGAACACTGCAAGAGAATGAAATGGTCGATGATAATTACTACCGATGTGTTCCTATATTTTACGTGCTGGTTGCTATAGGCAGCGGTTGCTCGGTACCCTGGTACCACTTGAGTATGGCCGTGTGCGGATGTGAGTGTGTGTGTGTTGGCTGTCCGTCTTTGATGGTTTGTCGCAGAACTCATTCCAGTTTGCAGTGGCCGAACACTTTAAAATTTTGCACACGCCTACGAAGTCACAGAACACAATTTTTCCACAGAAATTAGGGCGACCAATCACACCTGGTGGAATTTTAGGGGGAGAATTTGGGCACTTTTTCCATTTTGACCAATTGTTCGCCGTATTTATAAGAGATTTGGTGCTGATCAATGACTGAATGATATCAAATTTCATAACAATGTAGAAATGGCTAAATTAACAACTTTTTCTTAGCAATTATAGACAAAAAGAAATTGGATTTAATGAGGGAGAACTATCGGGGCCAAACCTTTCTGAAAATCTGCTTCAAGTATAGTAGGATATTCGACTAATGGGTTTCAAATGGTAGATGAGTTTCGAAGTATCACAACAAAGTATTCCAAAGAGGGTTTCAGACTTGATCTCTAGTTACCTTTAGATGACTTGTCCAACCCCGAACGGTAGAGTTAATGTAATGTATCAATCCTGAGGGACCCGAAAACCAAGTAAGAAACGTTATATCCCTCCATGTGAGAATTTTCCTGTTCACAACCCAGGCGATACATACATACATCTTACTACATACATACATACATACATACATACATACATAACATACATACATACATACATACCTCCATACATAACATACACAATCGGTACAGACACACCATCACGTGCTAATGGGTACTGTCAGGTACTTTTTGTAGCGCTAAGGGGGATTGCCAGCCCCCGAGCGGGCCTGTAGCGCGCCTACAGCACGTGCTTCCCTGTCACGTACCGATAAGGTTGTCGCCGTGCGCTAATGCACTCCCACGCAGCCATTCCACCCAATTGTCAAGGCAATACCACAATTTGCCGCGCTAAGAGGTACCAGCCAGTTACTGGGGACGCCAGCATCGGCGTCACAAGGTGGTGGACGGGGGGACCTGTCGCCCCATTTTGACAATGCTCCCATTTGACGTTAACATTTCCACACAGTAACAAAATTTTTTAAATTGTGGCCATATTCCCTCCCCCCCCCCCACACTTTTGAGAGGTGGGTGACGCTCATGGACGCCAGCAGTTCTCCGAAATAATGCTTCCTAAAGTCTGTAATAAATGTACACACACGCGCGCGCACACACACCCGAATAACTGACAACCACTGGCGTTCCTATAACTGAAGTCGAGATCACTAAGTGGGATAAAAAAAACAGAAACATGACCCCCTCCTGCTGCTCATACCGGTCCTCGTATAGCCATGCACTGTAGACAAACGATCTGATGCTCCGCTCTCAGTGTAATGACTATCTAAGCGCGAATGGCTCACGGCACTCACGCCCCGCCATTTCAATACTGGGAACGATTAGTACATTTGGCCGAGTTTCCTATTTATATACTAAAACTCACAGTTGAAGACGCTATTTGTGCCAGCAACAAATATTTGGGATAGGTTCCCCCCCCATAGATCAAAACAAATCTATGACCTTCTTAGTAGAGAAACGGCTCGAAAGAGTGGGCGCGCCTTGAACTACTGTACTCCAGGCTAGCGCGCCAGAGTTTATATCAATATCTTGGACAGTACTCTCTTGAATCGATACCATCATTAAGACGGCCAACGGTGGACGCCTCGACCGGGGGTCTCGAAATCGGCCTTGAGACGTTACAGAGCGGCGGTTACTCTAAAGTAAACTATCCAGGCCGATCAACCGTCTGCCTTCGATTTCAGAATTATTGACCACAATTCGTCGTCTTGTTTAGAAAAACGTCTTGCTCATACGGCTTGCCGCTTCTTGCACACTAAGTTACCCAAGAGGATATCTTCGAGTGGTTTCGCTTGACGAGCAACAGCAATCAGCAGCCTCCCTAATATACAACTGATTCTATGTCGTCTCTAAGAAACTTCTAAGCTGACGTTCTTCTATTCGTGAACGCGCTGCGTGTTACTGTTACCCCACGAGGCATTTCTATCGGAAACGGGTTCGTTTTTAACGTGATGGATGACTAATTGGGCGGAACTCTTGGCTCTTCCTGGTGCAAACATTTGCGGTGATACATAAGGTTACTCACCGAATAGTGTCGCACAACGGTACGGGAGCCAATGTCTGTTGTATACCCAGGTTGACCGCGATAGAGGACGATGACAATCGACTAAAGACCAGTTAAACCTGATGATATCCAATGCATATCAAATGCGCGCATTGGGAGTTGCGATCAGAGAGACTCAGCAATATAGGCGGGTTTTATTTCATAAAACAAAATTTACTCTATTGGAAAACCATAGGACAAAGAACTTTTAGGGAGCATCCCTGCCGCATAACGCAGTGACTGACACATGGACAACCGGGAAGTTATGTCACTTATTTCATTGTTTTCATTTTGCTAATAATCACATTTAGCAATTTCTGTTTCTTTCCTCTCATCAAAGTAACCATCCACACCAACACCTACCAACCCACTAGACAGCAATCCTGTCGCCAGAGAACTAAATGATTTTCAAAAGTGAAACTAATGTGTGAATTCGAAAGAGAACCAAATGTTTGCAGGGTTTGTGCAAGTATGACATCAAATATTATTGCATGATGGGTCCTTTTTGATCTTGCAATACACATGTACAAACTTCAATGGAACTGTAACTCCTGTAACGGAAAGTCGTATTACATCTGGTTTGGACGACCATTAGGTTTTTTCCTCAGCTAACTATTGCCCCTTTTCCATTTTAATCCTGCAGTTTTCCTTAACATTGCAGATAGTTTGAAGCTGTTTGACCGCGTTTCATTCTCCCAAATATTTTCAAAATGTGCAAATCGTTAAAACGTGACTTGAGTGCTTTTCTCCGTAATCCATATTTAGCATAAAATCACAACAATCAGCTTAATTTTGTATTTGTTTTATTTCCTACAAATATCGGAGCCATTGGACCATTTTGAATCTGCCATAAATTAGGATTCAGAGAAATTACCCATATGCAGAATTCTGCCAAACTAGAGCACCTTCCGAGTGGATCTTTCTTGATACGAGCAGGCGAGACACAAAGAAACACATTATGATAACGGACCATTTTCGCGATTTCTACTAACGGACCTCTTCTGCTATATGAATAATGGACCTTTTCGCTATAATGAATAACGGGCCTTGTTTGCGATTATGAATAACGGACCTCTTTTTGCTATTATGAATAACATGGACCACTTTTTCGCTATTATGAATCAACGGCCTTTTTACTATTATGAATAACGTTCCTCCCTTTCGCTTTCATGAATTACTGACCCTTTTCGCCATTATGAATATCGGATTTTTTTCACTATGATTATGAATATCGGACCTATCGCAAGTGTGAACAGCGCTTTATGCGGACATTTATCAAATCATCCCCGCAATCAAACATGAAAGAGATATTGAACGAGAGACGTGGGCTGTGTGATTCCCTGCTTTTGACTGATTTATTCGATGCTAACTCTGGAGGATATTGTGTACAGGTCTGAAGCTAGGGTGATATGGGGAGGGGTGGGGATTTTCGAAACTATTAGTCCAGGCAATCTAGGCATTTTTTGGGCTCAACTTCAAACAAATTGCAACAGAATTTTTTCACCACTAAGCATTTGTCTGAGGTCCCTAGAACACCATACTGAAAGTCCTAAGAAATCCTATTAGGGGAACAATGCCTAATTGCATAAATCCAACATGGCGGTGAAAATTTTATGTTTGGCATATACTGGCTCGTTGTTTACCTATTTGAACTATTCAAATGGATGGAGGGGGTTTTCTGGGGTCACAAATCTTTGGATGCCCTTTCGAATAATTAAGATGGAAAACTGATTTGCATAAATTCAAAATGGCTGCCAGACTACAATATTTCGTCATATCGTAACTTGTTAATAACCTTTATTTGAGGGTCAATTTTCGTACGGCTACTGGCCAACGCTGACACTCATCTCTAAATTAATTCTCAATCCTAACATTCCTAACAATGAGACTGAGTGCAACCAATTCTATACAACACGAACAACAATGAGTAAACACCTTGTGAAAGGTGTATAAATCCAGCTGATATCTGAGATGCCTTCAATAAGTTGCATTTTATGTGGAGTCTGAATTTTGACAAGAGATTTTTCATCAGCACAATGATTCTCACGATTTTCACATGGCTAAAAACGCATATCACGGTCGTTCATATTCGCAATGGCCCAGCTGTCAATATTCAGCCGATAATTCTGTTGTATTCTAGTCACATGCCACGAACGTCTGCCAACTTCACTACGTACATGCTACTCTACGTCGTGACCTGTGTATTTCGACTACTAGGTGTTTCCCGCAAGTTACCATACGAAAGGTACGATTTAATTTCCAGCAGCAATCTCGCGTACAATTAGGCTACGAAATCATAAATTTTTCAAGTTGACTTTCAAGTCGGTATAGTTCATGCACGATCGTCCAACTCCATCATACACCAGTCGTGTACGCCAGATCATAAATCATGGCGGGGGCATCTTCTCGCCCTCATTCCGAAGGCATGTCGGGTCTTTTGTCTCCAGTCGGCAGTGCATCCTTTTTGCTATTATTTTCCGATCAGAATGACACCTCACCCGGCCCCGTGGCTCTCAGGAAACTATCCATTTCGGCTGATTTCTCTGTATGCATTTAGTTGTCATCATTGTTTTTTTTTTTTTAATATACATACACTATCGCAGCGTATCCTTGCCTTGACCTTGCGCGTGCGGAAGCCCTGTGTTATAGTCTCATTAACTGTCACTGGGCTACGAGGCGTGGAACTTTCAGGCCTATAACCTAATTTGCATACTATTTGTACTATTAAATGGGGTCACGCCGTTACCCGCCTTGTCTACGGAAGCTTGTTTGAGCCGTTTGAGACAGTTTGTCCACACACTATTGTACTGTATGTGGCCGGAGGGTAAGCTCCTTCGAAGCCCACCGTTGTTTTGGCTGCAGCTCGAGGAAAGATGAATGGTCTGAAACCATGGCAGTAACTGGCGTCTGTGAATGATTTACCCGCAGCTGATGCAATATACCATCAGCAATGCAGTATTAATTTCAGAAGTGGCAGAAACCTTCCATGTAAAACTGCAGACATTGCTTCGGGCACAAGAAACAATCCAAACTCGAACGAGAGAAGAGATGCATTTTGAAAGTGGCACAGTTTTTGGAAGAGAATCCAGATGAGCTGAACCATCATGAACTCATCTGCAATGGTCACAATATCATTCGTGACACTGATATGAGCCATACAGTTCAACATACATGAGAACGAAATTGAAAGAACACCTTCGGTGAACGAATAGTCATGACTGTACTAAGTACAACGGCTTGCGTGGTCACATTGCGTGATACAGCATCGTCAATCCTCAATGATTTTCATAAAGAAGCACAGCTTGATAACTTTGAGGAAGAAGAACTGAGACTTATCAGAACCGCGGCGAAACTCATCGAGAGTGAAATCAAGTCATATCTCCTCCAAATGGTGTATACCCATCCACGAACAATTTGGGAGTTTGGACTGCGATGTTGACTATGTCCCAAAGACACTACAAGTTCTCCTGAGGACAATGTTCAGTGGTGATCACATCGACATCAAACTGGCTGCAATAGGCCAGTCTATAATCCAAGCGACACGGCCAAGGGTCCTACTAGCGCCACTCCAAGCTTGGCTTAGGAGTGCAAATGCACCATCACTTTGCATCCAAGCTCTTGATAAACACACTTCATAAACTTGGGTTCTCCATTAGAATTTCCAGCCCCTTGAACGGTGGACAAGTGAACTGGCCGATCGGCCGGTTCACGGACATAACAATCAAGCCGCTTCTCCCCAAGGGAGCATCTCCTTGGACCACTTGGTATTTGACCTTGAAACGGTTTCAATTGTACTGGGAACGGTTTTGAACGTGAAACTCGAAACATCGACGGTGGAGAGGATAATACTTGACAGAAATGAGATGTCTGGAGGAAATAGTATGGGATACATATTTTTTCTCAGAAAAATTCCACAGGAAACGTAAAATACGGAGCATCGGCCGACAACGAAAATATTTCAACGATCCACTTTTCAAACTTGAACGGATTTCATATAAACTTCGAGCCCGTCGTTTTCAGTCGAAATGAACAGATTTTGATCATTGAAAACGTTATTTCAGTCTACTTTTGCCAGCGATCCGATTCCGACAATGATGAGAGACAATGCGAATAATTCAATCATTTCTTTTGCTAAAAGACTTCCCAGTCCGCAGTAGAAACCACAAGATTGTGGCACTGGTCATAAACGAGGGTCATTAGCTATGTCACTCGGTTCAAGGGGCGAGTTCTGTAATGTCATGTTCCTACGCTGAGGTGACCACATTCGAGCGGAATTGCAGCAGTAGAACATGGTACTGACATAGCCGAGAACAGTGCAGGTTGCCACATTCAGTACATCGCCGATAATGTGGATCACGATGTAGCAAGAATTGATGGTACAGGCACGTTCCGCCACCGAATGGGGATCATTGCTGCAGTGACTCCGGCCAGCAAAGCAGCGCAACGCAAGCCTATTCCGAAAAAAACATGTGACGGCCGAGGACATCGCCAAAGTTGGCCGCATTAACATTGACTTTTTCAAGAACACTCCATCAGTCACATCCATAAAATATCTGCCTCTGAGAGATATGACAATGGTCGACCCTACTGCACAACTCGATGTTCTGTGGAAAGCGTCACTTCTACTGCAATCCCCCAGACCAGCATGGTCGGGGACAATGCAGATGTTGCAGCAAGGTCAGAACCCAGGACAATCTCTGAATGTGTCTGACCGATGATCTTATCTTGATCCAACATCCTTCCTGCATTTTTTTTCGACCTGGAGTTCGTGTCCTAATGCTAAGCAGTATGGTGTCACTCCCATCCTCACTTTGACGCACCACTCTACTGGAAAGGCTTTAAACGGGTCATGCACTCTCTATCACCTGATTATTGACCTCAATAGAAGGGTTGTCAGGCCTTGTCGGGTTTCATATGGAGATGAGTTTCTTGGGGAGCATGTTTCTGATGCGGGTCAGGACTGAAGAGGTCTCGAAGTGGTATGCAGACAATGCTGTCCGGCACATGCTGACGGGCAGAAAAAAAAGCTGTCTCTAGAGCATGCGTGGTCAAATGCTAGTAGATGCAGCACTGACACTATCCTTGTAGCGAAGGCAATACAATTCCCTGCCAACACATACAACCCAAGACGTGATGAGCGAGAGAGGAGGGAGCGAGCTTAGCGAGATGAGCAACTGAGAGTGGATCAAGTTTGGACCTGCTACATTGAAAAGAGACGCTGAACCTACAACAGCAGAACACTGCCGACGTCGCAACCGACCTGATGCAAGCGATGGCACCTAGGACAAAGCCACACATGGCAAAGTGGTGTAGAAGAGATTTGCTCATCGGACGTATTGGCCAGGATAAGAAGAAAGTGGACGAAGAAAAGCAGTCAATGACATCACGGACACCAAGCTCTGGATAACACTACATGAGTAATGGGTGGACATTCTCCGCAATTTCCTGAAGGCTACGGATGGGGCAACTGGAAACTGCACCTCCAAGCAGTGCGATATGAAGATGTCGCTTCACTGTTCGAAACATGAACTATGTCAGTTTACCCCCCTTCATTTTTCGCACCATCCTCTCTCCCGCTACAGCCGCATGAAACCGCCCTTGCTGACTGTCTCTGGACCTCACTGGAGGAGACACAGCAGCAATCGAATGGGGTCGAGGGAGATGACACTATGTATTGACTGTGGAGCTTCTACTTCCAGAGTCCCCCGGCCCTCGCGCTCCAGCTATGACAGTGTTTGTGAGTTGTATGTAGATATGTGGTTAAAGAACTATGGTGGCAGCAGCCCTAATCTTTGAGGATATGATGAAGTCCTACAACTAAGGATACCACTCTTTGAGGAGAGGTTGAGACGTTGTGGGAGTCACAGTAAATTCACAGGCGATATGATCATCCAATCCAGAAGGACGAGTTTTTTTGAAACAAAAAGCAACATACTCACACTCAGCGCTTGGCATATACCATCTGAAGTGACAAATTGGAGCAGGCAGGGTGCACATTGACCAGCAAGGATGATGCTGACGTACTCATTGTCCAGACAGCTGTCGCAGCCGCAAGAGTCAAAGACACGTTTAGTGGAGATGACACGGACTTGCTTGTCCTCCTTCTGCATTAGCTGAAAGTGATTCACAGAGTGTCATGAAACCCGAGTCGAATAAGTCTTCTAAGCCAGAGCATAGTCTGGTTTGCATAAAACCATTGGAGGACTTGGCGTGATGTATGTCGTACCTTCTTCATCCATGCCATACTTGGATTGACGTGACCTCCCGCTTCCTTTGGGTTAGGTAAAGGTTTGGGAGTGAAAAGATCAAAGACGATTCCCACTTCCGCAGACAAGCTGAGTTTCAATCGAGAGGAAGGGGTGTCAATGGAAGAATAATCATTGATGACAGAAAAACGCAACTGTTTTCGTTGTAGCGGTGTTCCAATGAGCAGTCTGACATCTTGAGAACCAACATTCTGTCAGACAGTTTTTTAAAGTGACATCGCATTGGAACCACAGGCTCTTCCACCAACGTCAGCAGCTGCGAAGTATCACAGCCTCCGAGAAGTCTAACCAAATCATGGCTTGGAAATTTGGCTGTACACATATGAAACCCAAGAGTGGGGATGGCGTCATCGTGGAGGGAAAATACATGCCAATACAGACCGACAAGCCGCAGCACACTGAACTGTTTGACTGATTCGTTGTGGTTTGCAAGAACAGTGAAACACTAGGAGTGCTCCTTGTCGACAGCATGGCCTTACACTGCATGAGGCTTCGCAGAATGTCATGTGAGAGCTGCATCAACTCGGAACCCCCCATATTTTGACAGATGACTGACGAGTTACGTGAGGTCTACGCATGGTGTTTAATCAGCAGTTGATGAGGGCTATGATAATTCTGGACACCGCTGGAGAAAAATCAGGTATCATCCAAGCATCACGCTTACGAACATTGGAAGACGCCTCCATTAATTCACCTATAGGAATAAGCCAGCTGTACCGCTATGTTTGAATGCATTTATTCATTCAGTTCTTTATTCGGGCAGATTTGCGGAGTGGTCTCTATGCTGAACTCATTGCTTATCCTTCTTGGGTCGCTGTTTGATTCAATGTATGTCTACCAGGTTTACTGATGCAGTTCATCCAGTTGCAGTCTATAACATGGACGTGGGCCTACAATATGAATCTGTACACTTCTGCCTTCATGCTCATGCTAGCGAATTCATGCCCCATATAAATCAATATATACATACATCTCTAGTGGTACAAAATCACCCTTTTTATGTTTCTTTGACATCCAATTGTATTGGGCACCTTATCAGAAACATGCTTGAAAGTCATGTACAGAATTCTTTCGGACCCACTACCTCCTTTCGGATCACCACAGTTTACTTATATGCCGTAATATATGCACTCTTGATGGAGGCCGTTGAGAAAAGATTGGAATTTGTATGTCATTATGGATTCATGCACATGAGCTACACATTGGAACCTGCTTACAGATAATTCCACATTTCTTGTGACCCATGACCTTTTTCATAATGACTACGAATCGGATAGACAATAATCAGCTGGAATTGAAAAAAAAAAAACAGGAATTTTTTGGCCGCCATTTTTATTTATGCAAATGAGCATTTCATAGGATATTTTAAAAGCATCCTAATGCTTTGTTTTCCTCCACAGACCCATTCCAGCCTTTTATGCCACTCAAATAAGTATCACAAGCACTATTTGCATAATATAGCAATTCGTTCCGCCATTTTTGTTTTATGCAAATTAGGCATGGTTCCCCTATTAGGATTCCTTAGGACTTTTAGTATGGTGTTTCGGGGACCTCAAAGAAATGCATTGTGGTGAGAAAAATTCTGTTGCAATTTGTTTGAAGTGAAACCCTACTTTGACTGGACTATATTACCAGACTACTATTTTACTAGGGCGTGTCGATAGTCTTATATGCAGAGCGCTACTATAAAGTAGCGTGAAGCGGTCAAGAAATAAGTTGATACCCGTTGATCGCTAAGAATGCTACCTAGACTCACTAGACTCTTGGGAAGAAAATGAAAAGTAAATGAAAACCAATTTCCATGCGTTGATAGTTTGAGTCCTGGGGTGAAATTTGAAAAGTTTTCGTGTGTCTAGAATTTCGTAACCCGGTACCGTGTCGCGAATGACTACCTAATAGTCGCCACCATTTTAAACTCACAGACTTCCCGAATTCGGTCGAACTTTAGCTATACCGTTTACTAAATTTCACTCATGACATACTATCTATACGTGCTCGTTCAATCTGTTGGAACGCATGGGAGATTTTACCTGCGTTCAATGTTCCAAGGGTTCTATGTTCTTGGGATTCGATCCAGTGGCGTACACACGGAGGGGGGGGGGGGGGGTCATCAGAACCCCCTCCCTCATGACCCATGTCAACACAAACACTGAGATTTTGCAGTTCAGTAGAAGTTTTTGCAGCTGTTACTCAGCAGATATTGCAGCAGCAAGTGTCCAGGGGCCCACAAATTGTACTAGTTGCAATGGGAGGGCCGCACTTCCCTTGAGTTCCGTCCTCCGCCCTCCTAGATCGTCGGAAAGGACCACAGACACTCCCAGGCCTTTGGCGAGACGCAGATACTTATATCCCAGCGACAGGGAAGGGGTCCCGGGGATATTATGTTTTGTGTGTGTGTAGCCGCCGCAGTCCCAGACTCCGCCGCCGTCGCCGGGAAACTTTGGCGTGAGCAGCAATACTCTTTAACGTTTTATCCAGATTGATCGGAAAACTGGGTATTATACATGTCGTCCAGGTCCAACATTGCAATAATTTATGGGACCTTCTTGTAACTTACATGGATTACAACAAAACTTGGTGGATGAAGGCTATCTTGTGCTTTGACAAAAATGGAGGTCTTTATGGGGTGTTAGTTACTTCTTCCCAATGATTGTTCAAAAGCGGGGAGTATAAACGGGGGCGGTTTACCCGCCTACACATGTCGAGTTTTCTATTGACGTTTCCGCAAGTTTGCACAGGGAGGCCAAAATTTTCGCTATTTTAATTGCTGAAAAACTAAGAAAGGGATGCCGAACAAAAAGCTTGAAGCTAAAGATATGGTGTGAAGAAGACATTTCTAAATGCTCCAAAAGAAAAAGAACTATTTTGGGCACTGTATGCACCTTTCGACAAAAAACGGATTGTAGCTCAATTAGTACAGGCTGACACGGTACCCGATCTACCGGAACACGGCAATTTTTACTGAGTTAGGAAGAATAACACGTTATGACTATGTAACGTCAATCCCGGTGAGCTACTGAGCCCGATTTTGATTTTATTGATAGGATTTCCCAGCCGCGGAAGTTTTTTGGGGAAAGTTTTTGAGTGTGCTCTTTTCTATTTTCTTCTTTCCCTCTTTTTCTTACCGTCTTCCTTTTTCTCCCGTCTTCTTTTTCTTCTTTCTCTTCTATTTCTTTTTCATCTGTTTATTCCCGTCTTTATACATCTCTCTGTCTCTCGTTTTTCCGGCCGCATCTCCAGCCCTCACTTTCTCTACTATGACATTTCCCCATCCATCTTGTTCCACTTTCATTACTTCCTTCCTGGTAAATTCAAGCTTCTTTCCCTTTATCGGTCGTCTTATCCCCTTCTTTTCTTTCCCTTTTCTTGTTCCTTATAATTTTCAACCCGTCTGTCTTTCTCTGATTCTCTTCCCTGTTTCTTTTTGTTTTCTCTTTCCTCTTTCTATTCCATGATTCCCTCCTCTCTCCTCTGACCTTCGACACCCCTCTTCTTCCCCCCAATTCCCCTCTCTTCTTTTCCACTTTTCCTCTTCATTTATAGGTAAATTTCTGGCTCCTCCCCACCGTTCCCCTCTTGTCTCTCCTCTTTTTCCCCGCATTCCGGTCCCTCTTTCTTCTCCCTTTTTCATACTCCCCTTCTCTTTCTTCCTCTTCTCTTTTTTCCCCCCAATAAGGCTTTCCCCTCCCTGTCCCAGTTTCTTTTTGTATTTTTCCCCCTCTTCCTCTGCCTCTCCTTTTTTTTTCCTCTCCTTTGACATATTTCCCCTTCCTTGCTTGCCTTCCGCAGCGCTCCTTCCCTCCCCATCTTTAGGTAAATTCTCTCTTCTCCTTTCCCTCTTTTCATTTCCTTTTTTCTTCCTTCCTGTATTTATCTTTCCTTTCTCCCTCTCCCTCCTCCCTGTCTTTTCATCTTCCCTCTTCTCTCCTCCATTCTATCTTTTCCCCTCTTTTTCCCTCTTCTTCCACCATTTTCCCCACCAGTTTTTTGGGTATTCGGGTGGGTCCCCGCCCACCCCTCCCCACCCCTGGCTACGTACTGATGTATAGAACTATTGTCAGGAATCCGATTGGACACGAGGATCACGAGCAATGCGAGATGGATTCTCCTTCATAGATAAAACATATTGTGGTTTTTGATTGCATGATTTAGGTTATTTTCCGAAGAGTACGCGGTAAATTAGAGACACGCATTGGCCTGAATACAGTAGAAAGGAAGCATTTCTACCTATTATAAAACCCCCTGAAAAGTTTGGTGCAATTGCCGCATCCCCCGATATGACATTCATGCGCCAATACCGGAAGTGGGCCCCGCACCTCATCCGACTCGAAACGACAAAGTCACGCCTATCGGACTGTAAAGTACAGCTAATATGGGGAAAACATCCAGGTAATGCTGTTAACTCGGAAGGTTTGCTGTGAGTGGTAATGTACTTTATTCACTGTCACTTTCCGCAAGAACGTGTTCGAATGTATGAGTTTAATATTGAATGATCGTCCAATTGGCAGAGATTATTGTCGACGATGAAAGTGTGAAAGAGATACATGTCGGTTATCATGATCGCAGCGTTTACTTAAGTCAGATGGTCTCAATTCAGAGTATATTCTGCCGCAATATGTCTGTACGGAGGCGTCTGACACAACATCACACCGGTCCTCCTTCCCTTCCCGTGGTAACTACATAATCAGCGCATGCAGTTCAAGTTCCGAGCGAGCGTGCAAAAGCTAATCTGCTGGCTCCAAAAACGCAACCATCGTCATCAATGGTAGAATCGCACTCTTCGCACAAACAGCTCACCTACAGTTCCACCCCAGGACCAAATGCCTCGAATGGCGGTATGGGAATCGTGCTTTCCCTGTTATTAACATGTCCTTTGGAACAGTCCCTCTCGTTCCCGTAGGCAAGTACCCACTCGACTGAAGAGACGGGATGATACTGGTTTTATGGTGCTCTGAGAATAACCAATATGGGTGACGTCTTAAAGAGTTCAGCAAGGAATCCAAACGCAAGTGTGTGATTATGGAGTGGTCGTCACCACGGCTTTCAAAACGTCATTGTAATATGGAAAGCCCTGCTGGAAAGAAATACCATATTTAATGCTTACCATCTATTCCCATTTTATGGGTACATATATTCCATTTATGTGAGCATATATTCCATTTATGGTAGCATATATTCACAGCCGATGGGAAGCAAAGGAATATATGGTGCTTTAAATCGAATTTATGGTAGCATTAAATCGAGTCATATGCTACCATATAATTCGATAGATGCTACCATAATTCGAATTTATTCGGTACCAGTAAATTCGACTATATGCTCACCATATATTCGAATATATGCTACCATATATTCGAATTTATGGTAGCATTAAATCGAATATATGCTACATATATTCGAATATATGCTACCATATTCGAATTTATGTAGCATTAAATAGAATATATGCTACCTATATTCGAATAATGTAGCATATATTCGATTAATGCTTACCATATATTCCTGCCTTCCCATGGCTTGTATGAAGCAGTCTATTCCTGTGTAAAAGAAATGCTAACGAGGTTTGCGGCGCATATGAAACATGTTAATGCATGCTGTTTATCCCATTATAGCACTGTAGTAGCGTGCGTCGTATGTGGCCGCGCTTGAGTCCGAAAATGAAAATGAAAAGAATGAAAAGGGGGGGGGGGGGGGTCGCCGGTGCACCATCTAGGGTCGCGGATCGTAGGAGCCGTGAGAACAGGGTATTGGCCGGGGCAGGCATGGAATCTGGGGCTAGGGATAATCGATTTTTTTTCGCCCGGATCTGTGCTAAAAATTGTGGTATGGAGTGGGCACCATGAGGCCAAATTGAGTCGTGTTATTGTAGACTGTTAGAGCCTTTTGGTTTGAGGGTCTGAGACTAAGCCAGAATATGTTTCTGCTATCGGTAGTATTTTGGCGCTTCATCAGTGGTTAAGCCTTACGTAAGCGTGGCGTCTCAAGTAGGAAGGCCCGCTAGGGGTCATCTAACATTGCTGCGATTAGCTCGTCTAGTGGAGCGTCTTCGTCCAGAAGTAACAATATCTGTCTCCCATGGTTGCCATAGTTACGCTCGAGGGGAAAAAATCTGGATGTAACTAGAAATCTCTTAGATTTTCTGCTCTTTGTATGTAAGCGATTAGGGGCTTCTTAGGGAATAGACCGTGATAAAACTGGGTTACCGCTGATTAGGTGCCGGTGTCTGGTAAGGCCTTTTTTAAGGGTCCTCGTTTTGAGGTGGGTGATATAGGTTATCTTGATAAACACCAATGGAGGTCCGGCTTGTGTTTCGGGTGGGATGGTCGCCTGGCCGTCGGGGGCGGGTGCCCAAATCTGGACCGCACTGAGGGCCGAGGCAGTAGTGGTTATATCCTCTATGCGGTGTTCCGTAGTGGAGCTTGTTCCCATGAAGGAATTTTCTCTTCTCTATGAAGTGAGCCTCATTGCTGCAGAAGGCGTGCTTATCGTAAGATCTCCCCTTTGATTAAAGACCTTGAAAGTGGCTAGGGGGTGTGGAGAGTTGCGATAAATATGGAAGGTTTCCGTGGGATTGGTATATACTTTGGTGTCTAGTAGGCCGCTTTGACGGAAGTTGTCCCCTTTGAATATTGTAGATCGAGATACGTGAATTCAGAGTCGAGAGTTCAGCTGTGAACTTCAGGAGTTGGTGTTTGTTATTAATACGGTCCACCATTGAGGTCAATTCACATTTAGAAACCTTCAAATCAGGATCGATGCTGTGATGGTCCTCGTCGGAGCCGAGTCGCCCAATCTTGGCATACTGAAGAGCTCTTCTCAGAATTACTGGTCTAGTCCAAAAAACATTCTCGAGTGACTGAAAAACCTTCTCGCTGATTGTCATGTTCTGCCGCATTCCCATCTTGGGTATACAGTTTGTGGAAAACCCGACCAGCAGCCAATTCATTTCACGACGACAATGATTAAGAAATTCCTCATTATCTGGTGGAGCCGCCCATAGTTGACAATGCACCACGGGCGCGCGCGCCGGCGCAGCCACTAGCTTATAGCGGAGCAGAGCAGAGACGCAAATGCCACTTGTGCTGAGGAAAAAAAATTATGTCTCCGGTTAGGTGGTAAAGCATAAATGACCTAGTGATTGGTTAAATTTCCAGGTAGTTGTTGCCGACTAAGTGGGTTAGCATAAATACGAATTATGGTAGCTTAAACGAAATATGGTAGCATATATTCGTTAATGGTACCATAAATTCGATTTTTGGTAAGCATATATTCCATTTGATGGTGCATATATTCACAGCAATAGGAAGGCAGGAAGGAAATATGTAGCATATATTCGATTTAATGATACATAAAAATTCGAATATATGGTAGACATATATTCGAAAGCTGGTAGCATTATATTCGAAGATATGGTAGCATATATTCGAATATTATGTAGCATATATTCGAATATATTGTAGAATCTATTCGATTTAATTGCTACCATGATATTCTGCCTTCCATGCTGTGAATAATGGTACCATAAAATGGAATATATGCAACCATAAAATGGAATATAGGGTAGCATTAAATATGGTATTTCTGTCCAGCAGGGCTTCCCATATTCGTAGTTTGATTCACCTGAATACCACAGCTACACATGTGGGGGGAACGAAACATGATATGTTCAAGCACAATACCAGGTGATTAACCGACGGAAGGATAACCAAAATCAAAATTTTTTGGTATTGGGATTGACAGAACAAGATACCGTTGGATTGAATGCCGTAGGCATTTTTTCTCATGATAGGTTACCGTGATTAATCCCGCGGCACTAAGGTGTCAGGGGTATCATGGTTATGGGTTGTGTTCCGCCGCCACCGCGCCGCCGTAGTCCCAGGCCAGGCTCCGCACCGCCGGGCTTTAGCGTTTAGCGCATAACTTTATAACGCTTTAAACCGATTGCTCTGAAAACTTAGACACATATTCACCTCAGTGCAATCATCGCTTGCCCCTATTGCAGGTTTTACGAAAATACTGAGTTTATCTGTGATTTACACGAAATTTGTGGGGACAGAAGTGGGCCCCGGGAAACCTGACGGTGATTTCAAGGTTCCACCGAGGACAAAATTTGTGTTTTTCCCGCAGGAGAAAAAGATTGAAAGAAACTCGGTGGATGTGGACTGTTGTTAGTCCTATTCAACATGAAGGTCATTTCAAATTCACAGGAGGTCAAATTTGCATAGAGTGCGATATCCCTAACTTGTCGATTTACAAACAAAAATTGGCGCGAATGTGGACTACAGTTGGACCGGTACAAAATGGTAGGCATTTCAAAGTCACTGGAGGTCAACAGACAAGGTCCACGAGGAGTTTTGGGTCGGTTTACCCGCCTGCACGTTGCCTAGTCAACGTTTGAATGACCGAACCTGTGCGTCTTTTCAAAACCACACTGTTCAATAGAGAAGTGGAGAGGAATTTGGGCACAAGCAACAAAAACTTTGAATAGAAGGGGGATGATGGTGGGCGTTAATGTGGCCTAATTCCAATGTGCGCCATTTTTAGTCTCACCCCTTAAAACAATAGGGAGAATGTGTTTTGAGGTTACGTTTAAGATGACTTACAGTAGGCGTTTGTGTATGTTCTCCATTAGGTTGCTGTGGGCGACTTAAACCAATGCGTTCTTGAGAAAAGGGGCATTCACGCAGAGTTTCAGCAGCTCCTACTTACTTATTTTGATCATAGGAGCGGCAGAGTCCAATGGAATATGTGAGAAGAAGGAGATCGTATAGAGAGACCCGTCTCCTCAATTCATTCCAGTCGTTTGAGCGTCCACGTCTCACTAGAATTATAGCAGGACAGGAAACACACGGGTTCCTTCACCATATAGCGCACCTTACTACAACGAACATGTTAACTCATGACTGGCAAAACGCTATCCAAGGCGTCTACTGACCTCAGGTTCAACGGAACGGAGCCAATAATGACAATGCTGGAGCAAATAGCAAACAGCCCTGTCCAAATACACCAAAGTACCAGTTGCAAGATGCGTATGTATTTTTGCTTGGCCCAATGAATGACAACACACACACCACACACCACACCACACACACACACGCACACCCACACACAACACACACACACGCACCACACCACACCACACACACACGCGCGCGCACAGACGCACACCCCACGCACACGCACGCACCCCACACACACAACACGCACACACAACACATACACACACACACCTCACAAGCAACAATACCTACACTCCATAACGCCTGCCCTTCTCGAAAACCGTGTAATATCTATATACCAAACTCGTTGGAGAAAAGACTAAAACCACAGGACTAAACCGTCCGCATTATATATCAATGTAACACTGAATCTAGAAATTTCGATGAATGAAAACTAAAACAATAATTGACATCGTACAGTAGTCTCTCTCCATACGCTGGCCACATCACAAACAAGTCAAGTAATTGCCCATAACGCTTCTGGCAATTAAAAAGAGAGATATATAAGAATCGCTTCTTTTCAGAACAATGGTCTCTACATATTCTCCCCGTTTGCAAACAGGAACGTGTTATAACTGGAATTACCTTGTGTCTCGGAACCGGTCCATAGAAAACGCAAGCGTTCCTGGCAATTAAGATGCTCGCGATAAAGGCCAACAATTCCTGCTTACGTTTCGTCTCCCCGTCCATGCCTCTGGTTGTTTCTCTTCTTTACTGAACGATCACCGCGTGAGGAGATGGAGGAGAAAAAAATCCCGACGGAGCAATCGAACTGACGTGTTTGGCGATAGCGTTGAGGCTCACCGCTGGCTAATGAAACCTGTTGGTGCAATGCTGAAAACTTTTTAACGCACGCAGAGCACCCCCGGCAATCTAATCGACTAGTCCGAAGCCATCGATGCGAAACAATCGCGGAGAAGTACTCCAGGGTCGTCATCCCCCCTCATGTGTGCGGGTGCCTTTGGATTATTCAGTTGTTTTCGTGACAAAAAATAAGGAGGATGTGAAACAACAATGTTGGGCTTAATTTTCTGGAAGTGTTCATAGACGTCATAGGTATCCAAATTATATAAATTTAAATTATATAACGCCATTTGGGGTATGTGGTCAGTTGCGTTTCGCCTATTCTGGTCGAATGGGTCATATCTGTTGACAACCTGAATGAAATTACTTGAACACTTTGAATTTATATATCCTGTATAGGATGTTGTATCAAATTTAGACCTTAATTTAGGCATAATTGGAAATAGTCTGATGTCTGATTTCGGAAACATCGAAGTTTGTAGTTAGTGACAGCTGCCCGCAATAACACCATGTGCAAACCAGGCGTACCTCCTAAAGTTCTAGGCACTGCATTCCTAGGAAATACCAATTCGTAAGGCTAGCCTTGAGGATTTTTCAAACCTAACACATTGCGCCCCCAAACCTTCCCACTTAACTTCTTTCCTCTCAGGCTCGCTAATCAATCGTGGTAAAATCTGACAACGACACTATTAACATGTAACAACAAGCCAATATAGACCGGAAAATCACAAAATGGGGAGGAAGGAAAGGACTTTACTTCTTGCGGTACCCGTTTTTCCATAGCACAAAAATGAAGCGTGAAGTGTGGAGAGACAAATCACCTATCCCCCAGCTCCAAATGAATTTTGGACAATGCATTTCATTGTAGACTTAAACCAGAGTTTTCGGAACCAGAATTTAAAGCATTCATTGCGGGTGGTCAATGACGAGTTATATGGGTGATTAAATATATTACAAATAGTGTACGTTACGCAGGAAGGACATATCCGCTGTGTCTCGCTCTTCAACAAAACTACCCGTCTTTCTGGTTGGAGAAAAGTTGCCAATATGAAATAGGTGGCATGCATGTATGACTCGCCTTTATGACGAGCATCTTGTTATATTAAGTTGTGAAACAATAAGTGTGGCGAGAATTCCCTCCTGCTACTAACGACATTTGGAATTAATACGGTAACATGTTGTTAAGTGACATTAGTTATAATAGTTATAACTTGGACCATTTACCTACTGCATCCATAATTTTAAAATCCCCACCGAAGTTTTGCCTCTCCTCCCCCAACTCTTCACAAGTGTGGCTAAAGGCCTGCCTCTTCACGCGATGTTTTTTTGTGTGGAGGGCATTCAGTTTGCTTGAATACAGAGAATATGTCGCTTGTAAGCTGGAGTGGGGCAATTTCTGCTGAAACAATTTGGTGTGAGAAGGATGCCTCACCCTAAAGGAATGCTCCTCTCACCTAATGATAGGGTTTCCATTCCGTAATACCATATTTTGTATGATAGTTAGGAAAGACAACTTCAATTGCTGTCATTTTTCCTAGATGTTTACGAGCACCCAATCGATTTTGGGGTTTTTCTCACATGGGAAGTAACTGTTACGCTGACGTTACATGTCAGCCGAAAAAAATTGAGTTATAAAAAAACAGAACTAAATCAGCTTGTTTGTGATTTTCTTACATGTAGCCTACTGTAAAGTAATTGAAAGACAAGCTACATTTTTTTACTGGGTGCGCCACACTGGAAAATTTGTTCAGCCTCTAGGAATTACACACAAAGATTATAATAGGGTAGGTATATACTGTATAGGCTTCCAACTTGGCCCACTCCTCTCACGACGTGTCACGCCTAAAATATTCTGTGTACTTACACACCCTACATCCTGTTTCACAATGGCCAGTGATGTAACAAACATTTTTGGCCAGTAACACCATTATGCAAGTACAGCCGAGCTATTCATTTACTCACTTCATATTCTACTACACAATTACAATATTATAGTCCCCCTAAGTTGGCATAGATTGACAAATTAACGTTTGGTTGACCTAGGACTTCGGAAAATGAACCCGGCATTTTACTGAAGTGAGCTACAAAAGCCTAGTAATTTATAAATTTGTATACTTACAATTGGAAACAAGTTTCCTCAAAAATCATAGTCCCACTCGCATCGGTATTAAATACATGCATTGCAGCAACATGTTTTGTGGATTGTGAATAACAGCGACCTGTGTTTATTGTTATGATGTAAGCCTATCCTAGGCCCTATGCCTAATGAATTTGTGCAGACTGGGCCCTAGGCCTGAACAGTACAGAGCATGACTCATGATGAAGTCGCGAGCCTAGGGGCATACCCACGTTGGGCATTATAAAAGGAGTAATATCTTGTTCTTATATAGCGTTTTCACGTCGAAGGACATGATCAAAGGCTTCACAGATATTACCCTGATCATCAGTGACTTGTCACACCGTACTATAAAGCACGCACCTCTAGCTTGTTCTCCAGACGCCACTATTTCAGTACCGCCCCTTTTTCGGCTCCCCCGGAGGGACTTCCAATAGGGCGGCCAACCTCGGCGCTCCGCTACTCTTCACAAAAACAGGGGGTCACCCTCACAAGGTACCCATTTGAGGTGGGTGGCGGGCAAACAGTTTAGGAGACATGCCTTGTCCAACAGCACTGCGGAAAAGTCCTCGGGCTATCAATGGGCTCTACCTCGCATCAATGGTTTTGCATTCTGGAGCTCTACCGACTGAGTAATCCGCCTCCCTATGTAGCCGTAAGAACCTTAATTTACCCTAATAGTACTATGATAGTACGAAGCTACTTGTCGGTTACGTTAACCTTAAAGACATACCGATAGTATTTACCGCTTCATAACTTCTAAACATTGAAATGAACGCCTTCGTCTGACAGAGAAATTACTCATGCCTGCTATCACACTGCATGTACGTGTAACGCGAACGACTGTAGCAACTGGCCGGCGTCTGGTTGGTCTGTTACATAGTTTGTATTGTTTCCAGGAAACGACTCTGAGCAAGTCGAATTTGTTGTTGTTTTACGTTGGGTATGAGACCTCGGTCTTGGGTTTCGGTGCGGTGCATGAACTTACTAAAATCCTTCTAATCTTTCTTTTTCGCCCGAAATAACGCTCTTCCCTCATAATTTCAACGTTACATGGTCCTTTGAACGTATTAGAAGGTATTCCACGCCTTTAAACGCAAGAGGGCGGCGCAACATAGTGAAATCGACGTTTCAAATCATTACTCCAAAAAACACTTATGAAACCTATTGAGGCGTTCCACCAAGCTTTCTCGTGTGTTGTGCACCTTACGGTTGATTTCCGGTAACTGCCGTCCCCCCCCCCCAGCCTCTAGACACACACTTTTTTAGATCCTCCAATGGCCTAGAAACTGGAGCGAGATGTGTTGACAGATAATGGCCTCTGGAATGGTCTAACACTGTTGTTGTGAACTAGGCTCACTGTAGGTAGCTTATTTTGAGCTGCTGGTAGATAAGATAACATTCTCTCTGCTACCTGCTGCCTGCTCTGCAGAGATATGGAGTAATGTAAACAAGCCTCTCTCACAAAGAGCTCGAGGGAATGGCTGTGGGGATGACTAATTGGGGTAATTAATTGTATTTAGTCAAATCTAATCACACTATGCAGACAAAAATGTAAATCAGCCTAGCCATGCATGCTTCATCGAGTGGTTGGCACAGTTGGTAAGCGTCAGCCTTCCACCCGGTAGACCGAGGTTCGATTCCTGGTCGGGTCATACCAAAGACTTCAATAAATGAATGAAATGAAATGAATGAGTAACAGCACCGGTCATTAGGCCTAAGACAGATCTAGCTGCCCCAGTCATAGAATTACGTGCAATGCAGCTGTTAGTAGGTATTTGTAAATTCCGAGTTTCCCTCATTCTTAACGGCATGCACATGCAGAGGACTCATTAACTACTGGCAAAGGGCCTTCAAACTTCATTCCAAACATATTCGCTAGCCTACAATCTTTGCAAATCACGGCAAGATACTGTTTACTATCAATAGACAGATCCGACTGGTACTAACAACGGTGGTTGGATGTACGTGTCGTAGATTTCATTAATCTATTGCTAGGATTAGTAAAAAATGGAAGTAATGTTTAACCTTACGCATACCCATGCACCGTAAGCTTTTTTTGTCATAAAAAACACCCTGTTTCCATAGTTCCAGGTGTGTGTGTGTGTGTGTGTGTGTGCGTGCTGTGTGGAGTGTGCTTGGTGGTATGTATATGTGTATGCAGTAATTGTCACCATATGAGATTAACATTATGGAGCAGCTTTAGAGTACTTATCTGTTCGATGAGCAGCCAGTATAATTATGTTCATGGACATTTTTTATTATTTTGTAGGAATTTTAGGAATACCGACATGAACCCACTCCAGGGGATTGAGTTAGATGAATAAATTTGGGGTTATCCTCTACAGTGAAGCCACATCTGATGGGAGCATGCGGATGAGTAGACCACTTACTTGACCCGTTCAGGTTGTGACCGTAAGATGAGCGGAATTTCGAGACGATGGCTGTTTTGTAATCGATTTTTCGATATTGCGGCTATGGGTCCCTGACGAGATTCAAGTGACGGGTCCTATTACGTAGAGCATAGCCGACGTGTAACGATACATGTAGTTGTAACGATGTAATTCCAGTAATCCTTAGAATATACACTTCGAGTGTACGGCTAGTGGTTGTCGCAGCAACAGACTCCGTTTATTAGTAAATATTACAATTTTGTGCCAAGCACTGATATACCGTACAGCGGGGTTACGGAAGTTTACGTCATCTAGATAGATCAGATGAGATCCATGTAAAAAGTATTATTATTGCCGTGTATCTATTAACAATTTGTTGCCACAACACAAGTAGTGGACAGGTTTTCGGATAACTCACTAATGTGAAGACTACGGAACGCCATATGTTAAAAAATAATGGGATCGATAGTTCAAAAACGGATCCAGAGGATCCGAACGGATATCGGGGTATTCAAACGGGGGATATCAAAGTTTCTAAACATATATCGAGGGATTCAAACGGAAAACAAAGTACCCAAAATAATACTAGAGTATCCGGCATGCCAATGACATGTTGAGACGGATTTGAGACGGAAACTGACGTCATGGGTTACAAACCAAACTAGAGAGGAGATCGACCAAAACTTAAGATGTTCGCTTTCAGACCATAATAGTCCTTAAAGTGTCGGAATTATTAATTAACGAGCTATACCGGTGTTTACACATCAACCTATCCATTCGCCGACCAAAATAATTTCAACGCAGATAATTTGAATTTCCGCATTCCATTTCTTCATTGATTTTACCCGTATCATGGAGAATAGCCTACACGAATAAAACAGAGGACGTTTTGTCCGTGAAGAGTGCTACTAATTAATGTCCAGTACTGCCCGACTGACGAAAGAATGCCTGGCAGTCTGAATGGTACTACCCGACAAACAGAACGGTGACCGGGTTCCCGGAGGAACCTGCGTGAAAAAGCCAATGTCGGGCATACCGACGGAATTAGTCGAGTCGGAAGATAGGGTCCCTATGCGCCCAAAAAATATACTTTTTAATTCACGTTTTTGTAATCCTCGAGGTGCCTGTTTGTGCCATGTTCCAAAAAGGATTTCGTGTCCCATGGGGGTCGTTTGGCGCCATTTTGTCAGCCATTTTGGATTCCCAATGAAACTCAGTTTTCAACTGAACTTTTGAAATGACGTCTCATTGAGACGAATGATCACATATATATGCTTGATATGCATCACGGAATGGAATAGCACGAGGAGAAATATGACAACATATGCGATACCAACACTCATCCTCGAAAAGAGTTGCGTCTAGTGTACGTATACCAACATATGAAAATATTACAACTCATGTCAGTTCTTCAGATGAACCTTGACGTGACTCAATATACTGTGTTATATAGTGTCTACACGATGGAATTATGATGAACAGGCTACTTGTTTTAGTCGCCTCTTACATGCGGTAGGGATATGACCAATTCGAACAATCCCGATTCGTACCCGGGAATAAGTTGTGCTAGGAAGTCTCGTCACTGGGCACATGCTTCTTTCATGGTTGCAATTTTGTCAGTCATCCGAGTCGTATTCACGAAATCCTATTGATAACATTCTGGAGATGAAATATTCGGCAGTGGTTAACTAGTGGTTAACCAGTGCGCGTCCATTCGTGCGTCCTGTGCAGTAAGAATTCACATGATCTAACGTAAATCATCGACTTGCCATTGAAAGCGAGCATACCGAAATGACATAACGGGCCTCACGCCATATGATCCTGGCCAGGGATGGGAGAAAACAGAAGAGGGTCTGCTGGAACCAGCGTGGTCATGTGGCCCTATCTTACCCCAACCCTCGTTGACCTGCTGGACGAAACTGCCCAAGACATGGAGAATGCCGACGAAGATATCGAAAAGGAAGAGGTATACCACGATGACGACGTGTAGGACGTGACTGTCGTGTTCCATAAAAACACATAAGTTGAAATCAGTCTTAAGGATTTGTCAATCAGACGTTTGCTCTTTCTTTCAAGTATATATCTTTGTTCAACATTTTTCAGAAGAGCATTTTAGGATTTGAGATGTCCCTTCGTCGATCAAAGATGGTTAAGTAACGGCGTTCCTGCTATAATCTCACAGTCAGTTCTCACTCTGGGAAAACGCCGCTTGTGAATCTGACACATCAAAGTGCATATGCATATATATACATATGTATGTATAAGATCTATTGATGCGTTCCCTGTGAAATTGTTCTTATTATGGAATGGTGTGAAATATATATTCGTATCCCTTTCCTTGATTTCAGGGTATGATTTTATTCCGTTATTCTCATTTAGAACCCCGAATCGTCTTTAAATCAACGAAATACTCTCTTTAATGATACCTCCATGTCAAAACTAGTAGGGTTTGTATGTTTATTTGTCCAATACATTGTCAAATTCAAAGTTGTATCGATTAATGATTTCTCGCAAATCCAGATGGCAGCCGAAATAGCGCCATATTACCCACATGGGACACGAAATCGCTTTGGGGACAGCATTTTTCTAACAAGACACTTTGTGGATTACGAAAATGTAAGTTTATAAAAAAAAAAATATATACCTTTTGGGTGCATGGGGACCCTATCTTCCGACTAGGCTAAATGGGGGCATACACAGGTTGTGAAAAGTCGAATCCATTTCAATGTACACGGGAGAGGGTGTACCATGTGAATGGGGAGGAAGAATATGATCTATTTCAAACCTCGGAGGGTGACTGTACGATCTTTATGAGGATCGTTCAATCAACATGCGGGCCTAAATATATAAGAAGGCCTGAATAGATTCAAATGCATGAACAAGAAGCATTTTGAAAATTGATAAACTACATCAGACAAAGAATCTAGAATACAACCACGTGGCACTGCTACTGTACAATTGATAGCCAACACTAACTTAGTTTCATTGCCAACTTATAATCGAAGTACGAAAATAGTGGCATTGCCAATATACGATGGATAACGAATATAAACAATAGCATTGCCAACATACAATATTTAAAAAAAGATACAAAGCATAGTGGCATTTCCAATTAACAATTAATAAGGAATATCAACATAGCTGCATCGCCAGCATCAGCCAGTCGATAACAAATACAAACAAAGAGACATTGCCAATATAGAACCGAGTAGGAATACACCAATGGTAGCATTGCCAACATACAATGGTAACGAATACAAATATAGTGGCATCGTCAACATAAAATCGATAACAAATACGAACCTAGTCGCTTTGCCAACCTACAATCGATAACGAATACAATCACTTCCAGGAATACTTGCTAATCCTGCTACACTGATTACTAGAAACAACCTCTAATGTGCAACGACGACATACCTTCGCATTTTATTTTAGCATGGCAACAGAATTATGTGAAATAGAACTCTGTCTATATCTATGATCGTCACGCATTCTATTCAAGACGTTGAAATGATACACGAGTAATTATCGCGACTAACCTTCAAGGCCAAGAATATTTGGTCTTGCTCACTCCGGTTCTTGCGATGATCCATGAGCAAAATCTGGCTTTAATAGTTCTATGGCATCAGGACAGATGGCTCGAGGTGGCGTTTCAAATCTGTCTGTATCTCCTCCCCTTTCTCCATGTTTCGCTTTCCAATTGAGCAATTCACATCTGTCACTAACCCTAAGGGTTTGTGCGTCTTGAGGACGTTGAAATTCGTCGACTCCGTTAGCTTTCAGTATATCCCTTGTCCTCCTACCTTGGCCAATTCTACGATTCCCCGGTTTAGGTTGGGATCAGAAGTTTCCACCTTCCACCCATCCCGTGTTCATACGCTTTCTGTTGATTTTTCCCATTGTATTCCAGTTGGTGATCGTCGATTTGTTCCGAATGAACCGACATTCGCTGGTGGGAATTAGAGGACCGTCAGATGGAGTCAGATGGTGGTCCAAATTTCCAGTGAAGTTTTATACGATAAACGTATAAATGGAGAATACCTATGTAAGTACGAGAAGTGATTCACAATGATGCTAACGAGACAAGCTGAATTGATCATTCCAGAACACGAGGTGCAAGCGTACCTGGGCCAGCTGTGTTAGTCTGGTACATCCTCATGAATGGTGACATAGAGAGCAACATCAAATTCACCCACTATTATTGCACACTAGTCTTGCACCTGCTGCCATTTTCAAACTTTTCAGGACGATTATATATAGAACTCATTCAGCTCAATGGCAGTGTCGACAGTTTGGTAAAAAACCAGATTTAGCGGTATCGCACGCGAGTCGCACCCCCTCACAGAATCGTGTCATGTTGTTTCCAGTGAGCGACCCTCTAACATGTTCTTGTTCACTAACCCAACTCCAGTTGAAAGTAGGCGATACTGTTATGACCCCGTCTGCCACTATGAAGTGATTTGGGATAATCACCTCACTCACAACGAGTGACTATGTTATTTCTCTTTGCAAGAGCGTAATTTTCATCTTCGGAATCTGCGCAGAATCCGCCGTTTCGTTGATCGGTCTACCTCTGCTCATATTGTTAGTAAACTGATACTTTCTAGACTATATTATTGTAATTCTCTAATTGTAGGAATATCACAATTTGATATCCAACGCTTGCAGTCGTAGCATGATCGCACGTCACGGTTGTCAAGCTCCACTTCTACGCGAAGTCCAACAACGGATTCATTTAAAAGATTTCATTACATGTTTTTATAGCTTGTACCGTTACCCCTAGTGTATCCACGATAAAACTATCGGCAAGTGTAATCCAGGGTGCCTGAGTTCGAGGTCAAGCAATGATAACACCCGACCAGTTATTGAGTACCAAACCACCGGGGGTGACAATATTTTCGCTGTTGCCGGTCCTCGTCTTAGGCATGCTTAGCCTTCTCATATTCTGCTGCCCCCAATGTGCGATGTTTCAAGGAGCCTTTGAACGGACACACATGTTTCCGAATGGGTAGTTGACTTTTATTTGTTTTAAGGTTTTACGTTTTGACTACATTCGTTTGTGTATTCGTCTTATATATTTCTCTAGCTGATTCCCCATTATTGTGTTTCGTCAAATTTCATTTTGTTTTGGAAAGTGTTTTATAAGACCTGTCCAAATAATAAATGAAAAGATAAATAACATTTAATAGCGTTATAAACTACGCGAATACATATGCCCGTATAGATGTTTTTGTGACGCAGGAATACCTCTGATCGCTTCTTTCTGATTGGCTGTTAAATGGAATCAATAGTGTGTGTTCTTTGTTAGATATTAAAATCGAGATTAGGGTCAGCGTTATCCCATAGTGTGTGTTTCTTTGATAGATATTAAAATCGAAATTAAGGTCAGCGTTATCCAATAGTGTGTGTTCTTTGTTAGATATTAAAATCGAGATTAGGGTCAGCGTTATCCAATAGGAGAAATACTTGTTCAGAGGTGCGCTCCTGTTCTTCTGATTTCTCACTAAATTGAAAGTGCTAGTGCTCTCTATGAAAGTTGAGTTTAGTGAAAAAAGTTGGGTCAGGACGGACAAAATCCTCTTGGAAGACCCTGAAATCACAGCACTGATCTTAAAAGATACAATAATCTGATGCCCTAAAGAATTGCTCCCCCAATTCTTGGAAAAAAACGTCAAGACTGTCCTTGAATGCATTCGTACTCTCAGACAGAACAACCCTCAGGAGGACTATGCACTAATCAATAACTTTTCCGCGAAGAAGAAATATTACGAATGTCCATCTACGCGTTTGTCACGAAGCCTGAGGCAATTACCCGCTGTAGGTGGTAAACATTGGAAAACTCGTAGGAATAGTGGAAAAAACTGCATCTAATTATATCCCACTTTGGGGATGTTATGGTTTTGGCATCGTCGTCTCCGCCGCCGCCGTAGCGTCCGCCAGAAGATTTTCTTGCTAACAACATAACTTTCTAATGCAGATGTCTGATTGACCCGAAACTTGGATAATTCGTATGTTGGCGTCGGCAACACCCTTCTGCCTTGTTAGATATCCAGAGAACTTTTCACACATAATCGACTACTGAAAATCTCGAATGGGTCAGAAGTGGGCGTCGTCTGACCGCTCTGACGGCGGTATTCTGTTATTTTTTCCACGTTTTGAAGTTTGGCGATCATTTAAAGACCAAAAAAAATTCTCCGCAGATTTGGCATTGTTTTTCTTTTTAAGCCTTTGCACCAATAATCGCCATAAGGAACTTTGATGGGTGAACCAGTTGGCGCCGCCCGACCGCTCTGACGGCGGTCATTTTGGATTTATTTTGGCGTAATTAACTGAGTTTTTTGCTTATTTGCACTTTTTGGAAGCCTATAATCATTTTGAGACCAAACTTTGTTTTCGCACACCCGGCGACCATGTTTAATTTGGCACACTTGATCGTCTAATGGGAATCTCTAATGGGTCAAATAGCAGCGCCCAACCAACGGCTATTCAATTTTTGACAGAACTGATTTTAACTGCAGATTTGCATATTCCGGAGCATGGTGTGTGCATTGGAACCAACCTCCCACTTCCCTGATGCCCATAAATCCCCTTCTGATAAAACACAAGGTACAATGTCACCCTATGATTTATCGAAAGTGGGGATATACACGTTGGCGTTTACCCGCCAGGCGATGTCTGGTTCATGAAGAAATGAAAAACCTGAATCAAATCACCTCTGACTTCTGTCCTCAGCTCCATCGAGGGAGTTTGACCGAGACCCTTCATTTTTCCTCGTAAGGTAAATCAGGCAGTGAATTATGTCTAGCAGCCCTCGCTGAACGGTTTCATTAACCTGCTCATTTTTCGAGAAGTGAGGTACTCGTACATGGGCAACTAATACAGCTTGGTATTGTAAAAAAAAACATTCTGGAATGCATCGAATCTTCAATATCGTCGATATACGGCAGAAGAAGTAATGGCCCAAGAATGGATCCTTGGGAAACACCACAGTTGACCCTTTTGCCAAGGATACGATCGCTATTGATGACACGTGCCTCTCCGTTTGTTTCCTTTACGAGCCCTACGAAGCCACTGTGAGGCTATTTCCCTTGATGCTAAATCTTTTCAATATGAGGAAGAGACGTTCAGGTGGAACCTTGTTGAAAAAGCTTTTGGAAGTCTCAGAAAAATTAAATCAACAACACTGCCTTTGTCAACTGCACTAGTAACATCTTCCATAAATTCTGAGGGATTGGTAGAACACGAACAACTTTTTCCTAAAACCATGCTGAGACTCCCTAGCTAGACTATATTCGTAAAAAAATGACCATATGATCCAGAATACTGGATTTCCAAACACCTGCCGACAAACTGGTAAGCCTCACTGGCCTTTAATTACAAGGAAGAGACCGTGCCTTTCTTGAAAATTTGAGAAACTTTGCGCCACTCTAATCAACTGGAACAACACCTTCTTGCGAGGCTTCATTGGAATAATAGCCAATGGGACAGAAAACTGGTCGGCAAAAAAATTCAATAATAAACTCGTCCCGACCAGGTTCAATAATAAACTCGTCACCAACCACGGGCCCGCTGAAATTATCCAAGTTCACCCGAGTGAACACCAACGAAAAATAGTTATTAGGCACGCTAGCCATCTCCTGTCTATCGCAGGTTGCATTACCCGAATCAGAAACTAACAATGGACCAATGCTGTTCTTGACTTTCTGCTTCCCCCTTGCATAAGAGAAAAACGCACGAGGATTATATTTTACATTAGAGGCAATCTGCCTCTCAAAATCGAGCTCAGCCCCAGAAACTAAACGATGGATGGACTTTGAACCCATCTAAATTAAACAAGGAACCATGCAGTAAAACGATAAAGTCGCCAAAAATGTCTCTCACGTTAATGGCCAGAAAAACCTCCTTTTTCATCCAACAAGGCCTTGTGTTCTCAGTGCGACGTTTTTTCCGAGAACGTAAACTTCCATTATCTCGTTAAATTGTCAATGAAGCCCTTCCATGAGTCAAAAGCATTCAAGCTTTCTAACAATTCAGGCCAATTCACATTGCTTAGAAACCAAGAAATGCCATCCAAATCGGCCTCATGAGTACACGGGATCGAGCTCAACGCTCTGTGGAATATTGACAGAACAAGACCATCGAGATATAATATCGTGATCACTTGCACCATGCTTACTTAAACTCTCTACATTATACACGGAACCTGATCACTACTCAGAATAAATCTAAAAATGTTGTTTTTGGTAGGAAATCAAACATGCTGCGAAGGGAAACAAGAGTGGGTGACAATAAAAAAAAAAGGCAGATCCTTGACTACCCTATACAACCAGACCAACCAAATATCTGGAGATTGGTAAGTTACCCATATTAATTGTACTCATGCCAGAAACCTTCGAAAAGAAGCGAATTATTGCTTTTAGCTTTGCTGTGAGAACGATATACAACACCAAATATTAAGACATTACCAACTAATAAAAAATAATCGTAATTGGAAGCGAGCAAGCTGAACGGAGCAAAGAGATGAAAAGAAAAACAAACAAGACGAGAGGAACATTCATTCTTGCGCGTTATTTGCTAAATGTTGGCAAAATAGGCATTATGGGTTACGGAATCTGATACGGTCGTCATACTCAAGTGAACAAGAAATGGAATCTATAGGCCAAGGCTTTCCTAAAACTGTACATAGAGAACCACCTAAGCATGTTAATCCAGAACTCCTATCACTCATAATAATTATCGATTTGATTCATGGGCGTCAATCCTGGGGGGGGGGGGGCAGGTGACACGTCCCCCCCCCCCACATTTCGATGGGTGGGAGACACATATCACTGTCCCCCCCCAACGTTTTGCGTATGAGGACATGAGGTCGCATGACCATTCGCCTCTGGGTTCGGTGATCTCTCCATTAGTAAGGCGTGGGAATTGAAGCATTTAGGCAATAATAGCAAGATGATGGGTCAATTAAGGTCCTAAAACGCCAAATTTTCATCGAATACCCGAGTCAGTGCAAAAATTTCGGCCGCTAAACGCCCGCATTTGCTTTGGGTGTGCATTGGTTTCGACTATTTATATTTTTACGGAAATGTTTCTGCCCCAATGGATTATTCACGTTCGTAAACCTCAAATCATCCTTCCATTACTTTGCGTATTTAGAAATAGGCATAGGCCTTCTCAGATCAACTATTTACAAGGCCCTGAATCACGTTCGCAACATTCTACAGTAGCTGAAATTGCATAGAACTCCCCACCATTTGCCGGCCCATTGACTCGACTTACACCTAATTTGACTTCCTTCAATGAGCGGCTGAGCCTAGGAGAAGTTCACTTCTAATTCACTGTACCTCGACTGCTTAGAATTTCGCCATGGTCGCCTTATTTTTGCACGCCCTCCGCGCGCGGTTGTGTTTTTTCACCCTTTTCCTGAAGAATACAATGTATTTTTCAAAAACGCTAAAAAAAATCAATAACTGACTCTTCCCAGGGATGTAGTCGAGACCGGATAGCCTGAGACTAGCCACATCTTGAATCTGATAATAACACTGTAGATATCGCGGTCTGACCGAGATCAGTTACTCGACAATAATTCAAGACCGAGACCGGGATCGACTACATCCTTGCTTACTCATCTGAAAGCTTCTTACTCACGTTTCCAAACTTGATTAACTAAAAACATTTACCGACATCTTCGATTTGAAGAAATAGCGTTATAACCCAACATAACAATTTGCAATGCGCCGAATCAATTAGGTGCGTCATTCTAGCCGTCCGGGCAACGGCAGAGACTACAGATTAGTGTGGTCTTCATTCATCGTTTATTATTGCTGACGTATGTAAACTGCTCAAATGTTTGGCCACTCAGGTCCTGAATCCTAAAGATTAGTCCCTTCATATCCACTTAAATAAGGAACAGTCCGTGTTCTTTGCCCTGAAACCAATTCATCAGGCGCGGTTCGACCAAGGGTGTAGGAATCGGGGTGCTGATCCCCCCGCCCCAGTGATAAATGTGGGCGCGGAGGTACCACCCCCTACTCCTCGGGTGTGAAACCACGTGTGCATTTCGCATAATAATACTTTTTTCGTCAATCAACACACATAATATTTACAACGACCGCTGTGATTGGCTATCGGTATTGCGTAGCATCTAGTGTACATATGTTATGATGATGGATTAGAGTAGGAATTAATTCACGTCCAAAACCAATGCGAAAATAGCTCCGTGTAAAATCTGCGAATTGACCCTCAAGCATTTTTCACAATAGGCTAGTGCAATTTTCTTATAATTATGTCATGGGACTAAAATATACAAATAGCGTCCTGGCTAGTCAGCTGAAGGCGTGGACATACAGGAGGAAGCTCACGCCTCCCATCTTAGCACTCCGATTCGGACAAAAGAAGTTTACCATGGTCCAAAATGAGACAGCCGAAGTGGGTATAAACCAAAAATTGAGAGAGAGAATATCTAGACGGGAATTGGTCAAAATTTGAAACCGACAATACGAAATTCAGGAAAAGATGCAAAGGTTTTTTTTTTTTTATTAAATGTAACAAAATTGTGCAAAAGTTTTAGGCGCGGTTCGCACGCAAATATCTTTAGGTTTTTTTGTTTTTTTTTTTTCGTACCGATTCCCGTTATCTGTGAACTCAATGGAATCGATAACGTTAGGATTCCCGGGCAGGCAATCTTTTCTAAAGGAAGAAAGGAAAGAACTTAGGGGAACTTGGCAGAAAAAAAATTATGACCTGGGTCATCTAGTATTGACTGACTGAGGATCTTGACGGCCCCCTGAAAAGTGAGATTTCGACCACCTCACAACGATGGGCACTCACTGCCCATGTACTGGCTGAGAAAAAAAACATCACAAGATTCAGAGCAACAAATTGCATCTAAAGGACATGCGAAAATGCCAAATTATTTTCACGATTGGGGGGGGGGCTGCCTTCACATTTTCTCAGATGAGAAATTCGGGAAAAGATGTCAAAAATTCGTGAAAAATTTAGGCAGCGAAAAGGCAAAAGTGAAAAGAGAAACGCGAATTGCCGAAATCTTCTGCTGACTGGCCAAAATTTATGAATCAATTCCAGAAAACCCATGCCAAGATTCCCTGCGCGGTACCAGTCCGCTGTTAGGTAAGAATTACAGCAACTCCCAAAGAAAAGCCTACTTACTGCCCATGGAGCTCAGTACAATTTGGCAGAAAAAAATCAAGAGATCTTGATTAGCATTCGCACATCTAAGGACGTGAAATTCAAAATTATTTTCTGGAACAAAGTGAGTGTTCATGAGTGTCATCATTAATGCATCAAACTGCATCGAAGGCCACCTGGAATGCAAACATTCTCTAAAGTGGAAGGAGGGGGGTTCTGCGGTCCTCTGAAAAGTGAGATTTAACACTACTAAATCTTACTGCCCCCGGACTCGATTTGGCAGAGAAAGGCACAAGATTCAGAGCAGCAAGTCGCATCTAAGGACGTGAAATTCAAAATTATTTCTGGAATGAAGTGAGTGTTTTGGAGTGCTATATTGCACAAATTGCATCTATGGCCACCGGAGAATGCAAAAATTTTGTGAGGGAGAGGAGGAAATCCCTCCCCTAGCGCCCCCCACTGAAAAAGATCCTACTACTACGCCGCTGGTTCAACTTTCGTGTACCGAAGTACCGTTCCTGCAATCTGAGTACTCCTTCCATTCACAATTCCCTCAATGATCTGTTCCAAGGTACCCAAATTGTAAACCTGCAGTGGGTTATTGGTATTTTTGGGTTTGTAGTCACTTAATTGCTGACATTTTCTTTCACGAACATATAATGAGGTCGGAATGCGTGGCAACTCTTCAACATTTTCCTTTCACTAAAATTGCACATTTTGATGTCTGCAATTAGGCACGGCAAGTGCCACTTCCAGCGATCTGGGAGGCATAACAAGCCAAAATTTCCTTGGTACGCTACGCGCCAACCAATGGTGGCGCTCCGCTAAGATAGTGTATCGCAATCCGCCTCGTCCCCCCCCCCCCACGATGCGAAATGGATTGACGCCATGACTTGATTTTATATCAATTAGGAATAGTGGGACCAATTTCACAAACAAAAAAGTTTCTAAGATTGCACTACAAAAAAAAAATGCAAATATCACTCGAGCAATACATACTTTTATTAGAATAATTCTCACCACAAAACATGCATGAATTACTAGTAATCGATAGCTTCGCCGTTGCTACTTATTATCTCAACGGTCCCGAAGGGCCAGATGAGATATTGTAGTCACTTTGCCATTTCACCTATATTTACTGTGGCTGGTTGCCATAGCAATGGTTGCTATGGTACCCATAGTGGTGGTTTGGAACTATCCACTGAGGGGTACCCATTGGTGGGGTACCCATGGGTGCCGGGTGATCCAGCCATTAGGTGCACTCACAAAAGTGTCCGTTTGTGTGTGTGCGTGTGTGTGTGTGTGCGTGTGTGTGTGTGTGCGTTTGCGTGTCCGTCAGATTTTGATGGTTTTTTCCGCAAATATCTCCATTTTGGAGTGGCTGAACAAAGTGAAATTTTGCACACGCTTGAATAGTCACTAAACACATAGTGCTCTCGAAATTAGACAGGAACTATCAAAATTGGGGAATTTAGGAGGCGAAAGACAAATTTTGGGGCAAGTTCTCATTTTTACAAGTTTTTCACTATTTTTCAAGATATTCTCTCATTCCAATGGCTGAATGATTTCAAAAACTTTGTAACAATGTAAGAAGGCACGAATAACAACTTTTCCCATGCAATCAGCCCAAAATTACCAAAAATGTCAATTTTAGATGGGAAAAATCATTTTTGGTCAAATTTGAGAATTTCTGAAATTCTGTTCAATTTTGGGTATTTTTAGAGATTGGGAGGGACTGAATGATCTCAAATTTCGGAAGAAGGTACAAAGTATCAAAACAAAGAGTTCCCCAACATTTCTGCTGTAAATTCCTGAAATTTCACTGAATATGAATATTTTTGGGGAAAATGGCTGTTTTCAGACATATTTTGATAAATTTTGTCCTTTTGCAACACGCGAAAAGGCAACTCCGGGGATTGCCCTCTTGTTCTACTTTATTGAACTCGCTGCCTTTATATTAGAAATACAGGTGAAAGACCTCATCAAATTCGCAAACAGATACATAACCTCATGGATAGTACGTACATGATGATAAAACACAGACATAATTCTTCTTCAATAATTTTCCCCTGAAGGGAATTGCAGTGGCTAGATATCCTTCCTCTTGTCAACGATTTACGAATTGAACGTTTTGAACTGTACTTACTTCCCGTTGTGAACTTGTTGTGGCAACGTTTTGTTTATTGTTCGAGTTCACTAGTACTTTTTGAGTTGAATACATTATCAGAGGGCCATGTTCTTATTTCTGGATAAAAAGGGGCCAAGAAGACGATAGCCTAATGTTAGGGTGCGGATAATCAAATACTAGGTCCATCGTGCAGATTACCCCCCCCCCCTCCTCCCCCACCGCGCTCTCGTTGCTCCAGTCCCTTACACTAATCGCTCACGAGTAAGGGCACTTTCTACGTGTTCGGTGAGACCTGCTTCGAACCAAGTTCTCCGAGCGTTCGCGGCGCTCACCAAGTCTGTTATCACGCGTTGCGATACGTATAATTTGGGGTGATTTTTTCACAATTGGATTGAGCTTCAGGGGGATAGTCTTTGAAGGTTAGAAAGGATGGATTTCTGATCGGTGTGGCAAGATATTCGTTCATCAAACTCGGAGGCCTGAGTTTACCGGTGTGTGGACATAGGCTGGATGAAGGTTAGAGTACTTGAAGCTAATAGGAAACGGGTAATCGCACTAATGCCCTCTCATATAAACGCCTAATCTCGTAATCCGTGAGAGCATGGGTATTTAACCACTGCACATGTCGGTTTCAGGTTAAGAGATGGTGTATCAGTTGACCGGGCTTACATGAGGCGAAGAATGGAGAGTGTATCATGACACTTGCGAGGCAAAATATTCCAGCTTTTCTAATTTCAACAGTCCAGATGCTTTCCCCTGGGTGGCAGTACTTGTAGTTGCGATGCAGTGGATTTTCTGGGGTTCTTGAGCTTGTTACGGAATATTCGCAATGAGTCTCGTCTGTCGGCTTATGAGCAGTTCGTTGAACTTGAAACTTTCGCTCATCCAGTCCCGAGAAAGTGGTCGGTCCTGGCTTCACGTTCAGTCTTTGGTGGGGACATGAAATGCGGTCCCGGGAGAAGTTTGGGATTGGTTACACCCAAGACTCTATTCATCATCTGATCACTAATCGAGAAGACTAGTTATCACTGGTGCTCACCCACTCAACTACTGACATGGGTAGTAGCACGCGATCCACTGGCATTGAATTGATAACTGGGGTTGTGGAGGATGAGGAGAAGAAAAATGAGAAACCTAAATAGACAATAAGATGTTTTTGTCTATTTTTCAGGACAAGACTATGGATCTCCCCATGAGTCCTCCGTGATGTTTTGGCGAAGTGATAAGTCGCTCAGTAAGGTATCATATCGTGATTATTTCAATATTAGCAAACGATTCGTATCTCAGCAAGCCACAGAAACTGCGATCTGTTGAAATTTATGAAATATATCAAGGTATTGATATCGCTATCATTTTTCTGGAACTATCAGAAAGGCTAAAGGGCAGAACACCCCTTCCAGCTCTTACGGCCCGTTTCGAACGCGTCCATGTTCCAGAGTATTTGATCGAACATATCATTCATTACACGTGGGTGGATTTCGTTAACTTGTCTAATCAAGGAATAAAACGGTTAGGTATATTTTGGCCTTTATGAAGACAAGAGTGCGTTCTAGTCGAGTTTTAGTTTACTGTTAGTCCAATATGGGCATGATCATACCATATTTGGTATGTCAATGCCCATATTTGGAAACTAATAGAGATCTTACAGACGACGAAAACCACCCAATGTATCTCATCTTATGAACGTCTCTAGCTAAAACTTCCTCGAGTAAAATGAAGAAAGGTGTCACGATAATGCACAACGAGTTGTTATGATGGGCGTTTCTCTACTTCTGTTTCTCAGGAATCGGATCTGGAGTCCTTTCTGTCCGATATATAAATGATCACGAGGATCCTGTACAATCCAATTGAGAGGAAAATCAGGATTGTCGGAACCAAATATTACCGGAGGTTGAGTATTCAGTTTAGGGTGGCAGGGTTGGTTCCAGTTAGGGTCTCCGTCCGAAGGGTTGGCATACCTTCCCGAATCTGTAGCATAGGGAGGTCCCCCCCCCCCCTTCCTTTCACGCTATTATTTTAGATATTTCGTCAGAATACTACAAAAACAGTACCTGATTCAATTTCTGAAATTAGGGCGATGTAACTGTGAATGTATCCGTCATGCTCGTAATATTGGTTATGTTTCTGACAATACTCTATCCGTGAGTAATCAAATTAGTGTCATCTGTAGAAGTGTGTATCTCCATCTCAAAAATATAAGAGCTATTCGCAAAAATCGTTAACAGTCTGATACGGAGAAACTGGTTCATGCATTTGTATTCTCTAGGATTGATCTCAATAACGTTCTTTTGTATGGAATCCCACTCACTGCTGTTGCTCCCCTTAAGCGTGTTCAAAACACTGCAGCCAGAATTATTACAGGTCATGGAAGGCTTCACATGGTCATGCCCCTCCACACCTTACTGACCTCGTTAATGTCCACTCCCCTGTACGTGCTCTCCGTTCCTCCCACGAGAACTACCTGCGGGTCCTGCGATCAGACCTAATGTGGGAAATCGTTTTTTCTTCAGCTCTGCCCCATCCGTCCGGAAACAACTACCTTCATATGTCGGAAATTCTACTAGCCTTTCAGTTTTCAACTCTAAGCTCAAGGCACACTTCTTTCACTTTGCTTCCTGCAGGTGAAGCGCCGCCGAACAGGTTGCTGATGGCAGCGCTATATCAGTTGTTTATTTATTATTCATTTATTCATCGAGATTTGAATAGTTGTGTTCGTCGCGTGAATACTACTGACGCTGCTGCCCACTGCAGGGTAACACGCCGGATGAAGAGTTCGGGGCAAAGCACTCAGGAATTCCGAGTCCGGAGAAGGAAACGACCAAAACTATTGTGTTCTCGTGGTGGGCACTGTGCTGGTGCCTGTCTTGTGAAGGGTACTCAGTAGGCCGGGCATTCGACTTGCAGTCGGTCGGGTTCAGGTGAGATCAGTGTAGGTGGCTACACCTATTACTGGTCTCGCCGCGACGATGGTCGGGGTACACATGGGGTTGCTGTTACTAAGGGGAAAATGTGGTTGACCACAACTGGTAAAACCGATCAAGAAACGTGTAATGCGACTGCGGATCACCCACACTGAGGGTGTTCCATCCATTTTCACAGTGCACGCTCCGACCAGGCGGCAGCGATGACTTGGTGAAGGAGCGTTCTACGCTCAACTCAGTTGGGTGTGCGATGATGTTTCCACTTCTTACTCACTCACTTCTTACTTTCTGGGTGATTTCACTGGTGTCAGTAGGGATGGCTATGAGTCATGTCCCGGCCTGCATGGATCTGGTCTTTAGCAGCAGTCTGATAGCAGTCTTGGGTAATTGACTTTGCTAAGAGTTGTGACTCTAGAATTGCTGGCTTCTCGTTCCAAAGATCTGATGCGAAGCGCTGAACTTGGTACTCCATTGATGGTGTTACTTTCAAAAAGATCGACCATGTTCTCATAGACGGGAGATGGAGGAAGCTCATGAACTGCAGGGTCTCCAGGCGTGCTCAGTTCTTCAGACTTGATCACAGGTTGCTGGTCATTACGCTCAGGCTTCAAAATCCTTGGGGAGCTGCGTCGGCCTTTCAACAAGGTTGACGTGAGCCAACTGAAGGATCCGAGAGTAGCTACAGTGTATGCTGACAAGCTGGGGCATTCGATTGAGGGGCTGGAGGCTAATGTGTACCCCGAGCAGAAATGGGCTCCGAAGCATGTGTCCTCGGTGGAGCAGAGGAGTGCACCCTGGGGCGTCCTAAGAGGACTACCGGGGAAATTACTAGAAAAACGGTCGAAGCTATCGAGTGAAGCCGCCAGGCCCGGCTCATGGTAAGACACAGCTTGCTAGGGAACTTGCTAGGGAACAGCGCATGACACTGGAGGCACTGCGACGCGACCGTGATTCGGAGGTCCGGTGTCTCTGTGAGTCCGTGGAGAGGCACCTGGCAACGGGTGCCTGGCAACCGGCTGATCGATCCAGAGACTCCGCAACTAGGCCTCTGTGGCAGATGACATCAGGGTCTTACCGAGGAATCCGATGTTAGTGCCCGTTGGGCTGGTATTTTGAGGATTTGTAGGTTGAACCCCGAAGCTCGGAAATCAGATGGATAATGTTGCAACTCTGGTGGCTAAACCTCCTGTAGACTGTGATGTACCTACTAAACAGGAAACTTAAAGAGGCATTGGAGTAGTTGAAGCCGGAAAAGCTCCCGGGGTCTGTGAAATACACCCAAAAATACGCTAGGCTGGTGTCTCGGTGTAAAGAGAGACTCCAATCTAGACAAGACACAAAACTGTGTCGTGATTCTTGCCATAGCTGACAGGCTATGGCTAATAAGGCCAAACCAGACCACTTGTATTATCCTTATTAGATATTGTCGGTTTACTTAAAATTCTACATATTCGCACACTTGGAATTCCAAATATTATCCTTTCCTTCACTGCCTTCCCTTCCTCCTACTACTTTTGTGGAGAGAGAACAATACCTCCCCATTCACCAACTGAAGTGCTCAATTCTGACAAAGTTTGGAAATCACAGAAAGTAGGCAGATTTGACCTATGACCCTGACTTTTGCCAGGGACAAATGAAGTCCCCATACGGCAAGTTTTTTCACATAGGACAAACTTTAAATTACGAGTCATTCGGGTCTCCTGTCATTGACCCAGATGTTAAAAGATATCTGTTATCGGGTTAATTAAATGTTTGTTTTTTCTTTAACAGAAAACAGGTTTTGGAGACATCTACAATGCTAAAATTCACTGAGGCCTCTAGAAAGGTTTTCATCTACTGTTATAAGCCCAACTCAGCTCAAACTTAATTGTTTGCAATTGTGTGCAGAGACCTGTCGTGATGGGGGGGGGGGGGGGTTGGTGGTATAATAGTGGTACCATTCCCGGTTGTGCTGGGTTCGATTTTGTGTTCTGGGTCACCCGCGGTGAGGGGGTCTTACATGTACCACTATGGTTGGAAACAGTGTATCAAACAGGATGTTCTACCTGCACCTACCTCCCGGTATTTCAGGCTTTTCTTCCCAGTGAAACCTGTCAAGGGGCACTCCACCCCCTTCCTCTGCCATATACACTACTGGGAGTACTCTTTAAATTAACTTGGATTGGCCTACTTGTTGAGATGCCCATAAATAAATCATCAAAATTTGTCATAGACCACTGGTTAGTGTATGCATGGCTACACTGAGAGCTTAATATACAAGTGAACATTGCAAGTTTATAGGTGAGTCCTTGAGACTGGACCATTGATAACACAAAACCACTGTTGACTATAGGACAGCATGGGTGAAGGATATTATGTCTGTGGGAAAATTGTGTGTATAATGAAATGGAAAGGTGGACAATTGGGAGTCATAAGGTGTATTTACAATCAATAATATCTACACGCTATTACTCGGGTGCCATATGGAGGTGCAGGTTTTCTCAAATTGGGTATCACATACCTCTGCCTGAGAGATATATATCGAGACACTGGGCACAATTATGTCAAATATTTTTTATCCTGACACAAGCATCTTAATTTGTGAGTGGTAGGTGGCCACACAAAATATTCAGTTCAAACGACACGTAGGCTCCCATGCATAGCGAACTACATGCAGTTCGCCTAGACGAACAACACTTTCCATTACAACATCCCTCCAAAATGTTTTGTTGCCAGATGTCAAACGTCAAAGTAACAAGCATTCCAGTGTTTTAGTCTGTCTGACCTTTCACACATGTGCGTTCCTTGAGATAGTATGTGATAGGAGTGTCGTATTACATTAGTCCAATTCACTTTGTGGTTTGTCTCACAAGACGAATCTGGTCATCACAAAAATCAGCACTCAATGTCAAAGGTCGCAAGGTCAAACGAGGTCAAAAGGTCAAATGAGGTCAAATTAGGTCCCCAGATGTAGTTCGCCCAAACGAACAAAACTTTCCATTACAACATCCCTCCAAAATGTTTTGTTGCCAAGATATATAAGGATTGTCCCATGGTGACCTTAAATGACCTTGACCTAACACCAATACAATAGGGTCCATTCGACCATAAGTGCAACTCACATACTTATTTAACCTGATACATGCTTGCGTTCCCTTATATATCGTTCTGACAGCTTTCGGAAGTTTGCTCTACTTGTGACCTTGAAATGACCTCTGAACTAGCACTAAAAACAAAAGGGGTTCAGCCTCTCTATATGTTCAACCCACATACCTAATTTGTACTTCATACATGCTTGCGTTCTTTAGATATCGTGCTGACAAGGGGGTGTCACACACACAGACACACACACACAGGTACGCACGGTGCGTGACTTCATAGATTCCTTCTGCCTTCGGGCAATGAATAAAAAAAAGAATAGTGAAAATCAGGACTGCAATAACAATACCGGATAATACCGGATAAAGTCCTTGCTAGGATCAGCCTGGACAGTATCCGTTGTCGCTGTTTGCGCATCAGCGTCCTGAGCAGTGGGGTTTCACTCCAAAGCATCCACCTGGATCGCATCTTAGCTCTCCGTGTCCTGTCTGAGCGGATGCGGGAATTCGGGCTTGTGACCTACATCGATTTCTGCGAAGCCTTCGACTTCGACTGTGTAGGAAAGCGCTCTCGTGGTGTGCCAACCCGTTTCTTGTACACCTGCGTAATTCCTTTCCGTTTATGGAAGTGATAGGCTGTGAAGTTGTCATGGGTGTGAGACAGGCTCCAACACTGGCTCCAATACCTTTCAACACGTGTATGGACTGGATTATGGAGGGTTGTGGATAGTTCACCACATTGAACAAAGGGTAGAACCCCGTCTGTACTGCTTACGTAAACTGAATATTTTTCATGTTAATCCAGGCATACTTGCCATCGTTTATGATTCTATTATCTGTTCAGTCTTGACATTTTGTGGTGTCTGTTGGGCTGGAAACTGTGACGAAACTCACTTGAAAAAAACGCCGTGGAAAGGGTGACGCATGTCGGTCAATATATTCTAGACACTTTCCAAATTGGTCAGATGATAATCAGGTAAATATTCCGACGAACACCTGGGTGTGGTACTTTTATTGAATCCGTCTGAATAGTGCACCCTGATAACGCTTAGGTGAAATTGATCAGAAATCGAATCAATGGGCCCTTGTCGGAATGATGGTCAAATATTTAACTAGATATTATCTATTTTGAACATTCAGTTGATTGCTGGTTAATTTTGAACAGGGCGCTTCCAGAGTATGTGCAATACAATGATTCATTTGGCAGTCTAGTCAGCACGGTAACTATCATGTTTTGCGAGATTACCCACTTTCATCTCACATTCGTATAGTAGCAGAAAAGTGTTAGAAAAGGTAATGGAGATCAGCTGAACGAATGTCATTTCAGTTCGATAGATTATCACCAGATTTATCACCTACATAGAAAATGTGCCATGTAAAGCAATGCTTTTTGTCTTAGTTTGGCAACGCAGATAAAGCGAAATCGATGCGAATTGATTCAGGCTTCCAAAATGTTCATGGTTTTGATAGATTTTTGGTAGATTTTTTTTTTCTAATTCCGAATGTCGCTTCTAGAAGGGTTATCCGCTGAACCCCTAACGCTTCGTGGACAACAATGCAGATTAGACATCCGGAAGTACCGTCTTTTTTCTTTTTTTACCGATGTTGTTTTGACTAAGGGTGCTAATGCCTTGACTTGTTTTTTCTTAAAGAATTATGGTGAAATTATTTGAGTGCTTCTTTCTCTATCTTTTTGGAGGTGTTTATGAGTAGACCTTCAATTAGACATTCCATAGGCCCTAACATGCAACAACTTCCTCTCCTCATCTACTCCTCCATCAAACAGCGCATACATGTCAAACAGTCATTATCAGGAGTAATTGGCTGTCGACAAAAATCAAACAGTAAGCATTATTAATACCTTCCAAGTGTTTTGCTATAAGTAATGTTTATCCAATGGCATGTGCTGTGTTGTAGCTATGGACACAATGGTTAATGACATAAAAGTTATGGGAGTGGGATGATACCGATTGCGTTGGTAGCGGACGTAATGTTTAGTAATGGATTATGATCAATAGTATCGAAGACTTTCGAAAGACCCAGGAAAGCTCCGATGAAGTTTGTTACTGATAACATTAAACAATTGGTCAGGAATCCTTCTGTGAGTACCAACTCAGCAATTCTTTTCTCAGTAATATGGTATTACAAACGAATTGAGGTTCGTGTCATCCATATAAATATTAGCAAGATCCTACCTTGGTTTGAGATTTACAGAAAAAAAAAAAAACTATTAAAACTAGTAGAGGCAGCTCGTTCAGCATTTACTACGCCATTGTTCCGAAGGGCAAAAGTATCTACAAGACGTTAACTTACTATTACCTCATCCAAGAATATAAATATTAATTTCTCACATCCCCTGACATCGTACTGATTATCAATACATTTGTCACGATTTCCTTCAAGTACTATTCACACTGTTAATTGTTTGTCCTAATTGAATTGAATATTCCATGAGTGGAAAATGGCCGAAAGCTTCCTTGCATCCATGGAATACACTTATCGCAAATACCAGTGAAAGTTGTGAAATACTCATAAACGATGATCATTGGCAGTAGCATCTTCAAGAACTTTAAGAATTTCGTACTGTCGAATGTCGGTATGGATGGTCATAATGAATTAGAGCTGGGAGAGAAATCCTCAGGAGAATGGGGAGGGGTGATCACTGAAAACATTGATAAGTACTCTCAATGAAACAATAACCATGTCGTTATAAAGTACGATATTTGAAACAATCAACGCTAGCAGACTTTTCTGCTATGCGGGTAGCTTCAGTAATTGGATCACAGGATGCTGTCAAATTAGGAAGTCTGAAAATGTCCTGCTTAACACTTAACAGGTCCATGTTAAAGTCTCCCAACAGAAAACAACATTTCTTCTCATCAGTAATTTAAATTTATTATTAATATAGTCTTCAATTGTTGTTATGTCTCCACTTGGAGGCTAATATATAATCCCTACAATCATATTTGTATGGCATTGAGAAGTCCTATTTCCATCGATAGGCTTTCGACAGAGTAGTTCGAATGTGATGAATCATGACAGATCACATCAGGTCGTTTTGAAAAAGGAAAAACAAGTCCACCACTTCTTTCCCTTTTTTGTGGGTTTCAAAAAGTATCAAAGTATGGCTAGGTAGCCGAAGAGGGGTCGAACTGTTATCACTCAACCGTTTCGATGAATCCTACGATAGCAAAGTTGTAGTCTAATATGGAAATATTCACAGAATTTCTATTGATTTTTTTTCAAGCGTCGGTTATTCAAATAACATATGTCAAAAAATGAGACTGATGCAAATGCTGACCTGCTGATTGATGTCATCAGCACTGTAGTGCTTGCATTCACTGCCATTTGAGGCTGATGCAACTCGCAACTCCGTGTTCATCATTGGAATCTTCAAAGTTTGCATCTTCATCATCATCATCATCGTCATCATCGTATCATCATCATCATCATAATCATCATCATCATCGTATCATCATCATCATCAGCATCATCATCATCATCGTCATCATCGTATCATCATCATCATCATCGTCATCATCACATCATCATCATCGTCATCATCATCATCATCGTATCATCATCATCATCGTCATCATCATCATATCATCATCGTCATCATCGTCATCATCATCATTATTATCATCATCATCTCATCATCATCATCATCATCCATCATCATCATCATCGTCATCATCGTCATCATCACATCATCATCATCGTCATCATCGTCATCATCACATCATCATCATCGTCATCATCATCATCGTCATCATCATCGTCATCATCAATCATCATCATCATCATCATCGTCATCATCATCCTCATCGTCATCATCAATCATCATCATCATCATCATCGTCATCATCATGCTTTCCCTGAGGCGTGCAGTTGTTGACTGGAGAAGGTAACATCCTCTTTCACAATTATCAGTTCCCTGGCCTGGTAAGTGTTTTACATCAGCACAAAAAAATTTTTTCTTCTTGGCGCTGTCCTACACATACGGTGGTCTTACTCTATGTTACCCGCTGTGGTTGGAGCGATACTTCCATCTGGCAGTACGGGTTTATGATGTTCTCCAGATTTTCTCTGCCGGTTTCACTGATTTCAAAAACACGGACATCATCCCTTCTAGTATATTGCTCGAGTTCAAGGCCTTCGATCCGATTTTAGCAATATTGCCTATAAGGTAGTCAACTTTGCTGTTGAGCAAATATATATTCATTTTATTGAAGAGATGAAAAAACCGTGTGTCGAGCTGCTCAATCCTCTCCATCGCGATATTAAAATGATATATTATTGTTTTTCGATGCATGATCGTAACAGACTTTGGAGCTCTGTCAATTCCTGTACTATCGCTGATGCTAGGTCGCCTATATCCGGAGATTCAAGAGTTTGGCCCTTTGATTTAGTTGAGTATCTGCCACGTTACGGAGAGTTCCATGATGAAGCCGCATAATGAGTCATTACCGTTCTTGTAGAATATATTTCGCTTTATCCTCTCACGTGAGAGCCCATTACATGATCGTCGGATACATCCTTGTCATGGAATATCCAAGCTCGGTGTTCAGTGCGAGGAAGGCGTGAATGTAGTGATCCACCTAGCAAATGAGACGTGTTAGGATATATGTTGCTTTAACTTGGATTCCGCAGCGAGTATCACCGCAGTGATCCCCTGTAGTGTAAGCATGGTGTGGACACAGTTTAGTATTTCAAGAACTGAAATACAGACCTCCGAAGACATCCCGGAGTTTATTCTACATGAATACCATATTTATCTCGAGATGATTTAGTGCCATCCGTGTCCGCTACAATCTATATTTACCTACCCTCTATCCCCACGATGCAAGAAAATATGAAACACCCTTTTATTTATATATTATCTTCCTAGGACACCATGTGAGAGTGCACTGCAGCTCACAAAAACCATCAATTCTTTACAATTCGAACAGTCGATCAAGAACACCGTGTTAGGAGGGTACTGTAGCTCACGAACACAATCAATCTTTACAATACCATCAGTCGATCGAGAAGAAACCTTGTTAGGGGTTTTGCAGCTCACGAACACAGTCAATCCGTCACAATACGAACAGTCAATTTAGAAACACCCTGTTGAGAGTGCGCTGTAGCTCATCGCCACGATCAATTCTATGGAAAACCATCGGTCAATCAAGGAACACTGTGTTGGGAGTGTGTTGCAGCTCACGAACACAATCAATTCTCCACAATACAAACCGTCAATTGAGAGTGCGCTGTAGCTCATCAACACGATCAATTCTATGGAAAACCATCGGTCAATCAAGAAACACTGTGTTGGGAGTGTGTTGCAGCTCACGAACACAATCAATTCTTCACAATACGAACCGTCAATTGAGAGTGCGCTGTAGCTCATCAACACGATCAATTCTATGCAAAACCATCGGTCAATCAAGAAACACTGTGTTGGGAGTGTGTTGCAGCTCATGAACACAATCGATTCTATGCAATACGAACAGTCAGTAAAGAAACACCTTGTTGGGAGTGCGATGTAGCTCATCAACACAATCAATTCTATCGTCGAGGCATACGAACGATCAATCAAGAAACACTCTGTCGAGAGTGCGCTGTAGCTCATCAACACGATCAATTCTATCAGTCAATGCAATACGAACGGTCAATCAAGAAACACCTTGTTGTGGTGCGCTAATACTAACAAACATAGTCAATTATATACAATGCAACAGAAACACCAGAGCTAAAACAAATGGTAACCAAGCCCACAAGAGGCACAGGTAACAGCACTGATCACATACAACATGTATGAATTGTGAAAAGTTGCTTGGCATCATGATTGACTTCAGACCTTTCAAATCCACTGCTGACATGATTTTCACACTCCGCCAACTATTGAAAAAGGCAGTTGAACGAAACCAGTCGCTTTACGTTGTGTTGGGGGCTTTAGTGAAGCAAAATTTTGACACTGTTGCTGGAGCAACATTTTGGAAGGTCCTGTCTATTTTGGGTGTCCAAATAACATATGGCAACATATATTCCACGACAATATGACAGCCAGAGTGTTTATCGGTGGCGATGTCAGTAATGCTTTTCCAGTACGTCGTGGCGTCAGACAGAGCATGAGTGCTCACCCCAACTCTCTTCGTCTTGTGCTAGAAACGATGAGCATTATTCTCACCAGAGGTGTATTCATTCAAACTCGTCTAGGTGGAAAGTTGCTCAACTTAGCTTAGCAACTTAGCTAAACATTGAGCAAGACTAGAGAGATGTACGAGGGAGCTACTGTTTGCCGACGATTCAGCACTTGTGACCAGCTCTCGTGAGGATATGCAAGATATAACCACCGCTTTGCTGCAGCTGTTTCTTCTTAGTTTAGTATGAAGATCAACACTATTGTGCCAACCATCTCCGTATGACAGAACAACAACCAAAAGTAGACGTTAACGGTGAGACCCTCAAATGCTCAAACAGCTTGACATACCTTAGCAGTACTGTAACCATTCGAAACTCAAGATGTGTTGCGGAGATTGATAGGCGTATAAGCTCCACGAGCGAGGTGTCAGTGCGCTCTACAGTCGTCTCTGGTCCAGACGCAACAAAAATCAAGATAAGAGAAAGAGAAGAGAAGATAAATATACCAGAGTGCTACCATCGTTTTTCTACGGGACTGCCACCACAGTCCCGAACAGAAGACATGTAACACTGCTTACCCAAACTCAGCTGCGACACCTCAGAAAAAAATGAAAGTCAGATGATTATTAAAAATGATTTCAAAAATCGAAAAACAACATTCTCTAGTCGAAGCTGCACATGGACAAAATTGATTGACAAAGTTGAGAGTTTTGAGGATGATTCCTCCGTTCCTCGGAAGTAACGAGTAAGTAAAAGTAGTGCGACAAAAAAGGAAGAGGCACCCAATTTAAATTTAAATTGGTGATAACACATGCACAAATTTAAGGGATCAATCAACATATCGGAAAGACTTTCAACTGTGACAACTCAGATCCCAAACAAAACCTGTTTCCAGGAAAAAAATGAACAAGCCATTGATGGAGATTAAATTAAACGAGCGGTCGCATCATTAAAAACAAAAACGAAGATGTGACCAATTAGAGCTGAACATCTCAAATATGCCCCATGGCCCCCATCTGCACATAGGAAATATCCTAAATAGCATACCCAAATCAGGAGAAATTCCAATTGAAATTAAACAAGGAATCCTAACATCTATTAAAAAAACCAGGAAAGTCTAAAGGCCCACCAGGACATTTAGGATCAGTAATTTCACTGTCAACACTACGGAGAACCCTTGCCGTTGTGTAGCCAGGAGGATTCGTCCGTTAATCGATGACTTTATCCTCCCTGTCACCCAGACTACACTTGGCGATGCACTGCTGAAGTTATCTTTGTCTTTGATCTTGTCTTTCAAAGTATTGTAATATCCACAGGTTTTTCGCCACAATTCGAAGAGGATCTTCGCTCAATGACATATCTTGAAAACGACGAACTTCATTTGATATCACTGCTACTACAGACTAGAGGGAAAACTGGGACATCTTTCAAGACTAACATTGAGTCACCACCGCAAGGGAACAGTGCAAGCGTTTTTTTTGTGTTTTTTTTTACTCCACCTAGCCAACTCTCTGAAATCAGATGACAATGACTTTTGAAGCAGTTATCCTGCAAAGTTCTAATGAAGGGTATTGTTCTGTACAATTGTGAGCTCTGGGGAACAACGAACGAAGTTGATAAAAAAAAATTAACACTGTTCAAAGAAGACTAATTTGCAATGTTCTCAACATCGGATGGACCAGTTGGATACCAAACTATGAACTCTATGATGGAACTAACCAAGTCCCTAGGTCATGCGTAGTAGCACATAGAAGTTGAAGTCATGTTGCAAGACTCAAGGAGAAGGCCCCCTCCAGCAATTCAGGAAAACAGTTTCGAGGAAGCAATAAACAAGATCGTGATACATGGCGAATGTTAATTAATGAGCATGTCGAAAAAACGAGACTCAACATACTACTACTACTACTACTACTACCTCATATGCGTACGCACAGATATTTGGCGACGCGTGGTATGTGCGTTCCTATTTTTCGTTTTTTTAATTGTCATGGACCAAGAAGATAGAATTTCACGCGCACATGTTGCTTTGTTTGTACATTTAAATTGTGCACAGGGAACTAGTTTAGCGGAACTGTCGTAAAATCTGGAATTTTGTTTGCATTTAACAAATGTAATCCGCGTCGCATGAATGAACGGGTCAATCACCAGTCGATTATGGTTTATTTATCTACTTAATATTACATTGGGGTGCTTCTATTGCTAGATGCACTCGGAGAGACATGCTCGTGTATCTATGATGTGTCGGTCTGAGAACTTCGACTTCATCAAAAGGGTAATATTGAGACTGTACCTCATACATTTTGTAGCACGTGTAAGGAATTATTTAAAGAAGGAAATGTTAGTGTGAAGCACAAAGAAGGGAAATTGTCCCACGGTCGTTTCTGCTTGCAATATCTCATGCAAGTGATTATGATTGAACAAAATACCCGTGGTCTTCTCAATTCGTCCCGTCGTTTACAGTATTACTTCACACACACAGGGTCGGACAGCAATGTAGTGAGCAGTGAACGTAGTAATTATCGAGTCACTGCTCACCAGTCTAATATCGAGAGCTAACCACGGTATGCATACCATGTTGATATTATCTTATTACCACTTCTCATTCATTGAATAGAAATATGATAGTATTAGATCCGGTATTAATCAATAAAGAAGTATGGAGAGATTAGAGAGCAATTTTTATTAATTGTCTGCCTTCTAGTATTGACGACAATATCACCAGCACACATAAAACTATTCCTAGTAGCAAGGCCGGGATCTTCAACCACCTCCGTTGCCTTACCTACCCCGACTCTGCCTCCTCTCAGTACCCATCTTCCCATTCACCAGCCCCCAATTCCGCTACCCTGACCACTTCACTTCCGGCACCTGTGCACAAAACCATCTCTTCAAGTCTCCTGAATACTCCCTTGAAGCTTGTCCCGAATGACGGTAGTGTCCCCCACATTTCACAGCTACCACAGAAGACCCACTTGCCCTCAATAAAGAGAACACCATCAAAACAAACGGAACACTACAACAGGGAAAAACAGACTAGAAATCCGCGAAAATGAATATCAAAACGCGGAAACAGACATCAAGATAGAGACACAGACTGACGCCAAGTAGATAGAAGGAAAGATATAGACAGATAGAACTCTTCTAAAAGAAGAGCAAGACAAAAATTGTATGCTCAAACACACACGCACTAGGAAGCGACCAAATCGAAGCACTTCAGGACAACAATATAGAAAGAGACACACATTAGGAATGAATAATAGACAGCTAACCGAGCACACCACACACGGTCCGTGATGCAAACAATCGGCAGAAACAGAACACAAGTGGTCACCGACGGCAGATCACTACAAAACAACTAACGACCAGCAACCGAAACACGCACCAACAGCTTAGGATGAAAACTCCTGTACAGTAGTATACGATAGGGAAGGAACCGGCACATACAAGGAAAACGATAGGCAAAAGCATTGGAACGAAAACCATACAATTCCGAGCAAAACGCCATTAAACACGAGAAAACTTGAAAAGTGAAAAAAACAATATCCGGTATGGAGAAACGCAGTGTTATCCACGGAAGAACAAAAAATGCAATGAAATTATGGATCTAAACGACTGGAAGTATTGTAGATTCACAGTACTCATAGGCTGAACTGACAGAAAACAGAGATTCTAGTTGAAATAATCTGTAAATTGACAGAAAATATTGACACATTAGTGGTCTGCAAAAATAACCGGATGAACCGATCCTAATTGATGGAAGTATGTAAATTCGCTTCATCCTTATATGAATAAAGAAGGAAATGCTTTTAAAAGACAAAAGAAAAACCGTTGTAAATTGGAACGAAAAATTTAACAGTGGAATAGAAACACGAGGAGGGAGAGGGTTAATCGCCAAACCCGTTAGCCGAGTTAGTAAATCTCCATTGACCAAAAGATGGATACTACGACGGAGGTTATATTCACTAGGTCACATGGTATGAGAAAGGAGGGAAGGCGTGAGACCCGACACGAGGACTGGCCACCAGCCCTGACTTGTACCAGGCTACGACCTAAGGAATAGAGAATGGAACACAATTCCTCGTTCAATAATTCATTATCAACCGTGTCAGCCCACGCAGGATAAATTAGAGAAACACAATATATTACTTTTCTTCGAGATATAGGAATATTCTCGAGTATTTACGGAGTGTCCTTGGGTCAATAAACAAACACATTTGAAAAATAGATACATCTAATCGATACAATGTGATTAGGCTGCGTCCACAATTCTCGATCTTCGTCGATACCCCCAAATTGTGTAGGCGTCGAGTCAGTGAAATGTATCTTATAAAAAACAACGGGCGTGTTTGTGATCGTCAAGGAATAAATCCTGCAACTAGCCAATCCGCGTTGCAGGAGAGCTGATTAATTTTCTACGTCATACGATCAAGGAAGCCCTATTAGAGGCGTGCGTTAATTGCACGCAGCTAGACGGATTTGAGCTCTTTGCTGTTTTGATCAATTCCGTGGTCTGGAAACTCAATAGAATGCTAAACAAAAAATGAAAGAAATATTTGAGATTCTATTGGGTAGTTATATGTTAGGACTGATAGGTAGTGTGAATCGTGGAAGTGCTGTGGAATCGTCGCCGAATCGTAGCCAGCAAAAACCTAGCAAAGATTTTTCTGCTGTGCTATATATTGGTATGAAGTTAATACAAGGGACCAACAAAAACAACCAAAGCCAAAGTGGACATTTTCAAGAAAATCATGGCACCTGAGGATAACATACATTGATTCGTGGGATTTCCTGTTAGCTGGCTTCAAATCCGCTAAAAGCGTTTCACCTAACTTAACTTCTGAACAAAAGCACAAAACAATTATTATCAAGGTCGTAATTAAAATTTCAGACCCTAACTGTAATCTCAATCGTACTTTAAAGATTGCACCTCCTCATGCTGGCAAAGCCAAATCCATCAGCGTGAATAGGCAATGGGACAAAGTCAGACAACCTAAAAAGTAACTCTTTCTGTATAAATTCATGATTCTTTGTTTCATGTATCCTCCCAAATATGAGACAGTAAACATAAAAATATTAATTATGATTTGAATTGAAGAGGTAAACCTGGCCACTGGAATTGCCAATGAACTGCCGTAGAACGTTTCACTGAAATTGTCACTGAAAACTGATTCTGAAATTGCCAATGGAACAGAAAACTCATATGAACAGGCTGTTAAGGTGCATGGCACATTAGTACTGGCTGTTGTATCCTACCCCGCAGAAACGGGGATACTCTGACTGGATCTGAACATCATAGTGAAAATAACGAACGCTGAAAATTTCAGGCAAATTAGCCCTATTGAAAGTTTATTATACATAAAGTGTCGAATAACTCGGTAGCCACATATTCAGGCTTCAGGAAGAACTAGGGTTTCACTCTGACTGGATCTGAACATCATAGTGAAAATAACGAACGCTGAAAATTTCAGGCAAATTAGCCCTATTGAAAGTTTATTATACAGAAGCAACAAATCATCCGGAGGGGTGAAGAAGCCTCATCGCTACAGGCCAGGCACCGTCGCCCTCCGTGAGATCCGGCGTTACCAGAAGAGCACCGAGCTTGCTCATCCGAAAGTCCCCTTCCAGCGCCTGGTCAGGGAGACCGCCCAGGACTTCAAGAACCGAGCTCCGGTTCCAGAGCTCTGCAGTCAGAGCTCTGCAGTCAGAGGCGGTAACGCTATCGACTGTATGTGGGAAAATTATCGAAAGTCCACCCGAGCAATTTACACAAACTACCAATATGTGGATTGGTTATACCTCGAAGTCCACGAATGGGGCCTCTTACAACGACAATCAGATAATGTGAAAGCATCTCTAACAGTGTTAATAAAAATTACCGACGGTGTGAAGAGTCTTATGGTAGAGTCCGAATTAACGTTCCTATCATTAGGTTTTCAACTCTTTGATTCAAAGATTTGCATGGTTTGAACATAAAAGAATTGGTGGCGCATAGATATGATGAGTTTCTCATATTGATTCTAATTCAATATTCAAATATGCTGAATTTTCAAATTCCCCACTCGCTGATATCACAAAAATCAGATGAGGTATGACGGAACAAATCGCCCGCTGTGCTGTGCCCAAAACTACTCCTGGTCAGTCAATTTATGAATAAATCCAGGGTTGCCCGAGTGGACATTGCAATTGTTGGCAAGAAAATAAACTTGCCTTGCACCAGTTCCAATTTAAGGATGGAGGCTTGGTTCGTAAAAATGTCGACTCGACAACCCGATATCGCCGTTGTTGCTACCCCATATTTTTCATACTTCATATTTTCATCTCATGCGATATGCCAAACATGTATATTAAGGCCTGCGGAGACGAACAGGATTCTTTGAGATCTCCACACTATAAAATATATAATACTTGTTTTTGCCCTTTCCAGAATCCAGCTTTGAAGCATGAAAGACTCCGTAGAAGAGCGACCTGAAAACTTCCTGGTGACTTGGGCCTAGTGTTTTTAGTATAGTAAGCTGCCCACTATGTCCGTGAGATCAACGTAGCGGTCAACAATATTAGGCCCTGATTTTTTCTGTTACGAACTTCTCATCATAAGTTTGATAGAACCCGCGTCTGTACCGATAACATGACGATCGATATTGAATTGTTTTCTGTATTTGCTGTTTTGGATGTGAATATGTTTGCGGTTCTTCCATGGGAATTCTGCTGTCACACCGTGAGGATAATTCTGTCGATGAATTAACTAATGGTAAATTAGTGTGAATCTATTTCGCAACTAGGTTATGGGGAATTCGTAAAATGTGTCACTGACCAAAATTACAGTCACACATCTTAATGCAATCTCACGGGCCCTTTTTCATTTCCAATTCACCCGTATCACCTTGGATTACGTGTAGATATGTGTAAAGGTCTTATTAAGGAAAAACATACTCTACAACTGCCATATCGAAGGTGCAAGGTTGGCGGAGTTAGCGCTTCAGTTAATTATTTGATTGAAGCAACGCGCGCATGTTAAATGTTAGGTAAAACTGAGAGACCACTTGTGTCTGTGTGTGTGTCTGTGGGAGGTGTGTATAAGTGACACCCTTGTCAGCACTATATGTGCGAACGCGAACAGGTATCAAGGAACAAGATATCAAGGTTCAAATTAGGCACGTGGGTAGATTATGTCGAGAGGATGTACCCCATTGTTTTTAGTTACTATTTCAAGGGACATTCCAGCGTCACGATGGGCGAAGTCAAAAACCTTGTCAGCACGATTTCTAGTGAAGGCAACTAAGGCCAAGATCTATCAAGTTCATAATAGGTATGTGGGTTGCAAAAATGATGATGATGGAACCTCATTGTTTCTTGGGTTCAGGGTCAAGTTCGTTGGAGTCACAATATAAAGGCATTCTTCATCTGTGGCAACGAAACGTTTCAGAGCAATGTTGTAATGAAACGTCTTGTTCGTCTAGGTGAACGACTCTGGCTGTCCTACTTTGACCTCATTACCATTGACCTCATTTAACCTAAGACACTTGTGACCTTCGGGGTTCATTTCTAGGACGACCGGACACGCCTTGTTGCAACAAACAAGTAAGTCAATTACACTGAAATCACTGAAACACGGCCTGTCACATGCTCCAGAGATGTCCCTGTAAAAGCGTAAATAGATTCTAAAACACTGAAAAATTCCAAATCTTATATATCTTCGCAACGAAAACATCTTCGGTGGTTGGCATGATGGAGAATGCCGCTCGTCTGTGCAAACTTCATCTGACCTACTTTGACTTCCGTTTACCTTCTGACCAGCATTGACCCTAATGACCTTGCAATGTGACCTTCTGGGTGGGTTATTAGTAACGAACAGACTCATCGTGTTGCAACAAACCAATAAGCAATAGCCCTGACGTGCATAAAATCACTTAATCAACGGTTATCTTAGTTATGTCCTCTGTGAAAGAGTGGAACAGTTTTGAAACATGATAAATTTCATGTTTTCACGATATTGACTTTCGGCACAAAACATTCAGGCGGAATGGCGTAACGGGAAGTTCGGTTGTCGTGTGGCTACAACTGGACCAACTTTCATGTACCTCAGAGCGTCTGAGAGCGTTCGAAAAGTGTGGGGGAAACATCGCATGCAAATGACAATCTAAGCAGAGCGCCAGCATCGGTTGGCGTGGAGCGTACAACGGAAAATTTCAATTTTCATACCTCCAGATCGACGGAAACGGCCCTTGCCAGCTCAATAGCCACCCATTACATGTGTGAGTTTGATTAAAGATGACAAAAAAGTTGTCATTGTGATACTAAGATGATTTCATCGAGAATCACACATGGTATTTTTGTTATTACCTTTTATTACATGTTTTCCGAGAATTTATCAAAAGGAGACTGAAAACATTCCGGCATTTCTTTCACTTTGCCCGAATTGTCATCTTCATAAACTGGGGGGGGGGGAGGGGGATCGGCCCCAAGGCTTCTGAATTAAAACGAGTGAACGAAATGATTCGAAGGCATTAATCGCATATTTAGCCTACGACGCTGAAGAAACACGCAATTCCGCGCGAAACCACTTGAAAAATTATGAACTTCTGGCTATCGATTTAAAATTCGGAACTCGCATGAAGCACGGTAATCCTTCCACTCGGCCCTAGTCGGGTCCAGATCTTAACCTGGAGTCCGCACCTGACATCAGTTTAGAGTGATACTGAATCGGGGATGTGCCTATTATTTTTTATTACGGCCGGAAAAGTGGGGGACAAACGATATGAAAATCCCCCCCACTTTTGAAAGTGGGGGGGACATGTTCCCCCCGTCCACACACCTGTTGACGGGCCAATGATGTACCTACGCAATATATGGCTTGGTATTGACATTGACAATCAAAACCGTTTGTCAATATTATTTTCGATCCTGGAGGAAACAAGATTCTGAATAAATAACATGAATATCCAATAGTTTTGTGATTGGCATTACCAGCCAAGCAGATAGAAACCACTTACCGGTTCATTAGGAAATTAGGGATTATAGGCAACAATGTAATATTCGCATGTAGTTGATGACCAAAGGAAGGGACGTGTAATCGAACCAACTGACAGCACAATTCTGTTGGTGTGTGTCGTAAAATTAAATATCTGCTAGCCTAACTTAGAATAAAATTCAGATTTGGGGTTGATCTTGAAGTCTCTCCGTTACATAAAGTTGATATTTTGCAAGGAATCAATACGCAAATTTCGTTCTTAGTTTCATTCAGCTTAACGTGCTTGTGTGGCCATTGGGCAGGAGGTTAGGGGGGAATGCCATCCCGGGGTCACATTGTATAATGTCCCGGAATGTTCCTAGAGCGGCAATTTGGGTATCAAGTATGACCGATTTGAAACTTTGAACGTCTGCAATAACTAGCTGTGATACTATGCCATCGAGCCTCTTCCATCCATTCATATACTTATGATTGGCGGATGTTGTATCTAGTATACCACGATGAAGCAAAATGGGACTCGATAACCTAACGTTACGACGAATACGGTAACGAGACAGACATCACAGCTAAATGTTTTCCTTATACGTATGATGCTAGTGAATAACGGTGTTGTTTTCGAGTGACCAAGGTCATGATGTTCCTCTGTCAGCGCAAGGACACTCATGATTCCTATGTTTCCTTCGCACCTGGTCACCCAGGGAGTTCAGGGTTGTGGAATTTTTATTATCTGGGGTACAGGTAATGTGGTAAAGTCGAACAGGTAGGAAGGTAAGGTATGTCGGTGGGAGGGTGAGTGGCAGATGGGAGGAAGGTAGAATGTAGGTAGGTAAGGATTTGGGTAGTAACCTCGCTATACTTCAGTCGCCCTGTCACGACAGGCGAGGCAATACTATGGACTCCCAAAGCTCACTGGATTTGTCACAGGGGTTTCATCTGGTTCTCTATTTTCTGTACCCCTGAAGATCTCTTCTTAGGTCTGTCTGATGTCTGAGTAATAAGACATTAGGCTGCAGATGTTGCTATGAGTACGACCAAGAAATAGTGTTTACGCAGCTTTTGCTGGCATGCTGCATTGGCCTCATAAATCGACCCTTATAAAATATACCTAACGATTTATATATTCTCCAACCGTTGGCTAGACTTTACGACGCCATATGCTGGTTTTTGTTGCTAGGTTCTGTTCCAGCCGTATTGGTATCCAAATCCCAGTCCGCTCACGCGGACTATCGAGGATTTTCGAAGATAATCAGCCAACGATGTCTCTATCCGCTCACTATAAGCATTAAATTCAGTTATAGTTATAATATTCTTCCCTGTTTCTCGATTGTGTGATCTGAATTAATTCAGAAAGTAACCTGCTGACGAGATCTCACGTCATTTATTATTGGTTCAGTGTTGGTGCGAAAACGAATCTGCGACAACCTTCCATCTTTCGTAACTCTGATTACCGCTGCCCGCCCAGCTGCCGCGAGAAAAACCAGGCCTTGATACGTCAATATTTTTATAATCATTCTTATTGATTATAAACGAATGCATTGCGTATTGAATTGCGTTTCGACGTAGTTTTTACCAGACGACAGGTCGCATTTTGTAGTAATCCGTAATTAATTTGATTGTAAGAAAGCAACGAAGACATTGAAAGTACAATATGCTTCGCCATCCTCAAGACTGTTCGAGAACAAAAAATAGATCGAAAGATTCGTACATGAGGGAATTACACTCCAAAAAAAGTTAGGTACAAATACCACCTGGACAAGTAGTTTTTACCCAGTTGGGTAATATTTCACTTCATTTTGGTAATGTTAACACAGCTCGGGTAAAAACAGATTGCCCAGTCTTTGAATTCAACATTTTTAGAGTGTACGGAGACCTATAAGTCTGTTAACAGCTACCAAAGCTCATGCCAGGACAAAAATTTGGCATATGAAATATTCCGGGATTTTGGCTATCTGAAAATTCTTCTACTCGATGTCCTTATTGTCCTTGATTTGGGGTTATGGCTCTTTCAATGAAATATGACATCAACAATATGCGTAGTTTCTTCGGATGAGTGCTGTGTGATGTGGGTTCTGTTGTATGAGAGATTTGTCTTAGAAAAGTTAGGATAGCCGAACGTGTTTGAATTGTCACAAAACGTACGTGTATCCCAAAATTAGGTACAGAAAAGTATCTTCAAGCTCTCGTAATTTGTTACTATTTTCCCAAACCTTAGCGAATTCAACAGATGAATGACGGTCTTTGAGATAGATAGGATGAGACGGATGGAAGACGTCGGAGCAACAGTGAAGAGGATGCTCAGAGGGATTAGGGGGATACACGCAAAAAAAGAAGTCACAGATCAGGAAGCGCTTGGTGGAGGCCATGGATAAAGAAACTAAGGAATTAACAATGGATGATATGGACATGTGTTTGAGGATGGATAGAATGGGACCCGTTGTGGAATTGATGTACGCAAGAGTGAGAGATAGGGTGAAAGGGATCCAAAGAGGGGTCATAGAAATTGTCATTTTTGATGTGGACACTTAGTGCAGGCAGAGGAAACTCATAACAGGCGTTGTTAGAGGGCTAAAACCGAAAGCAGCTGAACCCTGCACGAACTTGGGGAGCCTTAGGAAAAATACTACTGCTACTACCACTACCACTACTCCTACTCTACATAACTACAACTACAACTACTACACTACTACTTCTACTACTACTACTACGGCGTTCACATTGTTTGTTTGTTCTCTTACTTGTGAACACTGGATCGGTTTCTCTACTCCGTGTTAATCTTCAGTATGAATCTGACAAAAGAATCCGTGCCTCCCGACGCTATACGTGTGGAGGCATCGTTCACTAATGACTTGAAATAAGTATTGCGCGAGTATTCGCGAAGTCAGGAAAGTAAAAACCGAGATTCTTCCATGCAGGTAATCGCTCTCCTCGGCAACACCACTTGTGTTCACAATCTCCTGCTGGCAATCTGAGGCGCCTCAACGATACCCGTCTCCCGTAGACGACCACTGACGGAGTTTTTGTTTACGTCTAGATCTAAATCGATTAATTCCATCCTGATGCTGTCCTCGACGATACACATATATTTTTTCTGTCATTAATATTCCTACGTCAGCTAATTTTGTTACACTTTGTACTTCGTGCGTTCAACTAGAACGAGTACCTTTTTGTCATTCTCAAATTATTCTATCGTATTCGATAAAATGACGAAGTACATGATGTTCCCGCCACGTGTCTATCTAATGCCCGGTAACGTCGGCCGCCAAGACGCGGACAGTCTGGAGGACATCAAAATCGACACATATTTGGAGAGGCCAGCCACACCCAGTGCAAGCCGATTCTTATGATATGCAGTCAATGGGTTCAGGCTTCGCCGCCGAGGACGCAGAGAGTCAGAAAGGACTTTAGAACTGAACTCACACATACCTGGAGAGGCCAGCCACCCAGTGCAGTCAATCGACCATTGGGTTCAACTGAGTCGCAGACGTCTGAAGGACATCAGAATCTGAACCTCGAACACAAAATTAGAGAGACCCGCCCAGTCCAGTACAGTCAATTTGACCATGTGGGCTCAGGACACGTGCGGGTGAACTAAGTTCCTAGCTGTAAGAAGACCGAGGATACCTTTAAACACCCGAGAAATAACCATAAACATACGCATCAGTAGTGACCAAGTCTACTCAATTCATGCATAGTATTTCCAGAATGTGAATGTTTCGTATGAGTAATCTGACCGTGGTGTATCCCACGCGTGATTGACCCGCTACGGAAAGTAGTACGGTATTCGCTCGCTGAAATCGAATTGAAACTAGACATTTTCGCAGCGGTAAACAGCCAACGTGTTCATCCCCGCAGCAAGACCCCTTATGGCGGACCCGTTTAGAGGAACACATTAAACATGTTTGCATTTGACCTCTGGTGCTGAACGCCCACCTACCAGAACACTGTAGTCCCACATTCTCCACGGTCCTTTGCATAAACGCCGAATTTGGAAAAATGACCATAATCATGCAAAATTAGACCTCATGTGACCATGAAATGGCCTTCATGTTTGTCAGAATACACGTTTCACATCCACTGATTGGTTCGAATGCGACAAGGTTGGAACATCAAAAGAAAGAAAAAAAACACAAATTTGACTTCTGGACTTGCAATTAACGTCAATGCATTTCCCGGGAACAAATTTGGCCATCCACCAAGTTTCGTGTGAATCGAAATTTGTATTCTTGTGTAAAAACTTGCCGAAATAGGAGGGGAGCAGAGTAGACATGCAGTGAGGCTCACTTAATAATAACAATAAATGATATTTATAGAGCGCTTTCCAAGAAATCTCAAGAACTGTACGAGTATAAAAACGGTTGAGGAAAAATACAATAAAAACCTACAGTACGATTTAAAAGTGTACGAAAAATAAATGTGACTATTAAAAAGATTCAAAAAGAAACGTCTTCATTTTTTTTTTTTTTCAAAAGGTTACGCTGCCAGAGGAAAAGAATCTAGATGAGATTGTTCCGTCTAGGAGCCCAGCATGTTCAAAACGCCCGGTCAACTAATACTTCGTTTTCGTGTTGCACAGTCGTCGAAGTGTTTCTAACCTCCGATGAAGACGGAGGCACGACCAGGCTTGTGTAAAGCAGTGAGCTCTGATATATGAAAAGGTAATGTACCAATGGGCAGATATGATGTCCCAGGGTGCACATCACATTGTGGAAATGGTTGGTCCAAGTACCGAGCCTTGTGGGACCCATTTCGTTTGTGTGTGAGGGTCGGAGAGAGTTCCATTCTGGTTGACAGATTGACTCCTCCCTCTCAGGTAGGAGTCGAACCACTGAAGTGCCATACAATGTATGACCGTAGCGAGACTGTAATCGTTCTATGATAATTGTATGGTAAAAAAAAATCGAAAAATCGAGCATGACTAGAACCGCATCTTCGTGTCGATCAACCGCCTTCAGTAAGTCATTCTGGATTCGGAGCATTGTCGTCTCAGTACTGTGGAATTTTCGATAGGTTGACTGTCTCCGTTGCATACAGGCCCGTCCGTTGAAGATAACCTTCAGTGGGACTGCAGCAGCTCGTTCGATGGTTGCGAACATGAATTTAAGATAGATATTGGTCTGTAGTTATTAAACTCATTGTGGTCCAGACCAGGTTTCTTTCTTCAGAAGTGGTCTTACTTGAGCTGTTTTCAGTGACGGTGGTATGGTCCCGGAAGATAGAGAGTGATTGAATATGTTTGTGATGTGAGGAAGCAGTGAGTCCACACAGGATTTGAGGAGATTCATGGGATCGGATTCATGGAACATGACGACATTGGAGATTCACTCACAAGTTCACACACGGAGTCAGTATTCGACTTTCTCGAAGGAGTCTAAGCTGCTCCCACATGTTCAACAACGTTCACTGTAAAATTTTGTCGTGCACTGTTGTTACATCACGTGACGCAGGAAACGAAGAAGTCCTTACAGGTATTAGATTGACAGATGTGACACCACGTGAGTGCGGCAGAGGCTTATCTCTTTCGGTTATCCTTGTGACAATAGGCCATTTCTTACGAATTACTCCAGCACGACAGCCCATTTTTGTTACCCCAGCGACATTAAGACATTTGAGATAATTCCAAGTCGTAGCGATGAAAGGTCTTTTAGCATTGCGGTTTAACACCACCGTTTCCTAATTCAATAGAAAATCCTTTGTATATGAAAGCGAGCCATTGCGTTACCGGTAAAGTTCGATGTGAACTCACTGAGACAAAGAGCAAAGAAGAATCGGGATCCTGGTAAATTCACGTGTAGGCTGGCATTATCACGGGATACCTATAGAGGCTGTTGGTAACTCAGTAGTTTAAAAAAAACGCACGGACGAATCGATAGAAATACAAGTAAAATAGCCAAAAAAAACAGCGATTTTGCTGCGTGTAGAACAACATACGTCGCAGCCAACTAGGGCGCACAGATGGACTCATCCGCGAGTTAACCAGGGCGGAAATGTGTACATTTTCAGACCAATCGAATGAAGCGTTAAGGAGTTATTGCGCTGACGCCTGAAGTTTCCTGCGACGGCGGCAGCGGCGGTGGCGGGCGGCGGCAACCATAATATCCCCGGACACTTGAGAGTGATTTTTCATTATTCTTCTTTTCCTATTTGACTTTATTAATCTCGCAGCTAAAAACTGAATTGGATGAATATTACAATTAAAATCAAAATCGATTTGACAAAATACATAAAATCCATACAACTATTTAAAAGACGAGCCCCAAATCGATCACCTGCAGCAGAGGTAAGATGGGGCAAACTGCACTTGACTGAGGCACCTGGTAAGAATGGGGAATGAACTATTTATTATTCCGCGTACTGGTCTTGTACCCTAGGTTCATCATACCAACGATTGTTGCGTAATTGCATACCATGCCGCCCACGGTTGGCATTGAACCACGCAGAATACCGCAAAGAGCTCAATCAAGAAGAGGCGATTTTGCACAGATTTCGTTATAATTAAAATCAAAATCGATTTGACAAAATACATAAAATCCATACAACTATTTAAAAGACGAGCCCCAAATCGATCACCTGCAGCAGAGGTAAGATGGGCAAAACCACGTTGACTGACGGAACCTGGTAAGAATGGGAATTGAACTATTTATTATTTCCCGCCTACTGGTCTTGTACCCTAGGTTCATCATACCAGCGATTGTTGCGTAATTGAATACCATGCGCCCCACGGTTGGCATTGAACACGCAGAATTACCGCAAAGAGTCAATCCAAGAAGAGGCGGCGAATTTGCCACCAGATAGATTCGGTACAATAAAATTAATTAAATCGATTGACAACTACAGAAAATCCATACAACTATTTAAAAGACGAGCCCCAAATCGAACACCTGCAGCAGAGCACGAATTGGGCAAACTGCACTTGTACTGCCGGACCGGTAAGATTGGGACTGAACTATTTATTATTCCCGCCTCTGGTCCTTGTACCCTATGTCATCAACACGATTGTTGCGTAATTGCATACATGCCGCCCACGGTTGGCATTGAACCTCGCTACATACCGCACCGAAGCTCAATCAAGAATAGGCAATTTTGCACGATTTCGTTTTCTGCGATCCTACATTACATTTTATGATAGGGTTTCCATAGCATGTGGGTATCCCCCATAGTCCCCATCAAATGATGCGGAATGCACGCGTTTGGATATTCTCCAGAGCCTTGCGATTAGTGCATGTCGCTCCCGGGGATTTGCACACGCGTAGCATATGCAACAAGTGGCGCAACATAGGAATACAAAGTAAGTAGTGTAAATCACTCGGTGTATTCTGAACTTTTTTTTAACCTACTAAGCATATGGAGGCGCCCACTTGAGATCATCTGGTTACCAAGACTCCAAGATCTTGTGTTAACGACTTCCAGTGAAACACCGGTAATTGAGAGATAAAGCAAGTTTTGGGTTTGTCAAGCCTGAAACATATTGAAGCGTTTGGCATTTGTCAGGGTTCAGGTGGAGGTAGTTTTCTTCTGCCCGGATCAAAACGAGTACCTTGGCTCATCTGCGATCAGAGCTCGGCTTTCAACATGCTTGGTCCCACCAAAGCTCATATCATCAAACATCACTGGCATAATGACATTGACATGTTGCGTTGATATTAATAACTATTCCTCAGTGATTCCTTGGTGATTAAGCTATCCATGGTTGTACTGCCTCAAAATCCTGTTGTGAATACTGCTCATGTAGATTAAGATGGACTGTCGTCAAAAAATGGAATCTTGTAAACAATATACTGCACTCAGCAATTAGATAAATTGAAACCAAAATGTATTTTCGCGCATTTTTTTATTTTTTCCGTCCAAATACAATTGATATAATAATAAGTTAAAAAAAGTAGGCTTCAAATTTGTAAGTATAAGCCCCCATTACGATATTATGTCGTGACCGCCATGAAAAATTCGCCGTAGCTTGTTCGTTGGACGGCTAGCAGACGACAATCCATCTTTAACACACCGACCATCAAATACTTCCTATAATCCAATAATATATAATCCGAAAATACGTCCAAAGCAGCTTTAACAGAAAGGTGTGTTCACAATACTGTTACTCTGCCAAACTGGTGTTATAGGATATGATAGTAGTTAGCCTAACGCAAGAAGGGGAAGAAGGTTCCAGTCCTTATGGCATTCTAAAAGTTCCTATAGGTATCAGTCTGTTCGACCTGAAACGGACTGATACTTACATGATAGGAAGGTTTGTAAGAGCAATATGTTGCATTCCTTTGCAAAGCTCAATTTTAGTCTGCGATGGAGTATGACACTGAATACGACAAGATCCCCATATTTGCTATCCCAATTTTATAAGGCGAGGAACCAATTTCGTTTGTGGGGAAATGAGTGACTATTTAAAGATTGGCTTTTTTAATGTTTTCTGACTGAATGTTTCAAGTGGGAGAGCAGGCTAAACTACAAATAATCACGATTTGGAACAACCACATTGGTTCAAACTAGATATTACCGCTAGTGGCCCTGCCTTGCATCGACCACCGCCATCGGCCGCCAACCGTGTCCGAAACATCTGATGTCATGAGTGATTCGACACATTCAGGATGACATTTCCCTCCTGCCAGGGAGTTACTCCTGGTGGGTGACTTCAACATCCCCATCGACGAACCAAATAAAAATGATCTATTGTGTCTGCTGCCAACATGCAACAACAACAGGTCACGAGCCACCACCCCCAACATGCTAATAATTCTGGTCATGTGTTGTCACGCCCAGCAGAGGATGGCCTGTGTGGTGATGACGTGTTGTCACGAGAACCTGCTATCAGACCATCACAGTGTCATTCCACCACACAAAAATGCACAGCATCGACTCAGCGGGTTCTACAGACCGATCGGAATTTAAAGGAAGCATGATATGGTCCAATTCGCTATCTGTCCGACCCGGCAAATGAATGATGTCCGCAAATTAAACAATGCTGATGCAGATTTTTGGCTCGTACAATAACACTTTACTACTGCGGAAATAATTGATGAAGTTACGCCGCGGTCCACGCCGTACCAGACCCGTAAGAATTTCGAATACCTATGGTACCGTGCCGATGATGGGAGCGTGATCATGTCACACAAGACAAAACCGTCAAAGCTTGTATCATGGAGGCGAAAAACAGGTCTACTACAAGGCCAGCCCCAAGACCAGCTTCAAAACTGTCAAGAATCTGCTTGAATGAGCCAAACTGGCAATCTTCTACTCATTGATAATCCAGTGGTGTTGAGTAACAAATTCCCTAAGTTTTTCACGCTTAAGCATATCCAAGATACGGGTGATCCACCGCGGGCATCGGTGATCCGGTGGTGATGTGTTTACACGTGAGCTCCATACCCTTACACAAGTCCATGATATTACTGAGGAAAGAGTATCCAAGACCTCTAATGCTAGCTGTTCACTGACCCTCTGCCGACGTGACTTTTTAAGCAGAACACGCACAACCATATTACTGCTATACTCCATTGTCAGCACCTCGCTGCGAACAAGGCTGGCGTCACCACTGATGAGCACTCGTACAATCGTCGCCAGATATCAGGAAACGCTCCCTTGACAAAGATGATCTCCCAACACAAGCCGTGTTAGCAATCGAGGTAATCGCTAAGATTATCGAAATGCGCAGCGGAACAGGATGGTCTATGATTATGATCACCCAAATACACCTCCCGACCCGCTTCAATATAGCCTTTATAAGAGAGGCATGCACTGAGAGTTGCCCCTTGTCAAGTTTGTCATGCTGGAATCATAGTATCTCATATGGACCTAAAAAAAGGTGGTGTTGGTGGCCAATGCTAGATATGAATGTAGCTCCGACCGGCCCGACTAGTAATCTCCTGGATCGCCTGACAAAGCGATTTGGAGTCGTGAATGGAGTTGCACATGAGGGGTTGAGTCTCACATGGAAAGCTGTTGATTCGAAAACGGCCGTATGGGTGTCCCCCAGGACTCGGTTTGCTTGGTCCCTAGTATTTACCACGTACATCGCACGATAAGTGACATCGGACCACAAACACGCCGACGACCTCAACTTTACGTTCATTTGACCCCGGTTTCCGGGATCGAGGACTCCTTTCGTCAACTGAATGTGGCATGACGAGATCGATCATGGAAGTCCGCAAAACGCTATGGAAATTGAACGAGTCGAAAAACCAAATGAAAAAAAAACGAGTTATTCGTAGATGCCATCTGAACAAGCCGAAATAACGCCTACTATCAGCTTACGGTTGGCACTGGTTATCAGATTCCAAGGATGTTACAGTAAACTTGGGTGGTTTTTCAACTCCACCATGTCCTTCAGCAAGCCATGTCACCCATCTCCGCCAAAAGGTTAATTTTCTTTCAGATCAGAAAAACTGTCGTATTTCGCAGATTTATCCACAACTGATACATCCTGCCTCCTGCCGTCGGCGTTGGTCACATCTAGACTCGATTTCTGCATGCCCTCTCACATACCTCACCAAGAAGATCTGTCTGGAGGCCTGCAACGCCTACAGAACAACGGTGTTGAGAGTCTGTTGCGGTGTGATAGACGATGTCGAGTGTTAGCCCCATTGATGCTTCAACTACATTGTCCCCGTTTCTCGAGGAGGAAAAACTTTTAAAATACGGTTGTATGTTGTATAAATGTTTGAATAACTCGCCCCAGTCGGATCTCTCCGATGCCTCCAGAGACAGGGCTGCTTGTGTCTGCGATCATCACATGATCGGGCAGATGATCTCGACCCAAATCGCGTAACATATGCTTTGGGTGAGATGGAGAAAACGGTTATGGATTTCGTCTTCTTTGTGGAATAGCTGCCTTTTGTCATCGAATCTGCTCCGTCCCCGTGGACTGTCAAGTCCATTTTGAAGTTTCATTTGTATTATTATTTTCTTCGTACACGCTATGGCATTTCCGTGTATAGCGTTCTGAAGCTCATATTATTATTATTATTTAAACATTATCAGTGGTTGGGGAAGGGAAGATCGTGATGAAATTGATTAAGGGGCAAGCATGTTCCTAGAGCACGGCTGGTGCGAGAGTTCGAACCACACACGGATTTGTAATTATTCCATTGCGATGGTGAAATTACCTTTTTATGTCTCAAAATTACGCCAAGGTGACTACCGATAATTCTATCATGAGGCAAGAAGTAGCGCTCTTGGTATAGTTTGAGAGGGGATTAAAAATTACCTTCCCCGTTACAACAGGCGACAAGTAATCCGTACATTGGAAACGTGTTACTCAGTGGGAAACAAAGCTCCCACGCAAAGCCAGCCTGTCCGAGTGAAAGGTAGTCGATACCTCTAACTGTGTTTTTAGCTTCCTGCTCACCCAAAGCCAATACGTCTCAAAATGGTTTTCGGCAGGGTTGGAACCAGGTTCCCATCACAATAGATGAGGTGCCTGCAAAGATCTGGGATCACCGACATGGGCGGACGCTAACAGGTCAATTTTCGTGTTTTATATTTCTTCACAGTTTTCTTCATTCTCTTATTTTTATATAGTGTGATCATGGCCCTCAGTTGTTGCTGAAGATGTGTCTGCAACGTCTTTCTTTTCTCTTTTTTTTTTTTTTGGTTTCAACTGTTTCATTGTGATTTATTTGATAAAAGGGCCTCAGTAGATTAGCTTCAGCTAACTGAGTTTTCCCTCGGAAGAAAATGAATAGGGACCGTCTTACTACCGTCTGTGTTCGTGATGGGATTCACCATCTATATTGTGAATGTTGAGGATTGATGCAGTCACAACTTGTGGGGCTTTTGCTGTCATCTGGTCACTGGTTTCTGCTGTGCAGGTTAGCTCACAATATTCACTGAACTGAGGCTAATCAACACAACAGTTCACACTGCTTCCGTCTTTATAGCAATACAAGCAGAGATAGTGACCGTTCCGTTGCCCCCCCCCCCCCCCCGCCCCCCCAAAGGTTTTATTCCCGACGAAGGTCGAGTAATTACGTAGCCACGCTGATGTGTTTGTGTGACGCATGCTCGTAAACAGGCATTACTTGATCCAAGCCGATTGGATGAAGCTCTTAGCTTGGTCTGGTGTTTTCCCCCATTCCCAGGTACAATGACCTACTGTTTTGAGGTCTTGTCAACGTTCATTTGAGGTCAAGGAGAGTCCAAGGTCTGATCATCTCGTCAATACACCTAAGTAAGAATGCCCTGTCTGATCGGTTTGATCTGGTGATGTAATGCAAATTCTAAGGGAAGACAAGGATTGTGGTTTTTGTGAAGACCAAAGAAATTGTGAGCTTTGTGGAGTGAAAATGCTTAGCTTGACCAAGTCAGGATCAGTCAAGGAATCACAAAGCCTTTGGCTTTCTGGCCCGACTATCTCCAGTTTGGAGTGGACGAACATCGTAAAATGGTCTGCTGAGCCCAACCCAATTTTTCTCTCACAGTAAAAAAATTATCGAAATTGTGAAAATGGAAAAATGGGAGAGAAAAACATTTACTAGACATGTGCAGGCGGGTAAACCGCCGACGTTCTATCTCCACAGAAACAACCCTTTTGTGGACCCCGTGTAAGGGACACATCAACTTAGGTCCATTTTGACCTCCAGTTAACTGAAATATGCCCTACCCGTTTCAGGTCCACCTGTAGTCCACAATTCCCCAGTTTTTGCTTAATGCGATCAAATAGAAAAATAACATGATTCATTGCTAATTTGACCTGTTGTGACCCTGAATGGACTTCATATTGTTTAGCACTAACAACAGTCCATATCCGCTGAGTTTTCTTTCCAAATCCGACGGGAGTTGGTGTGTGTTGCGGAAAACCACAAATTTCACTTTCTGGTGACCTTGAATCAACATCATGTAATTCGGGGACCCAACTTGTGTCCCACCCCAAGGTTCGGTGTGGATCGGACTAATTTCATATTTTCCGCCTGATTTTTTTTTCTACAAATCTGACCTCCAATAATCCCCGTCATGTTTTTTTTCCCGGAACAAAATTTTGTCCCCCCACCGGGGCCCAAGTTGGGGGGGGGGGAGAAGCGGTGGCGCCAGACTAGGGGTTGGTTTGAACAACTCAACAAGCTGACGTCTTCCTTGAGTCGGATAAATATTTTTTTAGGGTACGGGTTATGGGTATCATGTATGATCGAATTCAAAACCCGATGAATATCAGAGGAATGTGCTGTTCTCCTTCGCATCGTATCCACATGTTCAGAACGTTATTTGTCGGAACGCCTTGTTGATGGCGGGGGGGCTATTGATAACAGATTTGGGATATCTTATTCTTTAAGAAGAATCCAGCCAGGTGCACACGCGGGTTTTCGATAGTTTAACTGGCATTTTAAAGGCATTGACTATAGATAACTATTTTTTAAGGCTCAAAGGATGGTAGTTGTCGAATAGTAGAATTTTATGATTAATCACGCAGACTGGGTCTCTAATGGACTGAGGGTATACTGAGCACACCAGAGGATACTGTTCCTAACGTGTAGAAAGAGTGTGATTATGTCATTACATGTCTCGAATGTTGCCCAAATGAAAAAATATAAAAAATCCCTATGATATGATATGCGGTAGTTTTCCAAGCAAACATCATGCACTTTATTTTCCAACTTCTCCATAAATATATTTGCTGTTAGGCGGCGGGCCATTTTTTGGTTCCTAGCGGTGGCCTGTATTCTGGACATCGACAATGTCTCATTGGAAATGCCCAAGTTTGCCCCATGCATTAAGCAGTTACGCAAGAAAACGCAAAAAGTTAAATGGGGTCCTATAAAGTTTAAAACGGAAGCGAGTCTCACACGATGGTCAGGATCCAAATCAACATGGCTGCCACATGGGGATCGGTTTTTTTTTGCGGAAAATATCAAAATGGCGGTCGAATGACGTCCGGTGGGGCAAAAACAGAAAGTTTGATATCGGACCGATCGCATGTTCCAGAACAAGGAACAAGAACGAGGATAAAGAATCGGAAGGATTGAATGGGTGGGATCACAAGCTACGAAAACGGAAACGGGCGAAAAAAACGCAATTTGCCATGAATAAACTTTACGAGAATAAAACTCACAATTGCCGTCAGGTGAGTGCCAAAATGCGAAGACAAGTTGGCCTTGAAATGATCTCCATGCTTCGTAAATGTGCACACACATGAAAAATGTAGAAGCGGCCGCCGGGTGGGTTCCATGCATGGACTAAGTGTTAAGTAGGGATGCCAATGGCAAAGGAGGCAAAGCATGAGAAATTTGAGAAGGAATAGCCACGTGCGGTTCACCAAAGTAATTACTAGGGTGATTAATTTGTTTTCTAATATAAATAGCCCAGCAACCTACCGGTCGTGTTCCTCTAACCCACATTTTTCGGAAAGGAAAAAAGGGAAAAACTATGTTTTAAAGCCGTATTGAGGCCTATTTGAAACCTACCACTTCTACAGTGATACCAGATTTAGAAAACCTTCATTCGGCCATGTTTTGTGGACGTCTCAAGACCTCTAATGCTAGCTGTTCACTGACCCTCTGCCGACGTGACTTTTTAAGCAGAACACGCACAACCATATTACTGCTATACTCCATTGTCAGCACCTCGCTGCGAACAAGGCTGGCGTCACCACTGATGAGCACTCGTACAATCGTCGCCAGATATCAGGAAACGCTCCCTTGACAAAGATGATCTCCCAACACAAGCCGTGTTAGCAATCGAGGTAATCGCTAAGATTATCGAAATGCGCAGCGGAACAGGATGGTCTATGATTATGATCACCCAAATACACCTCCCGACCCGCTTCAATATAGCCTTTATAAGAGAGGCATGCACTGAGAGTTGCCCCTTGTCAAGTTTGTCATGCTGGAATCATAGTATCTCATATGGACCTAAAAAAAGGTGGTGTTGGTGGCCAATGCTAGATATGAATGTAGCTCCGACCGGCCCGACTAGTAATCTCCTGGATCGCCTGACAAAGCGATTTGGAGTCGTGAATGGAGTTGCACATGAGGGGTTGAGTCTCACATGGAAAGCTGTTGATTCGAAAACGGCCGTATGGGTGTCCCCCAGGACTCGGTTTGCTTGGTCCCTAGTATTTACCACGTACATCGCACGATAAGTGACATCGGACCACAAACACGCCGACGACCTCAACTTTACGTTCATTTGACCCCGGTTTCCGGGATCGAGGACTCCTTTCGTCAACTGAATGTGGCATGACGAGATCGATCATGGAAGTCCGCAAAACGCTATGGAAATTGAACGAGTCGAAAAACCAAATGAAAAAAAAAACGAGTTATTCGTAGATGCCATCTGAACAAGCCGAAATAACGCCTACTATCAGCTTACGGTTGGCACTGGTTATCAGATTCCAAGGATGTTACAGTAAACTTGGGTGGTTTTTCAACTCCACCATGTCCTTCAGCAAGCCATGTCACCCATCTCCGCCAAAGGATTAATTTTAGATCAGAAACTTGGGCGTATTCGCGATTTCACAATGATACCTGCCATCTGCCGTCGCGCGTTGGTCACCTCTACAATCCCCGCCAAAATTGTTGGAAACCACTGCTGGCTACCAGCAGAAGAAATTTGGTCAGTCCCGGTACCACCTCCCCCCCCCCCCTGTTCCAATTGTTGTCTCGTAGTCGAAAACCCTGCAAGTTTGAAGAGAACAACATGAATAGGGGGTGCGGGGAGGTGTTCAAACTAATTTTGGCGGGGATGTATATCCATGCATGCTATATGTTATCGTATATGTGGGAAGACGCGAATAATTACCGCGCAGATTGTGTTGCCGTTTGTTGATACCGGTGTGTGTATATAAACTCTTGAGTCACCTATCAAGTAGCAGCAAGAAATTACAGATTATGTTTTTTTGGAAATAGCGACTTGTGGACACAAGAACCGCAAACACTGCTTAGTGATTACATGCCGTGTTGATTTACTTGTGGACGGAACGGGACATCGTTTATTGCTAGTGGTGGTATTCTGAAACAGACACAATGATTGCAATTTGCCTTCGATGCGTTTCGGAAGGCTTCATGCGCACTGGAAGAGCCACACCATAGACACAATTGACAATAAATGGCATCAATGCCCAAGCGCTTGAACTCATATTCGCGACTGGAGGCGTCGAATGAAGGATTGACTATGTACAATGAAAGTGGGATATGTTTTGTGGACGGCCGTATTGAGACACGGGTAATCTCTCCAGTCACATTTTGATGATTGACATAAGGTTCTACCGTAACATTATAACGCCAGTGACGGTTTCAAGTTGGTTTTGAGATTCATGACAGTAGTATTGGGTTGTGCTGTGGTTTAGATGAACTTTTGGCACACGGTAAGCTTGTGTATAGGCTCGTACATAGCCTATGGTAACCACGGTAAAACCATTCCAAAAGCTAAGAAGTTCTGATATTGAAGTTGACTCAATTGAATTGAAGTTGCATTTAGGTTACCATTGAATGCGATACATATGGACTATGACGGTTAAAGGTAAAGCAGTTCGTGGTTGACATTCCATGTCATTGGTGTTGTTGCACTTCGCCCAGTCCGTGTTTTAGCATGGCTCTTCTGCTCGTGGAGTAAGCCAGTAGTTCCAGGCGGACTAAGTCCCTTATCCAATGATTCGGCACTACTTCGAACGGCGTAAGTATGGGCCCCTTCCTCTGTCGCCATGGTGACCGTTAAGGTGCTTATAGAAGTGGGCTGTATAGGCACTTATACGGTTGTCGACACTATCATGGCGTGTACATAACATACCGACAATCAAACAACGTGACATGCAGATTGAAGTTTGGTAGCACGTTTCCGGAGCACCAACGGTCCCCGATGTCCCCCTGCCCATACATAGCACACGTTTGTATAGGGGATATACAATCCCCGCCAAAATTGTTGGAACACTGCAGGGCTTCCAGCAGAAGGAATTTCTGTCATCACGGTACCACCTCCCCCCCCCCCCCTGTTCACTGTTGGTCCGTAGTCGAAAACCCTGCAAGTTTGAAGAGAACAACATTGAATAGGGGGTGAGGGGGAGGTGTGTCCAAACTAATTTTGGCGGGGAGTATATCCCAGCATGCTATGTATGCGTATATCTGGGAAGACGCCGACTTAAGTACGCGCAGGCTTGGTTGCAGTTTGTTGAACCGGTTGGGTGTATAATAACTCTTGAGTCACCTATACAGTTAAGAGCCAAGAAATAACAGATTATTGTTTTTTGGACAATGCGACTTGTGGACCACAAGACCGCAGGACACTGCGTAGTGATTCCATGCCGGGTTAGTATTTGGGACGGGAAAGGGACATGTTTATGCTAGTGGTTTTTGTTTTTCTTGAAACATGACACATGCTGCAATTTGCCTTTCGATGCGTTTCGGAAGCGCTTCATGCGCATCTGAGAGCACACCATAGACACAATGACAATATAATTGGCATTCAATGCCCAAGCGCTTGCAACTCATATTGCGACTGGAGGGAGTCGACGAAGTATGGACATGTACAATAAAGTGGTGATATGTTTTGTGGCGGCGGCGCTATTGAGAAAACGGTAATCTCTCCAAGTCCAATCTGATGTTGACCATAATGGTTTACCGTAACATTATACGCCCCAGTGCGGGGTCACGTTGGTTGAAGATTCATGCCACGTATTCATTAGGGTTTGTTCTGTTGGTTAGATGAACTTGGGCACACGGGAAGGCTGTAGGTCGTCCATAGCCTATAGTAACCACGGTAAACCATTCAAAAGCTAAGAAGTTTGATATAAGTTAATCAAGTAACTGAAGTGGCATGGGTTTACCATTGAAGCGATACATATGGAGCGATGACGGTAAAGGTAAAAGCATTTCGTGGTGACATTTCCATGTCATTGGTGTTGAACTTCGAAAAGTCCGTTTTTGCCATGGATCTTCTGCTCGTGGCGTAAGCCAGTAGTTCCCGGCGCGACGTAGGCCCTTTCCAAGATTCGGACACTTTCGAAGGCCCCCTGCGTAAGAAGGGCCCTTCCTTGTCGCCATGTGAGGAGAGGGCTTATAGAAAGTTGGCTGATAGAGTCACTAATAGGTGTCGACACTATCATGCGGTAATAACATAACCGCCCAACAGTGACAGCAGATGAGTTGTAGCACGGTGGCCGTTAACACAAAGTCCCGATGCCCCTGCCACATAGCACGCTTTTTTGTAAGGGGAGATACAATCCGCCGCCAAAATGGGAACACGGCTGGGTACCAGCAGAAGAATTTCTGTCAGTCACGGTACCACCACCCCCCCTGTTCAATGGTGGTCTCGCGGTCGAAAACCCCAAGTTGAAGAGAACAACATTGAACGGGGTGCGGGGGGGGTTTGGTTTTTTTTTTTTTTTTTTTGGTTTGTGGTTCTTTTTTTGTTTTGGTGGGGTTGCCCCCTTGTGCGGGTTTTTGGGGGGTGGGGGTGGGGGGGGGCACCACATCGCCTTAAGGGGGGGGGGGGTTTTCAGGTGTTCCAACTAATTTGGCGGGGATGTATAACCATGCAGCTATGTATGCGTATATGGTGGGAAGGACGCCGGAATAATAACGCGCAGCTTGTTGTTTCTTTGCAGTTGGTGATACCGGTTTGTTGTATAATACTCTGAGTTCACCTATTCAATTAGAGCCAAAAAATTACAGATGATGTTTTTTTTTTGGACATGCGATTGGGGAGGCCACAGAAACGCAACACTGCGTAGGTATTCCATGCAGTGTTTATTTACTTTTGGATGGAACGGGACATCGTTTAATGCTATGGTGTTTTTTATTTTGAAACATGAAAAGCGGCAATTTGCCTTTCGCTTTGCGTTTCGAGCGCTCATGCGCCTCGGAAGAAGCACACACCATAGACACAATGGACAATAAATGGCATCATGCCCAAGCGCTTTGCAAAATCATATCGCGGACTGGAGGGGCGTCCGAAAAGTATTGACTATGTACAAGGAAAGTGGTATCTGTTTTGTGGCGGACGCTATTGAGAACGGTAATCGCTCCCGTCACATATGATGCTTGACAAATGGTTTACCGCAAATTATAAACGCCAGTGACGGTTCAGTTTGGTTGAGATTCATGACACAGGATTCATTAGGGTTGTGCTGTAGGTTAGATGAACTTTTGCACACTGAATGCTGTAGGCTCGTTCCCTAGCTATGGTAACCCGGTAAACCTTTCAAAAGCTAAGAAGTTCGATATAAGTTTCTCAATTAACGTGAAGTTGCATTTAGGTTTTTTACCATGAATGCATACATATGGAGCTAGGAACGGTAAGGGAAAGCATTCGTGGTTGGACATTTCCATGTCATTGGTGTTGAACTTCGCCAAGTCCGTTTAGCAGGTTTCTGCTCGTTGGCGTAAGCCAAGTAGTTCCAGGCGCGCCTTGGGTCCCTTTCCAATGATTTAGGACACTTCGAACGGCCGTAAGAATGGGCCTCTTCCGCTGTCGCCATGTTGACGTAAGCTGCTTATAGAAAGTTGACAGATATATGTCACTTATATATTGGTTGTCGACACTTTCATGGCGTTGTGTTGTATAACATACCGACCTCAACACGTGACATGCAGCAGATTGCAAGTTTGTAGCAGTTTCCGTCAAACAACGTTCCCCGATGGCCCCTCTGCCTACATAGCACGCATTTGTATAGGGGATATACAATCCCCGCCAAAATGGGTGGAAACAGCATGGATACAGCAGAAGAAAATTTTCTGTTCAGTCACGGTACTACCACCTCCCCCCCCCCCCCCCTGTCAAGTGGGTCTCGTAGTCGAAAAAACCTGCAAGTTGGAAGAGAACAACATGGAATAGGGGGTGCGGGGGAGGGTTGCCAACTAATTTGGCGGGGATTGTATAATCCATGCATGCTATGTATGCGTATATGTGGGAAGACGCCGACTTAATTAACGCGCCGCTTGTGTTGGCAGTTTGGTTGATACCGGGTGTGTGTATAATAACTCTGAGTCACCATATCAATCGCAGCACGAAAATGCAGATATTGTTTTATTTGGACATAGCGACTGGGACACAAGAACGCAACACTGGCGTAGTTGATCCATGCCGGTTATTTACTTGGACGGAAACGGGACCTCGTTTAATTGCTAGTGTGATTCTGAAAACAGACACAATGCTGCAATTTGCCTTTCGATGCGGTTTCGGGAAGCGCTCAGGCCCTCTGAAGAGCACACCCATAGAAACAAGGACAAGATAATGGCATCAATGCCCAAGCGCTTGTGCAACTATATTCGCGACTGGAGGGCGTCGAATGAAGTACTGGCTACGTACAATGAAAGTGGTATCTGTTGTGTGGCGGCGCTATTGAGACGTAATCTCTCCAGTCACATTCTGATGATTGACATAATGGTTACCGCAACATATAACGCCAGTGACGGTTAACGTTTGGTTGAGATTCAGGCACAATTCAGTAGGGTTCGTGCTGTAGGTTAGATGAACTATTGGCACACGGAATGCTGTAGGCTCGTTCCATAGCTTATGGGTAACCACGGTAAACCATTTCAAAAGCTAAGAAGTTTCTGATATAAGTGATCAATTAACTGAAGTTGCATGTAGGTTACAGTTGAATGCGATACATATGGAGCTAGGACGGTAAGGTAAAAGCATTTCTGGTTGAACATCCATGTCTTGGTGTTGAACTTCGCCAAGTTCCGTTAGCCATGGCCTTCTGCTAGTGGCGTACGCCAGTAGTACAGACGCGACTTGAGTCCCTTTCCAATGATTTCGGCCACTTAGAACGCGTCCGTAAGTATGGGCCCCTTCCTCTGTCGCCATGTTTACGTAAAGTGCTTATAGAAAGTTGGCTGAAGTATGGCACTTATATAGGTTGTCGACACTATCATGGCGTTTGTAATAAACATACCGACCTCAAACAAACGTGACATGCCAGATGAAGTTGTAGGCACGTTTCCGTCACACAACGTCCCCGATGTCCCCTGCCTACATAGCCCCTTTTGTATAGGGGATATACAATCCCCGCCAAAATGGTTGGAACACTGCATGGCACCAGCAGAAGAATTTCGTCAGTCACGGGACCACCTCCCCCCCCCCCCCCCCTGTTCAAGTTGGTCTCGTTTCGTAGTCGAAAACCCTGCAAGTTTGAAGAGAAACACATTGAATAGGGGGGGCGGGGGAGAGGTGTTCCAACTAATTTGGAGGGGATTTGTATAGCCCAGATTGCTAGTATGCGTATATGTGGAGACGCCGACTTAATACCGCGCAGCTTGTGTGTTTGCAGTTTGGTTGATACCGGTTGTGTGTATAATAACTCTTGAGTCACCTATACAGTTAAGAGCCAAGAAATAACAGATATTGTTTTTTGGACATAGCGACTGTGGACCACAAGAACGCCACACGAGTAGTGATTCCATGCCGTGTTTATTTACTGTGGGATCGGAACGGGACATCGTTTAATTGCTAGTGTGTATTCTTGAAACATGACACAATGCTGCCATTTGCCTTTCGATGCGTTTCGGGAAGCGCTTCATGACGCACCTCTGAAGAGCAACCCCATAGACACAATTGACAAATTAAGGCATCAATGAAAAGCGCTTGCAACTCATGATTCGGCGACTGGAGAGGGCGTCGAAATGAAGTATTGACTTAGTACAATGAACGTCGTATCTGTTGGTGGGAGCTTTGAGAACGGTAATCTACTCCAGTCACACATTCTGATGATTGACCTAATGGTTGACCGTAACATTATAAAGCCGTGACGGTTCACGTTGGTTGAGATTCATTGCACAGTATTCATTCGGGTTGTGTAGTAGGTTAGATGACCTTTTGGCACACGGAATGCGGTAGGCTCGTTCCATAGCCTATGGTAACTCACGGTAAAACCATTTCAAAAGTAAGAAGTTCGGATATAGTTTATCCAATTAACTCTGAAGTTGCATTTAGGTTTTACCATTGAATGCGATAAATTATGGAGCTATGACGGTAAGGTAAAGCATTCGTGGTGACATTTCAATGTAATTGGTGTTGAACTTCGCCAAGTCCGTTTAGCCCTGCTCTTGCCTCGTTGGTAAGCCAGTAGTTCCAGGCGCGACTTAAGTCCATTTCCAATGATGTCGGAAACTTCGACGGCGTGTAAAAGTATGGGCCCCTTCCTCTGTCCAATGTTGACGTAATGTGCTTATAGAAAGTTGGATGATATATGAGCACTTATATAGGTTGTCGACACTATAACCCCCCCCCCCCCCCCCCCCCCCCCGCCCCCCCCCCCCCCCCCCCACCCCCCCCCCCCCCCCCCCCCCCCCCCCCCCCCCACCTCCCCCCCCCCCCCCCCCTGGCGGGTAATCACATACCGACCATCACACGTGACATGCAGATGAAGTTTGTCGCCGTTTCCGTCACACAACGTCCCCGATGTCCCAATGCCTAAATAGAACGCTTTGTATAGGGGATATACAATCCCGCCCAAAATTGTTGGAACACTGCAGCTACCAGCAGAAGAAGTTCTGTCAGTTCACGGTACACCTCCCCCCCCCCCTGTTCAAGGTTGGTCTCGTAGTCGACAAACCCTGCAAGTTTGAAAGAGAACAACATGAATAGGGGGTGCGGGGGAGGTTGTTGCCCAACTAATTTTGGCGGGGATGTAGATAGACTCGATTTCTGCAATGCCCTTTCACATACCTCACCAAGAAAGATCTCGGGATGCCTGCAACGCCTACAGAACAACGCGTGAGAGTCCATGTTTGCTGGGTTGATAGACGAGTGAGTGGCCCCCTTGATGACTTCAACTATCATGGTTACCCGTCTCTAGAGAGAAAGAAAACTTTTAAAATACGGACTGTAGTGTATAAATGTTGAATGCCCGCCCAGTCTATCTCTCCGGACTTCCTCCAGAGACATGTGCCTGCTCGGTTTCTGCGATCATCACATGATCGCGGAGATTGATCTCTACCCAAATCGCGTAAATCTGCTTTGGGTGAAAACGGTGTAATGTACTTTCCAGTCTCTTTGTGGAATGAGTGCCTGTTTGTCATCGAATGATCTGCTCCGTCCCCGTGACTCAAGTCAATTGAAGTTATTTTATTATTAATTATTTGATATTCGGGCAATTTAGTTAGGTTTTTTTTATTATTATTATTATTTAAACATTATCAAGTGGTTGTGGAAGTGAAAGATGTATGAATTGCATAAAGAGCAAGCATGTCCTAGAGACGGATGGTGCGAGAGTTCGACCACACGGATGTAATATTCCATTGCCGATGAAATTACTTTTAGTCTTCAAAATTTACGCCAAGGTGACTACCATAATTATATCATGAGCCAGAGTAGCGCTTCTTGGTAGAGTTTGAGAGGTATATAAAAATTACCTTCCCTCAGTTACAACAGTGACAAAGGAAGCACGTACATTGGAAACGTGTTACTCAGTGGAAAAAGACTCCCACGCAAGCCAGCCTGTCCTAGTGAAAGGTCGCGAACTCTAACTGTGTTTTTAGCTTCATGCTCACCCAAAGCCCAAATACGTCAAATGGTTTTCGAAGGGTTGAACCACTGTTCCCATCACAATAGCTGAGGTGCCTGCAAAGATCTGGGATCACCGACATGGAGGGACGCTAAAGGTCAATTTCGTTTATAATTTCTTCACAGTTTTCTTCCATTCTCTTATTTTTCTAGTGTGCATTCATGGCTCAAGTGTTTGCTGAAGATGTTCTGCATAAGTCTTTCTTTCTCTTTTTGTTTTTTTGGTTCAAACTGTTTAATTGTTATTTATTGTAAAGGGCCTTCAGTTAAGAGTAGCTTCCAGCTTAACTGAGTTTTCCCTCGGAAGAAAAATGAATAGGACCGTATTATACAGTCTGTGTTCGTGCCATGGGATTCACACTCTATATTGGGAATTGATTGAGGCATTTGTAGCAGTCACAATTGTGGGGATTTGCTGATCAATTGGTCATCGGTTTATGCTGTGCCAGGTGGCATCACAAATTTCACTGACTGAGGCCTCAAATCAACACAACAGTTCACAACTGCTTCCGTCTTTTATAGCAATACAAGCATATATAGTGACCGCCTGGCCAGCAAGGTTTTATTCCCGACGAAGGTCGAGTAATCTACGTAGCCACGATGTATTGTGTGTGTTGTGTGACGCATGGCTCGTAAACATGATTACTTGATCCCATCCGATTGGATGAAGCTCTTACTGGTCTGTGTGCCCATTCCCAGTACATGATCCTACTGTTTGGGGTCTTGTCAAACGTCATTTGAGGTCAAGAGAGGTCAAAGTCTGTAATCTCGTCAAACACGACTAAGTCAAGGATGCTGGTCTATAGAGTGATCTGTGATGGTATGCATAATTCTTAGGAGAAGACAAGGAGCTTGTGGTTTTTGGGAAGACCAGAAGAAAATTGTGAGCTTGGGAGTTGTTGAAAATGCTTGCTTGACCAACGTCAGGATCAGTCAAGGAATCACAAAGGCCTTTGGCTTCGGCTCCCGACTATCTCCAGTTTGGAGTGAGGGCCAAACATCGAAAATTTCACCACAGCACAAAAAACCACCATTTTCTCTCAACCGTAAGAAATTATCGAAATGTGAAACTGGAGAGAAGAGAAAACATTTTACTAGACATGTGCAGGCGGGTCACCCGCCGGAGCGTGTAGATCTCCACAGAAAACACCCTTTGTGGACATGTTTAGAGGGAGCACATCAACTATGTCCTTTGACATCCAGTTAAACCTGAAAATGCACGACACCGTTTTCAGGTCCAACTGTAGTCCACATCCCCAAAGTTTGCTTAAAGGCGAGGATAAAATTGGAAAAATAGATGAGTTCATGCGAATTTGACCTGTTGTGAACCCTGAAATGAGCTTTCATCTTGTTCGACTAAAACACAGTCCAATCGCTGAGTTTCTGTCCAAATCCCGACGGAAGTTGAAAATTGCGGAAAAACACCAATTCACTTCTGGTACCTTGAAATCAACTCATGTAATCGGGACCAACTTTGTCCCTACCCCAAAGTTGTGTGAATCGGACCTAATTCGCTATTTCGCTGATTTTTTTTTATACAAATTTGACCTCCAATGAATCCCCGTCATGTTTTCGGAACTCGAAAATTTGTCCCCACACAACCAAGTGGGGGAGGGGGAGAATCGGTGCGCCACCACGACTAGGGGTCTTGGTTGAACAACTCACGGCGACGTCTTCCGTGAGTCGATTAAAATTTTTTAGGGTAGGGTTATGGGTGATATCATTGTATGGGATCGAAGTCAACAACCAGAGGGGAATATCAGAGGAAATAGTTGCTGTTTCTTCCTTAGCATCGTATCCACAGGTTCAGAACGGTTATTTGCGAGTATGACTGGTTGATGGAGCTATTGATAAATAACAGATTTGGGATAGCTATCTTTAAGAGGAATCCCAGACAGGGTGCACACTCGGGTGTCGATAGTTAACGGGCATTTAGGCATTGATATAGCTAACATTTTTTCAAGGCTCAAAGGATGGTAGCTTGTCGAAGAGGAGACAATTTTATGATTATCACGCAAGGGACGGCTCGGAATTGGACTGAGGTTTATATGAGCCACACAAGAGGATAACTGTATGCAGAAGTAGAAAGAGTGGGATTATGTCATGACAGTCTCGAATGTGCCCATGAAGAAAATAGGTACACCATATGATATTGAATTGCGGTAGTTTCCAGCAAAAATCTGCACTTTAGATTTCCAACTAGCAATAAATATCATTTGGCGTAGGCGGCGGACATTTTGTTCCTAAGCGGTGCCTGTATTCTGGACATCGACAAGGTCTCATTGGAAATGCCCAAGTTTGCCCCATGCCAATTAACATGTTACGCAAGAAAAAGCAAAAACGTTAAATGGGCCTATAAGTTAAAACGGAAGCGATCACAGCGATGGTCAGATCCAAAATCAACAATGGCTGCAAGGGAGTCGGTTTGGCGGGGAAAAATATTCAAATGGCCGGCGATGAAGTCCGGGGGGCAAAAACAGAATTGATCGGGGGAAAAAGGGGGATCGTCATGTTACAGAAACAAGGAAAAACAAGAACGAGGATAAAGCATCGGAAAGAAGTTGAAAAAGGGGGGATCCAAGCTACGAAAACGGCCCGAAAAACGCATATTTCATGAATAAACTTACGAGAATAAAACTCACATTGCGTCAGGTTGCAGGTGCCACAATGCGAGGCGAAGTTGGTCTGAACTGATCTCCAGCTTCTAAATGTGCAACACATGAAAAATGTAAGAAGCGCCCGGCCGGGGGGTCCCATGCATGGAACTATAGTGTAAGTAGGAGGCAATGGCAGGCAAGGCATGAGAATATTGGAGAAGAGGAATCCACGGGCGAGTTCACCAAAGTAATTATAGTGATTAATTTGTTCTCTATAATAGCCCAGCAAACATACCGGGCGTTGTTACTCTAACCCAAATTTTTTACGAGACTTTAAGCTCGTATGCGGCAGTATTTGAAACATACACTTTACAGTGATACAAGATTTAGGAATCCTTAATTAGACATGTTTTGTGGAAGTACTCACTAGTAATTGGCTCATTTTGCAGGAGAATAATTCCTCCCTTCATTAGTTTCGTGAAAATGTTCGATTAACAGAAACTACCGTAGTGTTACTCTACCCGAAATGTATGTATGCAGCTGTGTAGCGCCATGAATATCACGCAAAAAGTGGGCAATCGCCCATTCAGCACAAAGGCGATTGCACTTTCAATGCAAGAGTTCAGCGGAGGCCTGGCATTGAGGCCTAGCGAAGTACCAAAACATGACGTCGTTATCTGACCAGTTCTTCGCATACCAAGCGTCAGTTCAGTATGTGTTATTTAGTTGATGTTGACCACCGGGGCAAGTCCCTTGGCGCGAGCGAACGTCAGTCTCCAAATTCAATGATCACCAAACGCGCGAATAAGCGGCAAAAAAAGTGAGTCCCCAGGAATTCAAAATGCCTGCTATTGGAGCAGTCTGACGACATAAACTTCTCCCAGGATTTAATCATGAAGAACGGCGGTGCCAAGTTTAAGAAACGGGGACTATGCGTTGAAGATGAAGAGTAGAGCGATTAGACTAGAGGTAAAGTGTGTTTCAAGGACGAGGCCGCCGGCGGAGGAGGAGACGGCGGCACAGCCAAGCCATTAATACCCCGGAAAAAACTAGAGGGACAGGAATAAAGTATATATAACATGGTGGGTGATGAAACAGCAAACTGCATGTCAAACCATATCACGTTGTATATAGGTACGCCCGTACACTGGTTTCCACTACTGTCTCGGCAAAAAAAAACATGACGGAAACCCTACAATATGACTATACAAAACTGAGTCCGTGAAATGACTCTACTTTCTTGAGTCACAACTTGTGGCCTAATTTTATTATCTCAACGGTCCCGAAGGGCCAGGAGAGATATAAGTAAACTTGCCATTTCACCTAGATTTACTGTGCGGTTGCCATAGCAAACGGTTTGCTATGGTAACCATAGTGGTGGTTACGTACTATCCACGGAGGGGTACCTTATGGTGAGGTGCCTAGGGTGGTCGGGTGGTCCAGCAATGAGGTGCACTGCAAAAGGTGTTAGTGAGGTTCATGTTTAGGTGTGGTACCGAGAGATTTTGGATTAGGGAATTGGAATTTAATGATAATTACCCCCCCACCCTAACCCGTTCCTAATTCCTAACATTTAATCTCATACATCCAGTTAAACATGGCTGTACATTATACATCATGCCAATTTAGTCTAGCCTTGGCCTAATGTTAAAGCTACCAGTGTGAATTTACCTCTTCAAGCAACAGTCATAATAGCCAAGGCCTAGGCTTAGGCTATTACGAGTATACTATATAGCCTAGGCCTAGCCTAAGTTACTTGAACTCCACATTGAGTGTTTTCCCCTAGTCAAATACTGTAATTGGCCACACATAGCACTGGTAACCTACACTTCACACCCTGTTTCTGAGCCCAGAGCACGTTATTACCAGGTATACTCCACTCTCCGTTTTGAATCTAACAACCAATTTTCCAGACGCAGTCTGAGGCTGACCACTGATGTTTCGTACTGATGACTGCCTGAAGTTGCGTGAAGTTAGCGAAACTTTGAGACATGCAGTCACAGGAGATTCTCACATCATATAGACATGGATGTTTTGGGTATAAATACATCAACTGCTTGCCCAGATTCATGTCATTTTACATTGCACAGCCGAAGGTGTTTTTCCGAATAAGGGCAGAATGGATCCAGCTAAGAGGGTAACCCCCAATTTGGCCAAAAAGCGAAAACATTATGGGTCTATTTTTTTGGAGGGGAACACTGCGGATGTACATCAGGTGTCAAGGTGGTGTGCTGCTTTATTCAGTGTTATCCCTCGAGAGAAAATCAAAAATGACAGCACACCCCGGAGGTCAAATGAAAAACTCAAGAACGGAAGTGGTGGAAGAAGGGAAAAAGCAAGAAGATATAGTGGAACTTGCCCTCAAAATCCAGTAAAGTTGGGAATAAATTGAATAATTCAGAATCTATGTACGGGGAAGCCTGCTTTTTATGACGCCTCTCATAGTTAGAGGTCACCTTACTCCTCCCACTCCACCCCGGGATGTAGAATGCCTACTATTTGAAAGACTTAAAGGACACTTACAGGCTTGCATGGATACAGCAGAGCGTTATATTGTGGTGAATGGAAAACGGTATCTGTAGGTCCAAACCCCACTTCAATAGGATATTCTTATGTGGATTATTGGCCCTTCAAAGTTTGGGCCATTGAGCAGAGAAATTGGGAGAATCCCAATTGCGCAATGACGCATGACGTCACACATGGACAACACAGGAAATTATGTTATGTATTTGATTGTTTCATCGTGTTGAATAAGTCAACATTTCTGCAGAAGTTTGATGTATCCTTTCTCTCACCAAAGTAACATCAGCACCTACCAACCCATTCACAGCCACCCTCCTCCAATAGAATAAATGCTTTTCGAAGTGAAATTAATGTTTGAATTTCAATGGAAAACAAAGAATGCTTGCAGGGTTGTGCAAGTATGACATCAATTTATTATTGCATGATGGGATGCATTTCGATCTTGCGCAATACACATGCTTCACAATACACAAACTTCAAATGACTATAACTCCGAGGCAGAGAGTCCTCTGAACTTCCGGTTTGGACTGACGCATTCAGGTTTTATCCAGCTGTAAATTAGCCCCGTGTATAAAATCATACCTGCAGTTGTCCGTTAAAAGAGACCCGAGGTTCTTTTTCTCAGTATGTAAGATCGACACAAGGGAATGTTGGCCCGTTAAAGAACGATAGCGAAGAGATTATTACTACAGAGAATGGTATTCATTAATTCTTCTGCCAGGTTCTCCCCATTTAGCAGGAGCTACTTATTTTCAATGAGGGAGGTGACAGATTATTGAATATTGTAAAAATTCTCATGCCCAGTAAGAAACCACCAAACAATATCAACAACAGTTGCAACGCAACTTGACAGATTAATGAACTAGTCGGAGAAAAGAGCTCATAAAATTATTCGTAAAACAATGTCCAGTCATTCATTTTGGTTATGGTCTATATGGGAATCTATTTTAGCGATACTCAAGGAAAGGAAATGAATTGAAATCAACAGATGAGGAGAAGAATCTCGGAGTGTGTGAATTGTTTTCCTGGAATGTCAGAATGACAGTAGTTGATGTCAGCACGAAGAAAAAGAAAACACAAACCAAAAAAAGTGTATAATGATGAAGGGATTGTTAGTTGACATGAGGCACGTTGGGAGTATGAAGCCGGTTCGGTGTGAGTTAAGCTAATGCTCTCTATATTTTGTCAGGTGTGGGTGGATACACTGACACTCCATATATGTGCATCCTGCATATTGACCACTCACACTACTCCCGTGTATGGTTTAAGAAGCTCTTCTACAACATGCAGAGTATAAATGCATAGGTGGTACAAAATTGGAGATCTCCATACAGTTGTAGCATGAAGTCTCAATATTCAGTGAAGTTGTTCCAGCCTGATAGACAATAGACACAGTAATATAAGGAACGTGAGGCACACTTTGGGGGGGGGGGGGTTGAAATCACCATGCTATCATACTCGTCAGTACCTCTATCCTCGCTATACTAATTTAGCCATATCAATATTGACGATAACCAAGGGAAATTCCAAGAAGATTCGGATGAGGAGAACGGGATTAAAATGGAGGGAAAAATGTCTACACAGTATCTGGGAAAACATTAAACAATTGTCAGAGAAGACGATTACAAGCCAAACACTGCGCACACTCAGAAAAACTCAGGGAGGAAGGGATAGTCAACAGGGTCACAAGACCATTGGTCCATGCAGAAGGCGAGCGCCATTCTCCCAAGAGCTCATTGCTGACGAAGCGAGCAGGAGACGTGATGGGCATCCAAGTAAATCCGATAGAACCTGTCTTCTAGACCTACCAGACCACATGCTGCTCTAACGGATAGCCAGTGAAAATTAATTTGGTGCACTATTTTGAATGTGTTTTACATAAGAAAAGTGCAGATGGCGGAGTAGCTCACCCATCAGTTCGTAGTCGTCGAATGTGAAGCTACTTTCAATTGTCTTGAATGATATCCGTCTAGTTCCTCGACTATTTGAGGGGTTGTTATGATTTGAGCTATTTGTTGTTATATGTCAGGGCATGACTACTTTTGAACCATTGTATGGGAATTTATGAAAGGGGTGCATGGCCCAAGCGGACCCCAAATCCTACAAAACGGGGTTGTTTTCAGCCTCAATGCAGCTATTTCAATCGGGCCGAAACCTTTATCAATCTGGAACTATGATGTTAGGATAATATTGGAATGTGATAGTCAAAATCTATTTGGCATGGAGACTAACTGTTATACATCAAGGTGATCCTGTAATTAGTACTTGACACAAGAAGAAAGAAAATTCCAGGATTACCGGAAATGCAGATTGTCAATCATGTTCTTCTTTCATCGCCTCTCACAACAGGCAGCGACTGGAATGAAAAAAAACTCATATTAATCTACGTTCCACTCATTCAAGGTGACTTTGTGATAGAAAACAACATCGATTTCCACAACATTATACCTCCACACTGAACAGAATTCTTCTTCATTTCTGCCCTTGGTTTGGTGTTCCGGAGAAGACGAGCACTCGACTATTATATCTCTACTCGATAATAAAGCTCTCCTATTATAAGCATACTACTATACCATATTACATGTATTACCGTTATCTGTTATCGTGCTAAACAGAGTGGTGCATTTTAGAAGATTTGGAAAAACACGAAACATCGGACATGAGGATGGATTAGATATAAAGGAAAATAATTCGGTTATAGAAATCTCGACACTGCATAGATGTGACTGAAAATAGTATAAAGATACATTATAGTGGTGGGAAGGGAGGAGAGTCGCCAGTCGCCAGCGGTCCGTTCCAACGAGGAGTACAAGCGGGCGCGGACCGGTAAGTAGGATCCTCTCGTCACGGCGCGTCGCTAAATAGGTGGGTACACGATGGAGCCGTCGTCGAACCCGGCGGTTTATAATTGTAGAGGCGTCAAAACGGCGGTAGTTGTAAGAAAGCGTCGAACTCAGCTGTACTGTCGAACTCAGCGTCGAAATGTATAGGGCGGTCGAACTCGGCTTGTACTTGAAAATAACGGTAGTCAGCAGTCCCAGACTCATGGCTGGACTGGATGTGATTGTGGTAAACCGGGAGTCGACCCGTAACGGAAGTCGAAGATGAGCATAGTACATAAAACTATGCAATGTAACAAGCATTAGTTAAAATCGAAGAGAGCGTGGTAAGGCGGACCGTTTCTTATATATAACAGTTCGGCGCATCGGTCTGGCACGCCGACCGGGCCATATAATTAAAAAGATGTGTGTTGTTTGATCCAGCAGACACCGATCGGCGTATCGATCAGGGCCGGGTTCAATAGAGAAAAAAAAAAAAATAATCCTCGGACTTGGGTACGGATGCCGAAGGAAAAACTTCAGTTGATGCGGCGCAGAGTAGTAGAGTAGTTAAAAACGGTTAGCCTTTTTCGTAAACACTCCCCACTAAGGAAAAGGTTTACTTTGTCAGAAAAAGCTTTTGGAAAAATTAACAGCTTTTTAAGCCTCTTAAAAAACATTAGATAATGAGGCCTACAACTCATACCCTTGATAATGCATCTGGGTAATGTTATCCTTGCCTGGAATGTGAGTAATATGAAATTATATGCCTGTAAGAATAAACTCCTATAGTAACTCTGATTCTTGTTTCTCATCTTTTCAACTAGTCAATGGATTATGATCCGTTAACAACTCAATGGAAATGTGGAGGGTTGGTAGTCCTAAGGTATACATCAAAATGTGCAATCCAACAATTAAAAGAGCTAACGGTCCCTTTTTGACGGTAGCCTAGTTTCTCTGGACGAAGTAAACTTCTGAGAAAAAGAATCATTACTGGTGTTCTAACCGATACTATAAAGATTGTATGAGAATGGCTCCCACACCGCCTGCACTGCATTAAGTGCCAACTTAAATTGCTCTGAAAAGTTTGGAGCTTTCAAAAACTGGCTAATCAAAATATAGCTTTGATCTTGTCAAATTGCAATGTGGCACTCTCTGTCCATGAAAACACTTGTATTTTTACACAGGAGATTTGTAAGTGGGAGACACCACGTCGAAAAGTTTCGACAGATCAGACAGATCCTCCTGTCGTAACTACAATGCCAGAAAACAGCATATTAAGCATTCTTTTGTTTGTTGGAGCAGAGTATTTCTCAATCGCTTTCAACCTTGCCTTTATGGGTTTTGGTGAACGGTCCCTTGACAACACCACGTGACCAGAAAACGAACGTGAACATGGGCGATCTCACTTGAGCCAAATTGACTGTCAAGTTAGCTTCTGTTAACTTCTCAAAGAGTATCTGGATACTATTTACATGTTCTCCCACGAACTACTGAAAAAAAAAAAACAAATATATCATCAAGGACACTCGCAATTCTCTAGATCGGAAGGAATACTGTTACATAAACGCTTGAAACGTTGCGGGCAGTTTTTTCCAAAGGCATAACTTTATATTGGTGCAAAAGGCCATATGGAGAGTGACAATGCAGAAGCATACCCTTTCGCCCGCTCAGTGAGTGGATAGCCCCAGTATCCCTGGAGTAGTCGAATTCGCACACTTCGCATTGCCAATTATGTCTATGCAATCGTCCATCGTGGGATTAGGATAAGAATTTGACGGGAGACCGCATTAACCTTGCGGTAATACGTACAAAAATCTGTAAAATACATCGTTTGAAACTAAACTACATGGGGATGACCACTCACTGTCACTTGGCTCGAACATATCATGATCCAAAATATACTACTTCCTTGCGCAAACATTTGCAACTTCGAGGGTTCATTCCGATAGGGGTGTTGCTTGATGGGTGCAGCATCACTCACTTCAACATCATGGAAGGTAATCCGTTCTGTCGGGCTTCGGCTCTCAGAGAATAAATGTTGGATACTAAGCACCAAGAAGTTACTTGCTCTCTCCTGACCCAACGCAAAGACCCCCCAATTTTATCGTCAAGATTAGAAAGTACATCCGAATTGTTTACTTTAATGCACATTTCGGGTCATTGTAACTCTGATCCCTGTAACCTCAGTCTGTCTATTGAACACAGTGGACGTAGCGTTGCACTGATGGGTGAATACACTCTCTCCTCGTGAACTCTTTCAGCATATTGATTATAACAATCGTTTGGTTTTGCGTATCGGTGGTGTGTGTGAGGATAACGTAATCAGTGTCACTCACTTTTTGGTGAATGATATAAGGAACAAAATAGTTTGCGGAAGGGTTTCTCAGGGAAATGGTAAGAAAAACACAAAACCTTATCGCCATGGGAAAATCCTCTCCACAGCTTTCTGGTTCAACCTAGTCTTCATCCGACTTTTAGAATTTTGAGGTTCTCCTTCGCAATTTCGCATGCCTTGTGAAGCCGAAATTTAAATTCAGAAAACGTAATCCAAAAACGTTAATAGCATCTGAATCTGATAACCACTGTTCCTTCAACACTTTGAGGGGACCTCGAGGGTGTGTGACCGAAGACAAGTTCAAATGGGCTAAACCCTAACGATGATGTAGAGAATCACGTTGCTGCAACATCAAGAAATGAAATCCCTTCACCAATCTCTATCATTTCATAGCAGAATGCCTTATCATGTTTCGTTTTAACAGTTGGGGACCTTTCTAAAAGCCTTGGACTTCTGGATGGTAAGGGGCTAGACGTGAAGATGGTACAATATTAGCTCAGACATGACTTGTTAGGAAAACTGAGGACATAAAGTTAGTTCCTGTCCGATTTGAACCGACTTCGGCAACCAACGAGTGTGAAGTACTTTATCAGAGCTTTACAATCGTCCTAGCTTTGATATCTCTAAGCGGGATAGCTTCGGGGAACGTGTGTAGAGGGCCCACATATTGGGAGCAGATATTGATTACCAATTTAGTCATGTGGGGACCGACGAGAGTCGTAAGATTCTGACTGAACGGTTCGTCAAAAAAGCTGGGATTGCGTGAGGGGTGCTACAGGGATTTTGGTAGGTTTGCCACCATTTGGACATGTGTGGAATATGTCCGAACCAAAAGTTAGAACATCCCTTTTCAACTGTGGCAAGAAAAAAGTGATTCAAAATACGGTTGTATGTTTTGTTTACACACCTAGAGACCTGAGAAGTGTTTTATGTGACAAACTCAAAAGCTACGGCCTGTAGGGTTTAGGGACTACAACCTGATGGTAACTCGTCCATGTCATAAGAACCCCCCCCCCACGGTGTTCAGGAGGTCCCATTTTCTCATTAGAATGCATTTTTGAGGTCATAGCAAAGGCACAGTCCCTGTGGTCTTTATCAGGGAGTCTCTGTCACGGAGCCATAGAAGATTCACTGGTCCTTCCAATGTTCCTTAACAAGGTGCTCTTTTGACAGAAAGGTAGAATGAAAAATTCATCGACGGGAACGGAATTGAGTCTGTTCATCTGGAACCGGCAAACTCGCTTGGAGGCGCAGAATGAATCGCCTCGGGAGCAGGGTGAAACAGTCCCGAATGGCAGGGAAGAGACTGCTCCTCGGGGAGAGCTGAGGTGCTTACAAGGACGGCGAAGACGCTCTTGGGGATCAGGGACAAACTGATCTTTCGGAGCGAAACGGAACGCTCAGAGGAGCAGTAGAGATATGCTCATGAGGAGCGGGCAGGCGGGCCCGCTCATAAGGAGCACAAGAGATTTGCTCATGGGGGAGCGGGTATGGCCCGCTTCAGAAGGAGCTTGAAAGGATGGCTCATGGGGGAGGCGGGCAAAGGCCCGCTAATGAGGAGTGGAAACTTGTATTGGGATCCTCAGCGGAATCTGGAAATCCTCCACTCGGAGTTTATTAGGAAGTTCATTGGAGGGTTACCATCTCCAAGTAACCTCTTGTAGAAAACATTGTTAAGTTTCTCAGATATGGACCGAGTCATAACGCATGCGGGGAAGATGGTGGGAATTTCATCTTTGTTTGCTAAAGGAATGATTCTAATTTGGACTCGGCTTGTCAGTAACGATGGGGTCGGCACAACCTTCCACGGACAAATTCGTTACCAAGAAGAAGGAAACTCCCTTCACGGGTAGATCGGGTCGTACAACCTACAACCCACTGATCCGGTCACAAGGTTGACATGGGTGAATCCTGTGTTAGGGGAGGGGATCGGAGACCACCCGATACACTGAAGTTAAACACATCGCCATTCTCTCTGGGTCCCAGAAAAATGGGCAAGGCGCTCTCCAGTCTCGAGACTATCCGCCCCAGTATCCGCAGGATTTGAAATCTTAAATGGGGGGTTGGTCTTAGATGAGGGGACACAAAACCTTCCGACACGAAGGGCCAGAAATTTCTCCGTTACCTCGGGTGCATTTTGACAAGTAAGTTTTGGTACTCTGAAGGTTTAGACTAGTAACGAGTGGGGTGATCGTTGGTGAAAACTGTTAACGCACATAGGGGGAGACGCCCCCCTCGCCGGTTCTCTTCCTTTTTCTAGATAGCTTAAAACAGTTACCCATTCAAATGACCTTGACTCGGCAATAGCACAAATAGGTCCTAGAGTCAGCTTTCAGGCTGACAAGTCTGGTTAAGCGACTATAATCCTGTTGCCCTCTTGAGGCCAAGCAACAGAAGGTTCGGAGTGGGTAATGAGCCTTAGCGTTCGGGGGATCAATCTTCGAAATTGAGGTTAGAGGCATAGTCATCTGATCGGTAGCAGCTTTCGGACAATCATAAATCTCGTTCATCAAGGTAGGATCTCAAAAAACGCCTGAGAAACAACAAGTTTGAATTCTCGACTAGAAACGAGTTGCTCAAGTTCTCGATTGTTTTGACATTTTTTGCCAAACACCACCGGTCAAAGTGAAGTTTCTTCTGACGGGCGAACTCAACATTACGTCTGATGTGGATGTTTCTGAAACTGTCTGAACTTTGCTATATGCTCTGGCACCAATTCAATAAGCTTGAGGGACAGTTTTTTTTTCACAACATCGTAATAGAGGACTGTCCTTAACTGACAAGGCTGAATACGCGTTCTGAGCCTTCCCGACAAAGGAACCTTGGATTAACACAGGTCCACTTATCCCTTGGCCATGCCCAAGACTGCGCGATCTTTTCAAAATGGCAGAAGAAGTGTTCAACCTCGATCATTGAATATGAGGCACTAATGACAAATTCTTGTGAATGACAAACCCCACAGAGGCACATTCTCAGAGAAGGGGGGTTGACGACAGATTTCAACTTCAGTCTTTGAGCTTAATTTCTTCTACTTTAACTCTATTGTAATTTCTTAGCTCCCGGCATTTGGCTGCCCAAACCACGCACAAGAACGGACAATTCGCTTAGTATAGACTCTTCGAAAAACATTTTCATCAACTAAAACTCGCTACAAGTGTCTTAATATCATCTTCCTATGTACGTTTGAACGCAACTTGATAGTGTTTAGCAACCTGAAATAAATTTCAGATTCTTCAGGAGAATTAAGCTCCTTAACGCAAGGAGAGGCAACAAAAGAGTAGTGTAGTTAGATTAAAAGACATTGAAAGTCCTTGAAGTACAGAAATGTACGAATAATAACTTCCAAACGACAATTTCACAAGTTCTAGCCAGACTCCCCTTCCCCTAGAAGGACGAGAAAGCGGACAAGCCCCCATATGTTACGTGCAAAACAGATGGTGGCCATTTTAGCTTTGGAAAAACGAACATAGGGACAGAGGATGGATTAGATTATAAAGGAAAAGAATATAATCGGTATAGAAATCTCGACACTTGCATACATGGAACTGAAACAATGATATAAATATAAACTTATGTTGGTGGGAGTGGAGGAGAGTCCAAAGAAGTCGCCAGCAGGTACGGTTCCCACGAGGAGTCCAAGATGGCGCGGACCGGTAGTAGATCCCTCTCGTCACGGCGCGGTCGCGAAATAGGTGGTACAGCTGGAGACGTCGAACCCGGGTTTATAATTGTAGAGGCGTCAAAACCCCGCGGTAGTTGTAGAAAGGTCGAAAAATCAGCTGTCTGTTTACTGTCGAACTCAGCGTCGCAATGTAGTAGGCGTCGAACGGCTGTACTTTGTAAATAACGGTAGCAGCAGTCACAGACTCAGGCTTGGATGGGTTTTGGGATGTGGTACATGGACGTCGACACGAACGGAAGCGGAAGAGATGAGCGTAGGTACATTAAAAATATGAATGATTACAAGATAAGTTAAATCGACAGAGGAGCGTGTGTAAGGCCCGTAGGAACCGTTTCTTTATATATAACAGTTCAGGGCATCGGTTCTTTGTTGTCACGACGCGACAGGGCACTTATAAAAGAGGTATGTTTGACTCCAGCGACCTGCATCGGCGTACGGAGTTTATCGATCAGGGCACGGGTTCCAATAGAGAATCATCCCCAGTACTGGGTACGGATGCCGAAGAAGACCTTCAGGAATGCGGCGCAGAGTGGTAAAATAGGTAGCCTCGTAACCACTCCCCCACTAAAAAAAGGTTACTTTGTAAGAAGAAAAGCTTTTTGGAAAATTAAAAGCTTTTTAAGCCTCTTAAAAAACATTTAGATACTGACATAAAACTATAACCTGATAATGCATCTGGGATAATGGTATCACTTGCCTTTAATGTGAGTTATATGTTAAATTATATTGCTGTGAAAGAATAAACTCAATCTAGTTAATCTCTGATTCTTGTTTCTCATCGTTTGCAAAAAATATGTCATGGATTATGATCCGTTAACACCTCAATTGGAAATGTGGTACTTCCTATATATTACATCAAAATGTTGCAACCAACAATTTAAAGATAACGTTTCCTTTTCTACAGGTTAGCATAGTTTCTCTGGTACGAATTAAACTTCTTAGAAAATAACATACTGGGTGTTCTACACCGCCTACTATCAGATGTATTGAGAAGGGACCCCACACCGTTCCTTTCACTGGCATCAATTGCTAACTTAAATTGCTCTGAAAAGTTTGGAGCTTCATAACGGGCTTTACTCAACATAATAAGCTTTGATCTTGGCAATGAATTTGCGGCATTCTCTGTCCATGAAAACCTTGTATCTGTCCACCGGAGATTTGTAAGTGGCGGACACCACCTCGCAGAAAAGTTTCGACAGAATCTCCTGTAGTAATCCGACAATGCACCAAGAAGAGCATATTATAAGCTATCGTACATGTTGTTGGAGCAGAGTTTTCTCAATCAGCTGTTCGACCGTTTGTGCCCTTATGGGTTTGGACCAGGTCCCTTGCCAACAGTCGTGGGACCAACGGGAAAACGAACGTGAGACATGCGCAGGATCTCCCTTTCTAG